>BTRK01000001.1:8963574-9370903 GCA_036245805.1 Pristionchus mayeri | reverse complement strand
GTTTTCGTGCCGATTCGAACCAAATACTCGTTTCGAAATCGTTCCGGGTTAAGGTAAAAAGCGTGCTCCAAAATAGAAATACTGGTCCCAGAAGAAATACTGGTCCGAAAAGAAATATACTGGTAACAACACGGACCATGATAAATACTGGTCCCCATTTAAATATACTGGTCCCAACTTTTGTAAATATACTGGTCCCAAATATATCAAATATAAATACTGGTCCCACATTTGTAAATATACTGGTCCCACCAAATTTTTATTTTTTTTTGAATTACTGTTTATTTGCCTTCGTTGTTTTTTACGTATTTGTTTCCATATATACTGGTGCTTACATGATTTACTATTGTTTATCAGTACAAACAATTTAAATATACTGATAACGAAGAGAAAAATGTACAATTAAGTGATCGGTCGTTCTTCGGATTGTTCGATAAGCCCATCGATGTGTTGATGAGGCTGGCAGAAAAGTGGTGCCACTCCCCTTATGAGATCTATGCGCACATACAATCTGAGCTCGGGATTTCTAAGCCCTTCCTTGTCAACGTCTACTCAGTATTCAGAGACATAGCGCAAGCGTGGTTCGAGAAGGTAGCATTGAGAACACCACTAGGAGGCCGGGGGAAAATAGTGGAGCTGGACGAGTCGGTCATGTTTAAACGTAAATATAATAGAGGTAGATTAGTGAGAAAACAAGTCTGGGTTTTCGGGCTAATAGAAAGAGGGAGTAATCGACTAGGGATGTTTGTCGTGAAAAGACGCAACGCCGCCACTCTACTGCCTCTCATAGCGAAGCACGTCGCTCCAGGGTAGCTGCAACCATTGTGACTCAATATTCTTAAACTTTAGGTACTACCATAGTGAGCGACGGATGGCGAGCTTATCGTGGAATAAAACAACTGCAGAAACGGTTCACTCACAAGTGGGTGAACCATAAGATTCAATTCGTCGACCCCAACGACCCGGAGGTACACACCCAGAGTATAGAAAGCACATGGGGAGCAGCCAAGAAGATGATCAAGAGAGTCACGAGCCTCAAAACAGAAGATCTAACCCCCTACCTGTCACAGTACATGTTTCTTCGCTTCTACAAGAACAACAAATGCGTGAATAAGCTCATTACGGAATTCGGCTTGTATGATCCCGAAGATGACAATCTCTCCAGTTGGATGAAGATGAAGAGGGCCCTGGGTACCCTGATTACGATGATGAAGACTACGAAGATACTGATGATGACGACGAGTAGTTCTTGTTGTTAAATACTGGACTGATAAAGTCTTGATTGGCATGATGATCGATGTAGTGCTATGATTACAACACATGTATGACGGAATACAGATCAAAAATACAAAATAAAATAACGTTTAAGTTGGGACCAGTATTTTTCACATCTTATTTATTTTGACCAGTATATTTACAAAAGTTGGGACCAGTATATTTTACTGAGGACCAGTATTTCTGGCCAAAAGTTTGGACGCAAATTTCAAATAGTCGTAACTTGATTCTAAGATGAGATATCCATTCACCCTTGGTACTGATCTGTAGGTATACCGTACGAGTTTATAGCACTATGGTGTATCAGGGTATGCATTCGAAACGCTTAGATCAGTGTTTAATCTTCGATTACACTGTCGGAAAAAGAATTTGTAGGGTACACCGATTTTTTGGCTTACCCCATTTCCTGTGGAGGAAGTACTACCACAGATGTGTATAATCCACTATCAAACCTGTTGACCGGATTTCGCAATCCCTTCGGAAAATTAATTTAAAAAATCCCTAAAATTGTGTTAAATGGCTATAACTTTGTTCCAAGATGAGCTACAAGCGTCAAATTTGGCATATACTGTACAGTAGTGATAAACAAATGGTGTCCCAAATTTAGAGCAGATCGGACACTCCATTCGAAAAATCGAAAAAATGTGGTCCTAAATTTTGACCTATAGTCGGATATCAAAATTCGTGTAGCTAAAAATCTGAATTCTTGCCAAGTTGTGTAGAAACTATTAATAATAATGCACGCGAAGGTTCGAAGTTCATTGGCCGATTTTACGGTTCATTAATTGAAGAGTGTCAGAGGGTGTGAGAGAGAGAAATGTGAACTGAGCCAAAAATGAACCTTCTCTAATTCACTCGAATTATTCACTATTCCGATCTAACGTGAGCGATTAGGGTGTACATTCTAAATCATCCCTAGTACACATATGTACATAGTAAATCACAATTTTAGCTCCGAGATATAGACGCTTGCAAAGAAGGTTTTGTGTCGAAACGCACAATAGGCTGATTGAGGTTTCAGCGTTGTTGTAAATAAATGCATATGGATCATTACGAAAATTCCTCTCGTGCATCCGACATAAAATATTAATAAACAATAAATTCAAGCAGTTAGGATTACTTTCTCTTGAATCTCATTGCACAGTACCCGACGTATTCGACTAGCTCGCAGAAGATAGCGTAAACTTCTTATCGGTCTATGATCTGACCGATTGGCGAGAAACTGATAAAGTGTGATGGGGAAAGATACTGTTCACTGAGGGGGGAATAACAGTATTATAAATGAATTAGCGTATCAATTCAAATGTTGAATCTCTTCAGCAACACTCGTTGTCCTCGCTTGCTTAGTCGCTGCGTCCGTCTGCACTTGCAGCAACAAAATTACGACAACAACGACTGTTGAAGGTTGCATGTTCACCATGGAATCGAGAGAGATGCAACGTTTGCGATGAATGAAATAATGTTTAATTATTGTGCTACACTTTCAAATATTTGATAACTGCTTAAAGGAGGAGCAAAGGCAAAATTCATTTATTGAAGCGTTCATATGCGCGACCTAGATCTCCGCAACGATAAGAAGCTCCGAAATGTTCACATTGATATCTCCATTACGATCAGAGCTATCGATAGTTGGCGGGGAGCCAAATCAGGGAAAGCTCAGACAACGAGCGAGAGATCACGCGACTTGAAAAGAGTTATCCTCTAATTGAAACATATTTCAACCGGGCGCGCGTTTGCCTTTACTCCTCCTTCAAACTGCTTTTCAAACTACGCAATCACTTGACAATATATTGTTATTGTTGTATATTGTTTATACAATATATTGTTACTATATATAGTTATTGGTGTATTATAATTACGATTGTATGACTCCTTCCTATCGCTCCCTTTCAAGAGCACTAGCTTTGAAGGAAATATTGAAACACAAACACACGGGAAGGACGCAATGATGTAATAGAGTTCGAAATGAATGTACATCAAATTGATAACATGAGTTTAATTCAAATACCATTCTTCCCGCTTCGTTGGAGCACAGTACATAAGTGAGAAGTGGTTGCTGATGAGAACCTTCTTCTCACCTGCATAGAACTTGTATTCGTTTTCGTCGATGCTCTGTTGCATTCAACGCACATGGAACAGAAATATTTTTATGGTGAACCTTCAAGTATTAGTCAATACACTGTTCATACACATACCTACCGCTGGTAACTGCTTCCGAAGTGCTCCCGTCATATCATTGCATCATGGATTTGTGAAACGCAAATGTCTCGATTCGTTAGAGTGAGAAAATCTGAACAGAAAGATCGTGCAATTGTTTTAAGGGGGGAAAATGTAAAGAAAGCAATCACAGAGAACACAAATTCTCAGAATTCATATTCTGCAGATACTTCCTTTTTGTCAACGCGCCAATACCTTTGTTCATTCAAGCCACACAGTTGCCCCACTCAGTATTTTAACTGATTTTCTATCGACCGAACAATCCACACTTGAACTCACTATAATCCGGGGCCCTCTCATCCTTCATTACCCTTTCTAAACTCTAACACAAACTCTAAAATTAAAAATGCTTTAAATTTTCATCTCATTTTCCAGTTCAGCAAGCCACGGCTAATGCTACGAAAACAGGTACCTCCCGCAGAAAGCGTTACCGTTAAAATTGTTGAATACTAGCTATGCTATTGAGTATGGTGGTTTTACAAAGCCCGAAGAAGATTCACTGAACGAAACGCAAGCGCTCGAATATATTGCATGCATGAAACATCAAATTCACCATCTAGAACATAAATGAGAAAGTCTCTCATCATTTAACAAATGACTCACCTTGGGGAAGTCATTTGTTTTTTTTTCTACCGCTTCCGACAGCTGCAGCAGCAGGATTGGTCGGGGCAGCAGCCTATGAAGAGGATGCGTTATGTTGCTGCTGCTGAAAGTACTGCTCAAATAGTGAACCAGAATTTTTTATTATGACAAGATGGAGGAAGTTCCGATTGAATTAATGTTTCGCTCGAGTTGTATCAACTGATCAAATCAATTGCATTACTACGAGAGGACTTCTTGCAAATACAATTATAACAATTTTAAAAAGTCGCCGATTTTCAAAAGCTTTAAATTCGTCATTGAGCTTGGCGATACGCTCTTGCATAAATTTTGGATATTTTCACTTCGCGCAATTCAGCTTTTTAGGCATTTTCTCTACAAACTTGTGTTTCACACTCGCCATTTACTTATCGTCTCATCCAGAATTTAATGAATCAGGTTGGAACAAAAGTTTTGTCCGATTTCAATATTTTGGTTTTCTTACATTCAACATCCTTCCTTTTCGACCGATTTTCAAATGGTTGTTCTCACACGATAAGTGATTCAACACTCTGTATAGCGCACATTTGTACAGCTCTATAACTTCGGGAATGTGGCCGCAGAGCGAGGCAAAAGTCACCGTAATAGATAACTGGGCTATTAATTTCTCCGATTTCAAATCTATCGGTCTGAGAGATAGTGCCAACCGTATTATATTTTTGGAAAGTACCATGGTCGTGTATTACAGCAGCAACTTAAAATGAATTCTAACACGAAAGGCCAACTTGAAAAATGCACCAATTGGCAAATACTGATGTTCTGGACATGACCTCAGATGAATTTATCTACCGTGCATTCAAATAGTTAGACTTAGAGATTAAAACATACTGAAAATGTATTGATCCGGCCCGGTTCAGCACATTATTTTAGTTAGGTAATTGTGCGATCCTCCTGTCACAAGCCAAAATTTATTTAATAATTGATGCCCCAAATTCAACATTAAAATCGACATATTTTACCAGTTCCTGTCTCACATACAGTTGATCAGCCCGTTATTTTGTGATTACATGCTGAAGCTGACCCTACCCTATTACATTGTGACTTGGGTAAATTGAGTGATAGGTACTTTTGGTAGAGAAGCAATCCTAGCCTGGACACCAAAAGTCGGAATTTTGCATGTTTCGCAAGTATAATATGTTTTTGAAAAATCACAATTTTGAGAAAGATGAAGATCAGTTCAGCTAAACTTTTCTAATGTTTTGGGGTGTCCGGAAAGTTCGTATAATTTTTTGTTTTTATTTTTTATTCAATGCTTTACAATTCTCAGTGACCAATGTATGCCATTTCTTTCTCACTACCTCCCTCCAGCGATTGGGCAGGGTCTCGATTCCTCTCTTGCAGAATGCGGGTTTCTTCGAGACCGCCCAGTTCAAGAAAGCCCTCACAACTTCATCTCGATTCTTGAACTTCTTTCCTTTGCAGAAGTCAGAGAGAGAGCGGAAGCAGTGGTAGTCGCATGGGGAGAGATCCGGGGAATACGGTGGATGGGGAATCCTCTCGATCTTCAGCTCGTCCATTTTCTTCTGGGTCATCTTCGCTCGATGTGGGCGAGCATTGTTCATCAGAAGAAGAATTTTACCCTGGTTCAGGAGTCTGAGAGGGACTCTGATCGCGACATCTCCCAGTTGTTCAGAGAAGAGATCGGCATTGATGCTGGTGCCAGGGGCGAGGATCTCCCAGTAGATGGGACCGAGCACTGAGAAGAAGAAGCAGAGGAGTTCCTTCTTTCCATGCTCTTCCTTCTTCGGGACGGGCGTGGGCTTCTCATCTGCATCCACCCATTGCAGTCTCCTCACAGGGTTATCGTACGTGATCCACTTCTCATCTGTAGCGATGATGGAATTGACCCATCGAAGATTGGATCTACGATGGAGTAATTCCCGACAGACTTGAACACGATTTTTCAGCTGTTCGGGGGAGAGGTCATGGGGAATCACTTGTGGGAGTTTCGGCTTCTTCCCAGATCGAAGGAGGATATCGGACACCGTTGATCTGGGAGTACCAGTATCCTTCTTCAACTCACGCACACTGGCCATGGGCTTGCGCTTCAGTGTGCGGAGAACGAGAGGCTGATCGAGGGAGGGAGGGCGTCCATAGCGGGGTTGATCATCGATTCCAAACTCCCCTTCCTTGAAGCGGGAGAACCACTTATAGCAGAAGGGTATGGAGGGGCCGTCAGCTCCTTCCGACTGGGCCAGGGCAGAGTGGGCCTCCTTCACGGATCGGCCAAGACGGTAGTAATGAAGTAAAACTGCTCGGAGGTAGAGATGGGAGTCCATCACAAGAATCAAAGTAGCAACTAGGAGACTGATTAAATCCTCTCACTACTCAATGTCAGAATGATGCAATACATTGTTGACAAACAGATTGCGCAATCACTGCATTTCATCGCGAACTGACTTTTTTCCAAAGCATTATACGAACTTTCCGGACACCCCAATATGAATGACGCAATAGTGGTGCACTATATCGCTATTATTCTAAGAACTGTCAGTTTGATTATCGGGGCAGGAATACTAATCGATTGCACAGCTCCATCATTCCATCTTACTGTTTGTTCATCATGTAATTCGGGATGGATCAACCCCACCATTCAACCTAGGATTAGAAAGTACTAGACATGGCCTTCTCAATAATATATGTGAAGTTTCCCCACGATTTTCTTCTGCAAAATAGTGACCCAAAATTTTTTTGAAAAAAATCCGAAACTTGGATTTATGACGATCATCAATTTCTCGTATACCCTGAGTCGCTTATTTGATCTGAACATATGTAGGGAATGTTCAAGTCTTCCACCTAATTACGCTACTGAGTTAGCTCAATGCGATTTGAGTTGAGAATTTTACGCGAGCTCAAACGTCGTTCACGAAATCGGACAGCACTTATGTTCCAACCTAATATTTGAATCATCCGTTTTTGAGTTTAACTAATATCTAGGCATAAGCCAGAGCTATAAACAAGACCAACCTTAGTTACGAAAATAAAATTGTGAAAACACGATCTTTTAGATGGTCAAGTTGGTGTTTCACGACTTCTAGATAGTTGAATGATTGATGATTCATACAATCGTTTTGATATAATTTCTGTAATATTCAATAGAGTATTCTTATTTCGAGAGGGCATCTTTGCCGCACTTTTTTCCACCGGAGTAGCAGACGGTAAGTGAGAAAGAGTGAAAAGGAGGGACGATTAGACATGACAAAACGGCACGGAAGTCGGCGAGTTTGTGTTCAGTGAGGCGATTTCGTGCTCAAGCCGGCTTGAGGAGGGGAAGGGAGGCGCCAAATTATCATACATAGTGATTCTCCTAGGATCTGCTGGAAATTCAAAAGTTCGCAACAATGTTAGTACGGGGTGAAAATACGTAAAGAATTCAAGCACGCCCTCACTCACTCTCTGGTTAATCGCCGGTACAGCTGGAGACTTGGCCCGCTGCCGCGCGAGAGCCCACGCACCCATTGAAAGAAATCAGCTCATTCTTTCGTATATCTTTCTCATATTTCCATCGAATCGGACCTCCAACTGAAGCAGAAGAGCAGGTTAATTCATGGAATCTGTTTTCTGGACATTGTTCCATAATTTAGCTTAGATACCTAAGAAGTGCGCGCGTTATCAGGTCTCGAAGTGAATTCTCAATGCTAACAAACGTAACAACACGAGTTTGACTGATTGTTTTGGCTGGAAATTTATATATACAAATAGTAAGAAATTGTGTTTGAATTGGATAGAAAACAATAAGGATCTCGTTGTACCACCATACGTGTAGCACTCTAGATGGTGCACTCACTGCGAAAATCAAATATCTGGAGTGTCGAGCAAATAGAAAATCAAATCAAATCAAATCAAATTTATTCAAACATCAGGACTTGGGCCTGTTGAATCATGCTGTCGCTCCATTTTTCGGGGTATCTTCTACATTGATCGGTCAATTTATTCCCGTGTGGTGCACAATTTCATCTCGCCATCGAGCAAATGGAAGAGCAAGTAAAATATTATTGTGGTCACTGTTCTCAGATCCGGACTCTTAATTGCCGACATTTCGAGGCTTTATGGAGTATTAGATTACATGGATTATTATTTATTAGGAGAGAAAATGAGATAATTTCCGTTATCAATACATTTCTCTGTGTAGCTGTGAGTGTAATTGTTTGTGCGTCCCTCGCCGTAGGAACAGCATACGATGCAGGTGAGGAGATATGATGTGATGACTTATTTAGCTGCTGCTCATTCGTGGTTTTTTTGGCAGAAAAGATTTTTGCATAATGTAAGAGGAAAAGGGATGTGAAAAATATAAGTTATGGTGGTTGGTGGATTGATGCTGCAGAGTTGATATGCGTCTTGAAAGTTTCAGGTAGTTATTGTAACGAATGCACAAAGTCGAACATCAACCAATATTCTGAGAACGTAATGCAGTAGATGAAGCACTCTCATCAGTTGCAGCTAGTCGCCGATGCTCTTGACTCCGAATTCTGACATTGATATTTTTTATGGATTTGACAACGTTACTGGTTGAATAAAATGTGTGATTCGCTGTTGAGACCAGTTGACTAGATATTCGCTTTTATTTCTTTCTTTCTCTTCTTGTTTGTGTACCCCTTCTCTCCCTTTACTCTTTCACTTTTAATCCTCGGGATGAATAGAATCTAATTCTTCTGTTTCATCGTGCGAGTAATGTAAAATATAAAGGAATAGTGAGGTTTAGGTTTCAGCGGTGCGATGCATATCATTGGATTGGGGAAATCGACAATACCTGTCGCTTCGTCTAGGCTTTTAAATAAAATTTGCTGTCTCATCCCCTCTTTCCTCAGCCGGTATCTTTCAGTTGCTGCGTGATCGGCCGTCGGATAAGGAACGAAGGCTACAACTTATAAATTTCGATAAAGTCACTGCACATTCCATGCCACTGGAACAGGAGACGATGCAGATGAGACTTGCACAGCGTGTCAAAGCGACGATTTCCTTTGTTTGGCCCGGAGCTCAGCCAATCTTGAAACATAATATTTTTCCTGAAATAAGCAATGAAAAGTTGAACCAAAATCGGTGAAAAGTATATCAAATCTTCGCTTCAAAAAATAGATATGAAATACTTTTTGACCCAATGAACATATTTGTAGATACCCTTGGCAAAGTGTGAAAAATCGAAATCGTCCTGAATGTGCCCACATGTAATACTCGTCGAACATAGCTCGGGTGCCACATCCGAAGGGTTCTGGATCGCTCTCTGCGAAATGGACACACCTGTGTCAGAAAGTTGAAATTTCGAATTTTGTAATTTTGCCATTTTAAAAACGATTTGAATCACTGATGTCTCAAAAAATCACTAATATTCCATAGATTATATGTGACAAATTTTAGAATGGATGGGAATCAACTCGTGAAGAAGCAGCGAAAATATTTTTTTGAAAAAATTTAATTAATTCAGAGGGGTGGGTAGATACGTTTTTTATTGCAGTACGGCGGTCGCGTTAGAATCGAACAACGACCTGAAGGACCTGGCACAGCGATTTTTCGAAAATTTCTGGAAAGGGGTTCTCGAGGGTGCTGATCATCGTGGTCACCTTAATTTTGCACCAACTCGATCGATAGAGCCAGGCTGCATGTAGGCTGCATCTACTTTCTTTTCCAAAACTTTGCAACCGTTTGAGGAATTGACTTCAAATTTGTTCAAAGGCAAAATAAGTTTACCGTGACTCCGGCAATACTAAATTTGAATATTTAAATGTATGTTAAATATAGTAAAAATCAGTTCTCGAATATAAGGCAAAAACTAACAACGAGAATGGGAAGATGCGGCTTGTTCAGGGGATCATTTTTCCTATGCAGAGTATGGGGTGTGATGTCGTCGTTTTTCTGCTACGAATTATTTTCTTCCCCAGTTATCACCTCTACACCGCACACTCATCACAAAATATAGGAATCAGAATGTGTTTCACTGACAAATAAACTCGCTGATTCAATTATTGCGATGCAAATGACGCGCAGAGTATATTTGACAGTGAAACACATTCTCATTCTTTAATTTTGTGATGAGTGTGCGGTGTAGAGGCGATAAATGGGGAAGAAAATAATTCGAAGCAGAAAAACGACGAGGTCTAACATCATATATGAATATGAAAAATGATCCCCTGAATAAGGCGCATCTTTTCATGCAATTCTCGCCGTTAGTTTTTGCCTTATATTCGAGCTATTTTTCACATATTTAGAATAAATTTAAATATTCGCATTTTGTTTAGTCAGAGTCGTTTCAAACTCATTTTCCCTCTGCATAAATTTGAAGGTGATATCTCAATCGGTTTCGGAGTTATTAACAAAAAAGGACATGAAACCTACATGCAGCCTGGCTCAACCGATCGAGTTGGCGCAAAATGAAGTTGACCACGATAATCAGCACCCTCGAAAACCCCTTCACATTTTCGAAAAATCGCTGTACCAGATCTTGCTCGATTCTTAAGCGACCGCCGTCATTTAATTTTTTTTTTCTATTATATTTTCTATATACACATGCTTGAATTGGCACATGCGCCATCCAATCCACTGTATAACACCGTTGAAACTGCAATCTACCAACTCGTTGCATCCGCCATGGTATGCAGTCTCTGAGGTATGATGATTCATATTGCTGTGCTTTTATTCGTTCAAAGTCGGAGAGTTATTAGTGTTCATTCATGAATAAATGTATATGGGAAGTACGAAGCGCAAATTGGATGGCTTTAAACAAATTTGATCGAACGAACCTGTGCAATTGCAGTTCCCGCGATTCGTGCAATACGACCTTCTGCATACATTTTCAAATCTCAAATCTATCAACTATCATTTTGTGAGATTTTGTGATGAAGTAAACAGTGTGAAGACTGCAAACGAGGGTGCTGCTAATAAGATCAATGGGAACACATGTAATGAAGAATAAGCTAATTATTATAGGTTTCAAAGAACAATAATTCGACCAACTATACCTACCGCAAGCTGACCGCAAGCTCCGCCCACTTTGAGGGAGAAAGAGTGCCCCAAAATCTGGCACTCCAAACGACTAAGCGAATTCGTAACCAAATTCTTAGTGCAAGCCATGCATTCTCCAATTTTTGTACTTCCAATGCTTATTCGTCTTTCGGACAAGTCCGACATGGTTTACCAGATTTGTATTATCACTTCTGTACAAATACAATATAAAATAGTCTTAATTGCGAATAGTCGATTGTAAAAAAACTATCGGAGAGTACGCGTATTTATTAGAATACGACTTCCGCTGTTTATCTCTACTATCTGCAAAAGTCTTGCATTGGACGTGGAACGTACACAGGGTTCCCCGACACAACGCCAAAATGCTTCACCACTACATCATGCGGACAGATGCTAGGGCCGTTCCTCTGAAGATACTTGATTACTAGGCATCGGAATAGGCTCCGCCCACGTGCTTTGTGTTGGGGATGGCAAAAAGTGTCTGAACGAGTGTCTCAGACAATTTCAGTCCGAATTTTTCGGACCGAGCGGTGTCTCGGCAATGCATTGTCCGAAATTTGGGACACTCGAGTGTCCGAGACACTCTGGTGTCCCTAATTCAAATTGCTTGTCAAAACGTTTAAAAAATTATGAAAAATAAATTTTCTTGATATATTTATAGTTTATTAGCGATATACCATCTTCGGAACTTCCATGACTGATAATTTTAGGTTTCTACCCTATTTAAGATTTACAGGATCAATTTTGCCTAAATTGAATTAAGTTTCAGTGAATGTTTGTAAAAGAACGTGCCTGTCAGAGAATCAATTATTGACGGAACGCTTTAAAGTGTTCGAAAGATGATAATGATTATTGCGGCACACAGGGATCATGGTTAACCGTGTTTTTACGATTCCGTCAGCTCACCCGATTTTATTACGCTGACCAGTGTCTGACCCATAATTGCGGGTTAGAAGCGGTTATCTCTCCCTCTCGCACCCTCTCGTCTTTCTGCGCTCTCTCCCTTTATCACAATATCTCGGTCATCCTCTTCCTTTCTCGCTATCACGCTTGACACAGAAGGAATATAAGAGAAGATCGCTGCTGATCTCGTGAGCGCGGTCACATCTCCTTCTAAGACAGAAACCTCCAAGAAATAAACAGCGAAAACTGCCAAAATATGATGCTTTTAATAATGCCAATTGATACCAAATTAATAACAATATTTGTTGTATTTTTATAAGTACATTCAAAGGGGAAACCTCTTGTTGAAACTTTGGGACACTCTGGTGTCCCAATAATTTTGTTCTGGACAATTGAGTGTCCGAAATGAGATAGAGCAATTTCATTCGGAATCATTCGTGCCTGAAACGCGGGCGCGGAGCTGCGAGCTGAGACACGTTTTGCCATCCCTTCTTTGTGTACGGGCACCCGTTGAACTACTCGAGAACATTTTTCAAACCATAGTACGAGTTAGAGTTGAGATATCGACAAACGGTCAAAAGTATCATCTTATTAGGTTCCTAACGGACATTTTGAGCAATCGTTAATTTTGAGCAGCGACAGTTCGGCAATCGTTGACTCATTTTTTTTCAAAATTGCAATTTTAAAATAGCAACACCTCGGAAACGCTCACGCGATATGTATTGCACAACCCACATATATCAGAATAGGATACCACTACAGCCGATCAGTGAATAGTGTCCTTCTTGATCATACCTCGTCATTCATTGCCTCTTTCTTCACTGCCAACGATTGAATCGTCGCGAAGTCCCCACACTCTTCTGCGTGGTAGTCGATTCAGACTAAAAAATATTATCCTAGGAGTTGTTTTATAAAAATTATATTTATCACAGCCCAAAGTGCACGGAATTGTATATAAATAGGGACCACAAGGTGGCTGGCCGAAACCATCACACAGGCCTAATGGTGTGGCCGGGTGAGAGACGGGTGGAGGGAGGGGAGGGAGAGGGAGGAGAGGAAAGGGTGAGAGCCATGCGCGCTTCGAATTCGAAGAAGCACAGTCTCCGTTCGCTACCAAATCACTAGTTCAAAAATGAATTTGGAATTTAATTTCATCCTCTTTCGAATGAGCCCCCGAGGCCCTAGAATATCCCTTTCTGAGTAGGTCAACCTACTTGGAGAAGGATTTTCCAGGGCCCCGGGGGCTTATTCGCAAGAGGATGAAAATAGCTTCCAGTTTTTTGAACGAATGATTTGGTTGCGAAAAAAAGTGATTTTGTTGACCGGAATGATGACTTTGTACATTTATGAGTGAAGTGAGAGCATTTGGAGAAATTGCCTACCCATCGAATAATTTGGCTCAAAAGTGTGCGCGGCGTTACGATGGAACCCATGGGTGTTGTGTGAGAGAAGTCTGGTAGATGGCAGGTACTATATCGATTCACCGTTTAGTGTGTCTCTGCAGATCAGTAGAGTTGTTGGATTCAGAAGTTCGTGAATTTTTGATTCCAGAGTGGCTGGATGATTGATCAGTGTTTCAACTATTTCTTTTATTGGTGTCGAGTTTAGATTGCTCAATAGGAGGTGGGGTTCTCGTGCCTATAATAAAAATATTGTGAAGAAATACTATTTTATGCATATTAATTAATTAATAGTAATTTAAACATAATAACGATGCATGCAAGATTTTACTAATAATTTATTTTAAAAAATCTCCTTATTTGTCGGATTCATAAAGTGATGATTAAAGAGTAAATAATAGGAAAACATGTATTTCAATTTCAATCAATTGAATGTATATTTTTCCCCAAAATCGACTTTCGATTACTGGCAATTCATTCATTCCGAAGTGCACATTTTGTTGGTCAAACGCAAATAGATCAGCCGTGATTCTGTGATCCTGAACAATAGTAATTGTTTCTAGTGAAAATAACCTACACGAGTGAGCTTTCAATAGATCCATAGATCCCGATGGTGTACGCCCTCATCTTTAAAAACATAATTTTTATAAATCTCATCCTCGCTCACAATCAGTGTCGCTCATTTCTTCACACCAGTCGCGTGGTCGGTTGTATGGCGGGCGAGATTGCACCAGCGACGAGACAAATGGGAAGACGAGGATAGGAAATGCACACGGAAGGTGTGAACCGGTATTTTCATATTATTTACTCACTTTTCGACTTCGGATGAATCATGTTTCGCTGGAAATGAGTTACAGACTCCCTGGTGTATTCCATGGGGCGAAATGGCGCAATCAAATGTTTCCTTACTGTTAAAGATCCCCTGAACAGAAAAATTTTCCGAATTCGCTCCATTTGCATGAACCGCAATTTCTAGCGCGCTATTTCAAAAATTTACAGTATCATACAATATATCGATCAGCAGGGGGTGCTGCACAAGGCATGTATTTTCGGGTCATGGTCGATAATTATGTCATGGTAGGCCAAGACTAAGTACTGTACCCAATCGATCATATAGTACTCCCAGATATCGTAAACCACTACCGTAACCTCGATTATCAAGAATTAACTTCCTACAGTACCCATACCGTAGCCCTGTGTACAGTACCCCTTACTACCGTAATCCACACCACCGCGGTAAATCGTAAACTGACTTTATTCCAAAACATTTTTCATTGAGTTCATTCTTGATCTATACCGTACCCAATCGATAGTACAGTACCTCCAGATACCGTATACCACTTCCGTAACCCGATTATCACAAACAAACTTTATTTTTAAAAAGCCCTGGGACCGTGACCAATCGATTATACAGTACCCATGTAACTACCGTAACCCGGTTCCTGGGGTCAGATCCAGTTCCTTCGGTCAAACATTTTTCAAAAATCCAAAATCGATTTTAAAATTGTTTTAAAGTATCCCACCGTATATGTGATTATTGTATAATCATTTTATGATCACGGTAGTTACTTGGGTACGGTATAAACGATTGGGCACGGTCCCAGGGCTTTTTAAAAATAAAGTTAGTTTGCGATAATCAGGATTACGGTACTGTACTATCGATTGGGTACGGTATAGAGCAAGAATGAACTCAATGAAAAATGTTTTGGAAAAAATCAGTTTACGATTGACCGCAGTTACGGTATTAACGGGTACTGTACATAGGGATACGGTATGGGTACTTTAGGATCGATTGGGTACGGTATACAGTACATGCTAATCGCCTTGCCCATATGCGGCCGCGGGGGCCCGCGGCGGCCCGCGGATTCCGCGTATCGATTTAGCGGGAAACATGCAATTTTTCACCATTCGATTTTTGATTTTCACATTATCCATAAAATTTCGCATCGGATGGACTATTCGTTCATATTTAAAAAAAAACATATAAATCGAAATTTTGAATGTCGCAATTCCTCAACCTACCGTAATCTCAGTTGCGAAAGCGACTGGCAAAGTCAAATCGCATAGTAGGTTGAAGGATTGCGGAATTCAAAATATCGATTTATATGTCTTTTTTAAAATATGAATGAATAGTCCATCCGATGAGAAATTTTATGGAGAATTTGAAAATCAAAAAATCGAATGGTGAAAAATTGCATGCTTCCCGCAAAATCGATCCGCGGAATCCACGGGCGCATATGGGCAAGGCGATTAGCATGTATATAATAGAATAGATTTATACATGCCTTCTTTTTTGCATGTGGGTTTGTTACAATGAAATAAGTAGGAAAAGTGGGGGGAGGATAATCTTGTAAATATCTTCATTTATTTCCATCAAGGAACGCTTTGATGAATTCTGTGGATGACGAATTAAATTTCGACGTCTGTAAAACATACATTAGTGATTTTGTTATTCGAATAGCAAAGCTATTCTCGCGTAATTTTGTTTTTGGCATATCTACAAAAATCTTGTGACC
Organism: Pristionchus mayeri; assembly: GCA_036245805.1. Lineage (NCBI taxonomy): Eukaryota > Metazoa > Nematoda > Chromadorea > Rhabditida > Neodiplogasteridae > Pristionchus > Pristionchus mayeri. The sequence continues at coordinate 9,354,996 of BTRK01000001.1, read as the reverse complement.
GGCACCACGAGTTCGAGTTTTCACAAACGTAAAGAATTTATCCCGTGACAATGCAAGCTTACCATTACCAAATATCATTTGGTATGCTAATTTTGCATCATTTACACGCCGTCTATGCTTCAACGAATGCAAATTTAGTGCTTTGTTTCTTTCGGTATGGTTCGGCCTATCATTAAAAGAACACTTGAAAGCCTTGTAAAATATTCTACGCGTTACTGAATTCTGAACTTTTCAATTCTATCTCTGTCAGTGGAATGAATCGGGCGTGCTACACTCGAACTGAATTCCAGTGTAGGTCTTATATAAGTGCAATATGCATTAAGACGAATTTTTTAATCTCTTGAATGTAAAGCTTTGAAAACAAGATTTGCTTTAGTTTCTGCTATTTTACAAATAGTTTTTGCATGATCTCTCATTGAGAGATTACGATCAATCATGATTCCGAGATCTCTGACACAGTCTTTGGGTTCAAGCTTCTGATTTCCAACGAAATAGATGTAGTTTGGATTTTGACGACCCAAATGAATCACATCGCATTTTTGATTCGCAATATCAAGCTGCCAAGTATTACTCCATTTTAGAATTTCATTAATGCTATTTTGAAGTTTAACTGTGTCTTCCTTACTCAAAAAACTTTGAAATATTTTTAAATCGTCAGCAAAAGAATAGTTGTGACAATTATTATTTTCCAATATTTCAGGCAATTCAGAAATATACAAATTGAAAAGTAAGGGTCCCAGCACAGACCCCTGTGGAACGCCACTTGTAACATTTCTACTAGTAGATAGTTCACTTCCAACTCGCACTTGGAATGTGCGATCACTCAGATATTCTTTAATCCAACTCACCGTTTTGGTTGGAAATCCCATTTTAGTTATTTTTTGAATGAGCTTCTGATGACTTACCGTATCAAAGGCTTTTGCATAGTCAAAATAAATAACATCAACATTTTCACCTTTGTCTATTTGCTTAGACCAGCAATTTAGAACTTCGAGCATTTGAGTTTCAACACTCCTATTCTTCCGGAAACCATATTGCGACTGTGGGAAAATTTCAAAAGACGCGCAGTCATCTATAATTCTTTTTATAATGTACTGTATTGGCTTTATGAAAATAAAGTTAGTTATCGATAATCGGGGTTACGGTAGTGGTATACGGTAGCTGGGGGTACTTCACTATCGATTGGGTACGGTACTTAGTCTTGACCTACCATGACATAATTATCGACCATGACTGAAAATGCATACCTTATGGAGCACCCCCCTGCTAATCGATATAATGTATGATACTGTAAAATGTTTAAAATAGCGCGCTAGAAATTGCGGTTCATGCAAATGGAGCGAATTCGGAAAATTTTTCTGTTCAGGGGATCTTTAACAGTAAGGAAACATTTGATTGCGCCATTTCGCCCCATGGACTACACCAGGGAGTCTGGAACTCATTTCCAGCGAAACATGATTCATCCGAAGTCGAAAAGTGAGTAAATAATATGAAAATACCGGTTCACACCTACCGTGTGCATTTCCTATCCCCGTCTTCTCATTCGTCTCGTCGCTGGTGCAATCTCCCCCGCCATGCAACCGACCACGCGACTGGTGTGAAGAAATGAGTGACACTGATTGCGAGCGAGGATGAGATTTATAAAAATTATGTTTTTAAAGATGAGGGCGTACACCATCGGGATCTATGGATCTATTGAAAGCTCACTCATGTAGGTTATTTTCACTAGAAACAATTACTATTGTTCAGGATCACAGAATCACGGCTGATCTATATGCGTTTGACCAACAAAATGTGCACTTCGGAATGAACGAATTGCCAGTAATCGAAAGTCGATTTTGGGGAAAAATATACATTCAATTGATTGAAATTGAAATACATGTTTTCCTATTATTTACTCTAATAGGAAAACGTTGTTCAGGGGATCTTTAATATCATTACCATCAGCCGATTGCACGCGCGTCGCCTTTAATTTCACCACTCACAAAAAGTACAACAGACAATTTTAAAAAAATTAAGCGTGATTGAGCACTGACTAAAGCACGTGAGTAAAAATTAGAGTATTTGTTTTTTTCTGGCCCTTTGCAATCAATCATTTTGGTTTATTCAACTACATTTGTGAGACAGCTGAAGCATTACTCCTACTTGATTTACCTCCCATTCAATTTTTTTATTAATTTTCGAAATTTACATCACCAACCAATATAGCGTTTCTCTCCGTTCTTGCTACAAGGTGCGTTAATTCCACAGAAATCGATTCTCTCTTATCACACATTGTAAATAGCATTCTGACGTGCAAGGGACGTATACGATCTCGCTCTGTCTCACTCTTCGTCGATCCTTTTCAGTAATCTCTAAGTCACCCGGTGATCTCACAATGCATCCGTTCTATATGAATGAGAGTCGAGCTGCGTCCAATTATCCCTCGTTGAGTAAGACAAAAAAAATAATTTTCCAGTACAGTATCCTCCTCCTTGATACCTCCAATATTGTCTATTCCACTCAAATGTACTTCACTTCTTCTCATGCATTACACGCATTCGAACGAAAAGCCACGCAGTGGAGATAGTATTTCACCAACTACTTCATATTCTCAATTTCTGACGGATTATCATCGACTCCGTCCAAGTTGATTCACCCGCTTCGTATTCTGAAACATTTTTTGTTAGTCTACTCCGGCCTCCTTCCTTATCAATTTGAAACACTTTTCGTGATGATATTCCAAGAATGGAGCATACGAGTGCCTGTTAAAATTCAAAGGTTATAAAACTGAAATCAGTATCCTTCCTTGTCCCTTCCTGGTGCTTATTTGAACTCGTGAATGATTCACTCCACTTTGCAAGCTCTCATGTTGTCCTAACGATTTCGTGTGCATGGTTAGGTACGTGGCGCACAAAACCGATGCGGCACTAAATCGTCAGATAACATAAAAATGCATTGCATACACATAATACAATTGTAAACTGACACCTGACACGGCCTTCGCGGCATCCGAGGGTTCTCTATATCTTCTACGGTACATTGCCTTTGAGTTTCATCGTCAGATCATACGCAGACCAGTGCGTGAGTTGTCAATGTTGTAGACTCATTGAGTGGGAAATTATACTATTAATTTACAATCGTACGAGCAATTTCATAACATTCTTCGTTTTCTTCCCTTCTGTCTATTTGCCTGCGTCGAGGAGGATTCGTTTGATTTGGGGCTGCACGAGGAAATAAGTAATCAGAAGAAAATTGGTTTAAGACGGAATTTGTTCTGAAGATTAATGGCATGTTGATTATGCTCTGATTATGATTGGATACTGACACGCAAAGTCAATGATCGTCGATTTAATGTTTATAGCATTAAATCCGAAATATCGTGATTTACGATCGACAAACATTGACATGATTTCTGCATTGAAAAATGGTAATTGCTCTCTCACTGCTACACTAGTTCATTCTTCGGAACTTTATCCCATTACATCGGAAGATTCGAATGAACCAATTGTTTTGATGTTCTGCTGGTCTGCAATGGGTATTTATCTTCAGAGAGCGCCGGATAGTGAACTTCTAATTGCACACACCGAGAGTGAAGCAGAAATGAACTCAACTTGTTCTATTCCTTACTAACGTTGTAAGGCAACTAACAATTAGATGGCATATGAGTTATGCGAAATAAAGTTTTGTTAGCCGTAGATGAAGTGCTCGGTTGGCTATTTTACATTCGATCATTGCACATATACCACTGGTGAAACCTCAATCTATCTTGATCATTTTTACTGTAAATTTTTCTTAGATTTCTCACTAATTCTCAAATACACATATTGTACTAATATCGAAACCACTATCGTTCCTTGTACGCTATGTCAATTCGTCCTTCTGTGCGTGCCGTTACAGCTTCAGCAGTGTGGCGAGTGGTTAACGGTGAAAGAGTGGTGCATCGACTGCAAGAAGAACGTCAATAAATTGTGTTCGTTTTTTTACACCGCCTTAAATCTTCCTAGCAACTACCCGATATTTTCAAGATTCATGAGAATGTGTCTGCAACTTCTCTCCACCTACTCCTCCATAACTCCATCAAAACTGATGTACACTTCCAGTTGCAAAAAAAACGAGATGATTGAACTTTTTTGAAATTTTTTCGACATTGTTCAATTTCATCAAAGATAATTTTCCTGTGCAAGAGGAGAGCAAGAGGCGATCCAAACATATGTTATAACTGTGCTATCTCACCTACATTTATGTTTATAAGGATAGGCCGATATCATTTGTTGGAAGGATTTTATGGTAGATCAAATTATATGCCGGAAATACGACAAAACTTACGCATCAACCTAATATATTAACAAAGTGCAAATAAGATTAGAGATATGAATCTAAATTTTCTCAGTGACACTCATGATTCATTTTAGCTTCATCGACATTTCATACTCCGAGGAATTTCAGGAACATCAGTAGTATCGTATCTTTACCACTTGACAAATAACATAACAAAATGATTGACTTTTGGAAGAAAAACTCCACGTACGGCGTACCCATCGAACGCTCAAAAGAGTCCCTACCCCAATTTTATAGGAAGATATGACCATTTGAAATGTGTTGCTAAACTTTTGAGCGCCACTGTATCTAAACTATAATACTAGGACTGATTTAAAATCAAACTCAATTTTAAGAAAGTTGTCCAATTAATGTTTCACCGATGCCATGTATTGTCGGGATGCCACGAAAGAATGATCCATTCACCAATATTATGTCACAAATTAATGCATTGTCGCAAAAACAGCGTCATCCATGTTCGCCAGAAGCACATTACCCAAATCCTCACCGAATTCCACAAGAAGTTTTTAAGATTGTTTGGCCAGGTGATTTGTTGAACCTAATAAATGGAACTGCAGCAGGAATTGTCAGGAGGGGGAAACAATGGGATCTGTAATGAAGAAAGGGAAAGAGAAGAACACGCAACTCATTCTATTCACATTAACAACCAAAAGGGCATATGTTTTGTTTAGTAAATTTCGCAGACAAGAGTGCTATAGTGTGTTATAGGTAGAGGCAGTCAGCAGGGTCTGTTAAATTTTAATAGACTTGAGCTGAGGAATAGTGCTAGTGTTGCACAAATATGCCTGCTCTTTTAACTATTTAAAAACAATTTTAAAAATATATAAAAATGTGTCGAGAAATTCATGTTTCGGCGGTGCAATGTAATGGGGTTGAAATTAAACAGATCACTGTATTTTCAGGAAGTGGTATACAAAAAATAAAACATTAACTCACTGCTTTTCTCTTCCGTTTCACGTATGACGCAGACGGTTGCCTCATATTCTGCTCATTTCCACCATGCCATAACAATTTACATGAAATATACAACTTTTTTGATCAAAGGGAAACAATCATTTCGAAAATTATGCAGTTCAATGCATAAATTCGACTCTGCGCTGTCATCGTTCATGAGAATTTATTTTGAAAGACTGCTAAAAAGCGTCTTAATTTAGTGTGGTGACTGATTATTGATCAAACAAATGTATTTACCTCATAGGCCTATAGGCCTTTCTAAACTACTTGTTCTCAAAGTTCCTACAATGCAAATTTCCCGAGAGGAGGTGTCACATTCTTGTTTCACCGAAACCATGAAATAACGGGATAACACAGCCCGGTGATCATGTTCTCATAGAGGGAATTTAAAAAAAAATGAATTGCACTTATGTACTTTCACAACTGTACAGCAGAGTGACCATTGCATCATTGAAGGGGACGAGCGCTTATCGATTACCTTCAGTGGGATCTGCCGTATTCATGATTTAATTCACGTCTTCATAAACCCACAGGCGCTGCATTAACAACCAATCGCGCTGAATCGTTGTTTTCGTCAGTCTCAATCGGACTGCAAGGCTACTAAAAAACTTAAGCAACAATAATGAACGACCAAGAAACCTGGCACGGCACGCTTAATTACAATGCTGAAAGTTTCGAACATGTCATCATACTCTCACAGACCAGATTCATGTTTCAGCCATGCGATGTAATCTAGAAATTTTGCAAAACATTGATAATTTGTGCATTTCCAAGATACAATAAAATCAAAATAAATTCACAGTACTCGGCTTGCACTCACACCGTCCTCGGCGGGACGCACATTCAACGATACTCGACTGTAGCCCTATACTCACACGAAGCTCCTGCAGTCTCAAAGTATTCCGATACCATTAACACGACGCAACATCGTTTTGTCTAAATTTTGCAACAAACGCTATTTTGGAGAATATTATTGTATCTAATTAAACTTGACACATAATTTCTGGCGCTCGGCAGTCAGCTGAAAGTCAACCACAGCCTTTCGTACATACGTTAGCGTAGGATGCACGAAGAAATAGAAATGAAATTTTGGCTCTGTACGGATTGGGTGGACAAATGAGATTTGGGTGGACAAATGAGCGAGCTGTACGGTTTCGGTGGACAACCCGGGATTAGAGTGGACAAATGAGATTTGGGTGGAAAAATGAAGTAATATATCTGGAAGCATCTAATAGTTGATAAGGAGGTATCATATGTGTTCTCAAGCAACATTACCATCTTTACAAACGATGAAAACAGATACATGAGAAGGGGAGTGGAGAAAGTGCAAGCCCCGCCTTCTTCAGAGTACTCGGTCCTCGAACCCAAGGGCAGTTCTTCCTATTCTCATTTGTGCACTCGTCCTTTCTTCAAAATGAAGCTGTCCGAGTACTTGGGCGCCACCGGATCCTTCCAGCCATCAGTATTCCCCGCCGAAATCGAAAGAATCCTCCGGGACCAAAACTTGATTTTCATATGCGACGGACAGGTATCCTGTAGTGCTTCATCTTTTGCCATGTCATAGTCGCTGTAGGTACTACAGCGACTGTGCGTCACAAGGAATATTCGTGCCTCGGAGATAGTCTGGAGGCCGTGCCGCTGTTGCGGTCGAGAGGTACCCAACTTTTTTTTCAACTTTTCGTGTTACATATTTCTTGTTTACATCGTGCTGATATTGTATTCACGAATAATTACAGGTACAGGCGCCTGCCTACCGGTTCGCGCCAGAGGATAGGAATCTCTCTCTTCCCCTCTTCGCAGACTGCAACAACGATATATTCTGGGCGGATGAGATAGAGGTTGCCCAAAAATAAATAGTAGATATAAATAAGGGAAGAGAACAAAGAACAGGAAGAGCCCGTCGTGAGAGATACTGCTTCAAAATTCGGCCTAGACAAGGAAACTGTGTACATCTACTACAGTTTCTTCAGGTATGTTTCCATGAAAAATGGAATATGGGAATTATTTTTAGGGACATGACTGTTCAATTCTGGCGACGCGAGGTTGATGAGGAGAAAAATATCAAGTTTGGCGGAAAAAATCGGTTTTTTCAATAAATTACAAGGAATAACGATCATTGTATTAAGGGAAGGTGGTCGAAATTGACGAGACTCTCCTTTTCAAGGTTTGCAAATTCATGCATTAATATTCAAATTTAAAGAATTATTCAACTCTACCAATTCCATGCTAAGTATAACAGAGGACGCATGCTCATCCGCGAGCAGATTTGGGTGTTTGGTTTCACGGAAAGAGCTAGCAATAAAGTCGGTTTTTTTGCGATTTTTAAATATATAATCCATTTTATATTGAATATTAATTCGCTTAAGGTGGCCATGTTCCGCGTGAAGGACAGGACAGCTGACACTCTCATAAACATTCTCAAGAAATACGTGGAACCGGGTTAGCATAGACACACATGTTTGTTGCTGATGTACTAATTGCAGGAACACTTGCACAATTACTTATGGCGACGTCTATTCGATAGGAAGAAACTTCTGAACCATCTTCTCTACGAGGCCAATTTGTATCGCATCGAGGAAGTTGGTGACGACGATGACACTAATCCCCTTCCCGCAGTTGTCCCAGTCACTCACTTAACCACTCCCGTTCCCGCAGTAGCCCCAGTAGCCCCAACCCCTGACAGTGCTGCCGACTCCGCCGTCGTTCCAGACGATCAAGATGTGGATCCCCTCGATGCTGAGCCTGAAGAAGAGGCACCAGCTGAAGCTCCCCATTTTGAAGATCTTGGGGGTTCACAAAACCATGATGTTCGGGATGAAGAGCAGGAAGGCACGGACATAGCAGAGCATGTCCTCTAGCCTGTGCTTGATAACATATTGCCCCAAGCTGGTGACGTAATACGTGAAATTGCTACGATTGGTTCATCAAAACGTGGTTCAATTCGAAGGGAATCTATCGGAGAAGACGTTCCCACAGCTGTATCGACGACCCTTCCCCCATCGACTACCACGACTACGACCCTTCCCCCATCGACTACCACGACTACGACCCTTCCCCCATCGACCACCACTACTACAACCCTTCAGCATCGACTACCATGACTACGACCCTTCCCCCATCGACTACCACGACTACGACCCTTCCCCCATCGACCACCACAACTACAACAATTTCCCCATCATTGATAATTGCTTGAAGGTGTTAACATTGCTCAAACACACTTAGGATATGTCCGAATCAACTACTAGATGCTTCCAGAGAGAATGCATGATGAATCGCCTCAAACTTTCATTTGTCCACCCAAATCTCATTTGTCCACCGAAATCCCGGGTTGTCCACCGAAACCGTACAGCTCGCTCATTTGTCCACCCAATCCGTACAGAGCCGAAATTTTTTAAACGACATATCACGGATCTCCTGTAAAAACGTAGGAACGCTGGGCACTAGAAATATTTTATGTCATCGATTTTTACTGAACTTGGTTTATGGACATCATTGGAGGTTAGAAGAAGGCATATCCACTTGGTTTGCTCAAATTTGCACATTATCGATTTTTGTGATCTACCACTAGAAATTGGCGTTGCTCATTCAATTTTCATCGCACAGCGAACTTTTTTTTCTCATTCTGCTCGAAATCGAGAGATCTACAACTTTCTCAGCGATGGACAAGCGGCCTAATGACGTCTTCATAGCGAAAATTGCAAAAAACTGAATTTTGTGATGAGAATATCGATTTTCTGGCTTCGTATACCTAAAACGCAATCGTTTTTATTCTTGAAATGGAATCTCCATTTAAAATTAGGAGGAGTCTATGTTGACCATTTTTCATATTTCTGTCCCCTCACTGTTGATTTACTATGAGGATTACATACGTTTCCGGACTATTTTTTGAAAGATTTCGTGTTTTGGTCGTATTTCGGTTCAACGTGGTTCAATCGAGCACTCAAAAGACCAATCGATAGCTCGTAAAAAGTTCTACAACTTCTTCTAAGTGATTCCAATCGTTACAATTCTTCGCCTGAAGTTATTTTAAGAAAACTGTCTTAAACAGGTAAAATTGAGATATTTCAGCAACACATATCGAATGAAACGCGTTTCCTCGCTAGTTTTGCATCCTACAATGTTTCTGGACATTTATGATCATTTTTCATGTTATTGTCGTTCAAATTCATGTAAGTTTCTTCTTCATGCCTCTCATTTATTCCAACATGGATATATGGTATTAAGAGTTCAATCGTCGTATTATCATGTTATCGTGTAATAGCTTGGAACATGATCATAAATGTCCAGAAACATTGATGCAAAACTAAAGATGCAAAACTAGCGAGGAAACGCATTTCATGCGATATGTGTTACTGAAATATCTCAATTTTACCTGTTTAAGACAGTTTTCTTAAAATAACTTCTAAAAAATAACTTAAAATAACGGAGAATTGTAGCGTTTGGAATCACTTAGAAGAAGTTGTAGAACTTTTTGAGAGCTATCGATTGGTTTTTTTGACTGCTCGATTGAACCACGTTGAACCGAAATACGACCAAAACACGAAATCTTTGAAAAAATAAGTCCGGAAAAGTCGAGAATCCCCATTAGTAAATCAATAGTGAGGGGACAGAAATATGAAAAATGGTCAACATAGACTCCTCCTAATTTTAAATGGAAATTCCATTTCAAGAACAAAAACGATTGCGTTTTAGGTATACGAAGCCAGAAAATCAATATTCTTATCACGAAAGTCAGTTTTTCGCAATTTTCGCTATGAAGACATAATTAGACCACTTGTCTCGCGCTGAGAAAGTTGTAGATCTCCCAATTTCGAGCAAAATGAGAAAACAAAGTTCGCTGTACGATGAAAATTGAATGAGAAACGTCAATTTCTAGTGGTAGATCACAAAAATCCATAATGTGCAAATTTGAGCAAACCAAGTGGATAGGCCTTCTTCTAACCTCCAATGATGTCCATAAACCAAGTTTAGTAAAAATCGATGGCATAAAATATTTCCTAGTAGCAAAAACTGCGAGTTTTCCTACACTTTTACAGGAGACCCGTGTTAATATGTTTGGGCCTGTTCTTTCTCTACAAAATAATGATTTCGCGCATGGATTGCTGAATGTGTCGCGATCAGTGAAGTTGCAAGCAATGTTTTTGAGGAAAGGGTGATACGATTTATGATCGACTTCACGTTTTGCCTATACATTTTCCGCTCATTCCCTCAAATAAATCGTTAACATACGGTTTCAGATATCTTCGTTCTCAATTTACTTCTTGTCAGTCGTTGCTGCTGCAGTCTCTAAATAAAAAACAAATCATATTAAGCGATATAGTGTTGCACCTGCATTTTCCATACCCTTCACTTCATTTCCAGAGAGGTTACTTTCAAGGGGATATTGAAACACATATGCGCAGGAGGAAGTCAACGAGTAAGGTAAAACCGTTTCATTAAAATTCTCTGTTCCGCTTGATGGAACACAGTACATTAGTAAGAAATGGTTCCTGCAGTAAACTTGTAGTCATATTATCATCGTTACTGCTCGGCGGTTGCTGCTAGTTCTGCATTCTCCGCCCCTGCACGACCGACGCCGCCGCTAGAGAGCTAATGCGACTGAGAATGGAAAGGATTAGCTATGGAATGATAATATTTATTCTAAGAGCTGGTATCTAACTGGACATTGTCGCTTCATTTGATATCCAGACTTATCACACTGCTGAAACATCAATAAACCTCATGTTGATTTTATATTAACATCAGTCTCATCTAGTGAAGTTCCTAGTATGATTATTCAATAGCCGTAATTAAACTATTGGGTGTCCGGAAAGTTTTTAGAATGTTTTTGTTAGGGACGTAAACTCCGCAGTATCGATTGTCCATCCCAAATGTCAATCACGTTTTCATCATTTTGATTACATTTCTGTACGGCTCCTCTTATGGTGCGTTTATCGTCGTCCATCACCCTCATTGCTAGGTCAGAATGGCTCGCCCAGGGGGATGTGTGGGGTCAAATCTCCAAATGTGGGGTCAAAACTCCTCTCCAGGGGGTCAGAATGAGCGTTTTGAGGGGTCTGAGAGGGAGTTAAATCGAGTTCGGAGAGAGGGGAAATATAGTCAAATGAGGTTCTCCAGTATTAGCGAGTTCGGAGTGAAACATATTTAATAATTTTCGAAATTAGCAATTTTGAAGTCGGGTTTCACTGTATCAATATTTCCGAGAAGGGCATTTTCACACAAAATAAAATATGTTTCAAAAACACATATTGGAGAATCTCATTTGACTACATTTCCCCTCACTCCGAGCTCGATTTGACCCCCCTCTCCAGACCCCTCAAAACCATCATTCTGACCCCCCACCTGGAGAGGAGATTTGGCTTCGCATTTCTAGTCGTTTGACCCTCTGGACGAGCCATTCAGACCTAACAATGAGGGGGGTCGGCGACGATAAACGCACCATTAAAGAGACAAAATATGCTCCTTCTTTGACCTCTTTCTTGTCGCCATCCTCTCAGTGAAAAGGATACAGTCGAAAATCTGGCGTTTCCGAAACTCACGCCCTCATGAAAATCGCAAGGGCACGCAAAACATTTATATCGTCCGCTCAAAGGGGCCATGAATTATGTTGCTTGTACAGAGAACTGCGGAAAGTCTGCGGAAAATGCGCACCATTCTAATGCTACCTATAACTCAAACCAGAAATATACCTGGTGAACTTCAAATTCACGAATCAAAAGCACTAATCGAAAGCGATATCTTGCATAGCGAGCGGACGAAGGGACTCCTTGGATGCGGAAGTGGTAATAGCCGCGACCGGCGCGATTAACCAGCGGGACGGTGGTTGTCGTATCCTTAAAATATTTTAAAACACGTTCTCTGTAAGAACGGACCAGTCCATATCAGCGAGCGGCATAAAGCTTCAAAATGGTCATATCGATCTACAATTTTAACTGGGTAATGCATATGGGTAGGGTACACTTCCACACAAATTTCAGGTCGCTAGCTCGACTTTTTGATCTACCCATCTCGAAAAAAAGAAACTCATTATACAGCCACATGTTGTATACCATTCGAAAGAGCATCGAAAGTTATGCCTAAACACATTTTTGAAGGTTTTCGATTTTTTTCACTTCAAAGATTTAATGTCTACCTTCCAAATTTGAGCGCGCTGGATTCTACATGCAATTCTGCATTTTGTGCAATTTTTTAATTACAAAATATCGGTCACCGAAGTTGTCGTTTATCGTCGTTTTGTGACCTACCTTCACTGCGAAAGTTCGAATCCGCACCGGTGCATGACATTTAGCCAACTTTTTTTCGACCCCGTTTCTCTCCCAAATTTTTTTTTGTCAAGTATTCACTACAAAATCCCGGAGGACATCTCCTGCGAAGGATAATCGACCCTCTGGCGATTATGGACTCTCTGTTTGCCCGGAAATCACGTGCAGTGAGAGCTTCAAAACACTGGACGAGTTGGAAGCATGAAATCATAGCATTCCCCCTTGAAAATGACCATGAGGGGCAAGCAACCATGAGGACCATGAGGGGCATGAGACCAAAATGACCATGAGGGGCAAGGTATTAGATATGCAGCTTAATCAATATGGTGTTCATGTTCAGTGAATTAGTTCCAATGAAGCTAAGCAGAATAACCACTCATATTAGCGTTTTAGATATTTTTTTTGAAATTTCAATGGTACGGTAGTTTGGGTACGGTAGTTTCTTGAATTTTCAAAAAAAGGTAAAACGGTAATATGAGTGGTTATTCTACTAATTCACTGAACATGAAAACCATATTGATTAAGCTGCAGATCTAATAATTCCATTCCAAAAACTGTAGGGTACGGTAGCTTGTCAACATTATTTTGACTGTTTCTTAAAAAACGTATTTTTATTTTTTCTTATTTTTTCTGTATTGATAGTCATATGCTTGTGCTACAAAATGAAAGAATAAAAAGTGCCAATACCCACACATCTGAACGACCTACAGAGGAAAGTTTTCGAATTTTATATTTTTCGTGGCGAACAGAAATGCGAATCGGGTGAAACTTTGTGGCAGCAATCATAGTAAGTTCGCGGACCACAAGTGATATAAATCGTTCTAAATTATTGCGAACAAACAAAAGTCGAATACCGTAATCTTGTAAACTCGGTTTTCACTCCGCGTGACCTAGATCGCTTCAGAAGTGCGGTGTGGGCTATACTCGCTGAGTACTACATGTATACCAATTTTGGAGGAAATCGATTTTTCACTAGTGCCAAGAGTCTACACACAAATGTTTACTCACTCAAATAGTTCTGATATATACCTATATATAAAGCGCAGTGTGTGTCTGTCCGTATGATTACGGCAGATGCAACAGCAGGGCTGGTATATCATTGATCGATAGGTCGAGGTCGTGAGCCCATTTCCGGCCAATGAGGTGAAGAAAATAAAATTGTAGATGTGAAAGGGTGAATGATGTTTCACAGGTGTTTTAAATGCGGTTGAATTGCGAACAACGTCAATAATTGTGAGGCTGTTTTTTTGTAAAAGTATCATATTTTATCTGATCCTACTCTTCATCAGTCTTTCTCACTCTCTGGTTGAGTTTTTCTGCAGGAGTATTGTCGGTCGTAAAGTCTGCAGCAGCATAGGCGGCCATAAAAAACGGTGCTCACTCCGCCCTTGCTACATGACCGAAAACTCAACCAGAGAGTGAGAGAGACTGATGAAGAGTAGGATCAGATAAAATATGATACTTTTATACAAATCAACCTCACAATTATTGACGTTGTTCGCAATTCAACCGCATTTAAAACACCTGTGAAACATCATTCACCCTTTCACATTTACATGTGTATTTTCTACACCTCATCGGGCGGAAATTGGCTCACGACCTCGACATATCGATCAACCACGAATCAAAGAGTGACTTAAATTAAATGATCACTGAGATGGGAGTGCGAGAAATACGATTCCAGATTTTATACATATTTTATATTTTTTTAAACAGAAAAGCGAGCGAATGATCATTATTATTGTACAATACCCTCACGAATAATTTATTTACAGAAACCTTGTTCACCCTATTGACTAAGAGAGAATGTTTTTCATCTACCTCCAATTTCCCAATACTGCTGATTTTTTTCAAATAAATAAATTTAGTTTTCATTGAGCTAGAGGTGAATGAATCTACTGTGCAAACTAGCGTTTCATCATCGTTTTATATCACTTTCTTCTAGCGCAGTTGCAATGTGGCCCAGGTTGCTTCTCTGAAAATATCGATTAAACAATATTGGGGCTGCTACACTTTTCACAATCATTTTAGAGCGATTCGCGAGCGGACAAAAGCGAGAGAAGATTGAAAACATATAATTCACCCCCATCTGCATGGAAAATTCAGTCGTTATCAAAGAGCAATTAGTGACCTCGTTCTACACACTCGCAGCACTAAAAAATGATTATTTTTTGACAATAGAGAAAGCAGGAAAAATATAATAAGTTCGAAATGTAGTTTAAACAAGTGAGAGAGTAGGCGAAATTGAGAGAATTCAACATTTTCCAGAAATGAAGAGTTCGCTGCCCGAACGCCCAAACGTGCCACGAATTCCCCCTGGAAATCAATCAATATTTGATCGATTTCTACTGTATTCCAATTTCCTTATTATATAAATTAGATACATTTTCAGAATTAAAACATAGTTGTAAAATTATTCAAAGAGGAAAACAACCCCGGACCGATAGAAATCATACTGCATTTAATATCTGAATAAAGTGAAACACAAAATTTGTGGTTTTGGAATCGGTGAAACCGAGAGCTACTGCATATTTAACATAAGTACATCATCAGTTAAAGGCACGCATATTATTCTTTGCATCTCATACAAACCCAACCTGAATTGAACAATCTCAATTCAACACCGAAATAGGAAAATGATGAAACATTGATCGAGCAACAAAACGAATTGCAGTCAATCATAGGATTGTATGCTCTCCGAATCATTCATTAGATAACACGGATCTCCGGTAAAAGTGTAGGAACACTAGCTACTAGAAATATTTTATGGCACCGATTTCGATAAAACATTATTCATGGACATCATTGGGGGTCAGGAAAAGGACTATCCGGTTGGTTTGGCTAAAACGGCAAATTATCAATTTTTTTGATCTACTCCATCTGACACGGGACTGACCGGAACTCACATTCTACAATCGTCTTCAACTTTTTGTAGTAGAAAGGTACTCCGACGGGATTCTCAAAACCGTTTTCAAAAGTTGCCAAATGCATCTAGAACTTAAAACGCGTTATCTGTAAGAATGTATCAAAAATGCTAGGGGGTGGCACAGATTATTCAAAATGATCTTCCGGCAGTCATACTTTAGGTATGGAGTCACCAAGAGCGGACTACACTTCAGGAGGAAAAGTTTTGAAAAATTTTAACTTTTTGGCGCGAAATTTGAGAAAAAATATTTTCGATTTCAGCGACATGCTATATAGCATTTGAAAGCGCGTGAAAAGTTATGTTAAAATATCAGACAGTTTTCAAATTTAGCAAAATTCGGCCAAGCAATGTTGATAAAACCAAAATTTTTTATGTCCTGTACTGCTCATCATCTCACTGCTCGTCTGAAACTCAAAAGTTAATCCTGAATTTTTGTTATGTGGTGCTCTGTTGCATGCAGATTCTGAATCTGAGCTGAAAATTTGGAATTTCATGGACAGTACATACTTTTCGGTTGACTTTCTAGAGAGCAATCGCCGACCAGGGTTCGATCCCCACCGATGCATATCTTTTGCAAAATGTTTTGCTTGCGTTCAATCATTGCGGCGGTAGGGGCGATACGTCGGCGATCAGAATCTAAAACTTTTTTTACTTCGGGGAGTTTTTCGATCAGATACGATCTACGGCCTGAAATCGATATTTTAATTGTTGACGATTACGGTATAAAGCTACCGTAATCGTCAAAAACTTTTTTAGTCGATTCCACTGCGGCGGTAAGGGGAAGTCGGCGATAAAATTCGGGGAGTTTTTCGATCAGATGTAATCGATGGCTGGAAATCGATATTGTATTCATATAGGAAATAAAAATGAAAATATCGATTTCCGGCCGTAGATCGCATCTGATCGAAAAACTCCCCGAAGTAAAAAAGTTTTAGATTCTGAGCGCCGACGTATCGCCCCTACCGCTGCAATGATTGAATGCAAGCAAAAACATTTTGCAAAAGATATGCACCGGCGGGGATCGAACCCTGGTCGGCGATTGCGATCTAGAAAATCAATCGAAAAGCTTGTACTGTCCAAGAAATTCCAAATTTTCAGCGTAGAATCAGAATCTGCATGCAATAGAGCACCACATATCGAACAATCAGGATTAACTTTTGAGTTTCAGACGAGCAGTGAGATGATGATCACAGCCGGTCATCAAAAATTTTTGTTTTTTCGACATTGCTCATCCAAATTTCGATGAATTTGCAAACTGTTTTAAGTAATTATTTTTCGCCTCTTCGTGAGCTATCGATTTCATTTTTTAAGATCACGATTGGACAACTTTGAACCAATATACAGTCTGAAAACCAATATCGCGAAAATTTGACCAAGTCCAGAACGGTCCATAGTAAATTCCATAGTAAATCCATAGTGAGGTGACAGAAATATGAAAAATGATCAACGTAGACACCACCTTATTTGGCCAGGAGAATCCGAATTTGAAATAAAAAGCTTTGGATTTCCGGATATCGATCGAGATATGATCGATTATTCATATCGAAATTTAGTTTTTCGCTATTTTCACCATTAAAACGAATTCGGCCGCATTGGGCTACGTTGACATATTTGTAGGGTATTCAAATACGAGCAGAATGCTCTCAATTTGTACGCTGTGCGATCAAAATGAACTGAATTATGCCTCTCAGATAGAGTAGATCAACAAATCGATAATTTGCCGTTTTAGCCAAACCAACCGGATAGTCCTTTTCCTGACCCCCCATGATGTCCATGAATAAAGTTTTCTCGAAATCGGCCATAAAATATTTCTAGTAGCTAGTGTTCCTACACTTTTACCGGAAACCCGTGATAAATATTCGATACATCGATATTGTAACCTTCCAGTTTCCTACAGTGTCAACTGCAGTCATGCAATGCTTTGTCACTCATAAACTGCCTCTAAAAAATAAATAGCTGATGCATCGTGCATTTTGGGGGGGACGTGATTCATATCGATATTATCGTGCTTCAAGTGTGTTACTTATGAGCTCATCACCAATCTAGAACACCTGAACTTGAAAACTGTAACGCTAGTATGCACGATCAACGACAGCTACAGCAATGGCTGCGGCTGCTGCAAGTGAAGATCGAGGCAGAGATATGTAAGATCATAATTGTGTTCATAAGCAGTAGTTTAATTACGGTATACAGTCGCGCGCAAAAGTATTTGGGCACTTTTTCAACGTCCTGTAATTTTTTGGCCAGGAATGGCTTCAATCTGAAACTAGGGTGGTATGGCCTAAATTCATCGGAGATTATGGTCATGCTATTGGGGTATCACGCAATAGCCCAGTCATTGCGTAGTGATGACGTAATCAAACAGCACTTTTTCAAAACGGCTTTATTCTTATATGGATTTTTTTCCAGATCGCCAAACTTTCTGAGTTTGGAGTCATGCCCGAGGCCTACCCAGAAAATTTTTTTTGAATTTGCTGCGCGACCGCACATTTGCAACAGCCTTGCTGCAAAATCGATGTCGAAAATTCATATCTCGGCTCCTTGTCAAGCTAAAGATTGGTTCAATGCATCAAAATTATCGCCATCATGAATCCAGATGATCCTGAGAATATGAAAACAATATTTCGAAATTTGCCCTCAGGGCACGAAAAAATCACTTTTTTGCATGACCATTATTTGGACAACCATAACTTTGTGGGAAAGCTCGGTAAAAATCTGTTTTTTTGCATAGGAATGTTCAAAATTTATTGACTATCTGATTCGCAACTTTTTAGAGCGATTGGTTATCTTTCCTGCCCACGGCGAGCGTTTTTGCGAGGTATACTAGGGTCGGGAAACACCTTGTTTACCCCTATGAGCGAGAGAGTGCAGACGACGAGAGTGCGTAAACATGGTGTTACCCGACCCTAGTATACTTCGCAAAACCGAACGTCACGGGCAGGAAAGATAACCAATCGCTCTAAAAAGTTGGGAATCAGATCGTAAATACATTCCTATGCAAAAAAAACAGATTTATACATAACTTTCCCACAAAGTTATTGTCCAAAAAATGGTAATGCAAAAAAGTGATTTTTTCGTGCCCTGACGGCAAATTTAGAAATATTGTTTTCATATTCTCAGGATCATCTGGATTCATGATGGCGATAATTTTGATGTCTTGAACCAATTTTTAGCTTGACTAGGAGTCGAGATATGAATTTTCGACATCTAAGAGATAGTCAAAGACTGCTCCTACACTGCATGCCATAACGTTGGTCGGGGAATATTTTAATTAATTTATTTTCGACGCAGTATCAATGCAAGGAACGTCGAATAGAAGTTGATTCTTCCTTAATATAAATTTTTAGTGTGAGATTTTTTTCAAAAGTCGGGGATCCAGCTGACTACTGATAGTTCCGGTATTCGTCTGCCCATAACTTGCCAATGAAACTCAAATATTAGGTTGATGAGAAAGTAGTGCTAGATTTGGACTATGATATTTGAGTCCAATTAAAATACTTTTCGTTTGAGATCTCAATCTGTATCGATGGCGCATATTAGGGTTTGACAGACCTTTAAACTTTTGTCAATATTTTCCTTTTTTTTCTAAAAAAAATCGCAAAAAACACGATATTTGCGTGGAATTTAAAGCACAATGTCGTTCTCATTACCCGGGTGTGCCTCACAAGGTGGCGCCCAAGCTTGGCCGCCACTTGTGAGTCATCTGTCTTCTTATAAGATTATCTCTCTTAGAAACGTGAGATATCGCACTACCATAATCTCCACTCATATTTCAGGAAGGAGCAGATCTGTGTATATGTTCGATCGGGAATCTCTGCCGTTCTCTCGCCACCCGAACAGCAGACGATGGAGGTGAGAGGGACGTAGTGAAGATGATGTGGAAAGGCACGTGATTGAAGCATGACATAGTTAGCCCGAGCCCCCACAGAATCTGCTTGGGGCTCTTCTGATAATTTCCCACTTGCTTGGGGTTTCACAGAATTATAAAGATCAGTTGTGCAGCGGTTCCTTAATGCTGAGGACAAAAGCTTTCAATAAATATGAGGTTGGTCATAAAGTTTTGACCGATTTTGACCATTGTGCATTCTTTTATCTCCCTTCGTTCGTTGTTGCCCAATCGACTTAGGTCTTTTAGTGGTAGATAGGGGCATCTATACTCTCTTCAGCGCACACTATCATAAATCTGTCCGACCATGGAAACGGGTACAGCCATGCCCCAAACTGCATGTGAGCGACCAACACCCTGACTTTTTGAAGGGTCATCATTTCATTTAGAACAGAGATATGATCCAATCTTTCCCACAGGAGTAAAGCATGATGGACATATGTCGCACTGGTAATGTTGACAGTGATGAGCCTGAATTGGCCTATTAGAGATAAGCACGTAATCCGAGTTTGGGGTTTCATGACGTTTGTAACGAAACGGTTTTGGAGTACTGTATCTATACCGACGGCCCTTGATATTTCAATTACTCGTAAATGTGAACTACCTATACAATGTAAGTCATAATTGTCTTTGGGAGAGAAGGCGGCTCTTCATTCAAGAACAGGGTTCTTCGGAGTTTAGGTGTCCAATTTTGAACATCGAAATACACACTTTTGGCGATTTTGTGCTAAACCTATGGTTTGAGGAGCGGTAATTTCGTGCTCAAATTAATGGACAACCATTACCCTATCCATCACTAATTGGGAATGTTATGGAGTTCGCTACTTTTTCTAGGGTAATCCGTGCCTGAAGACGCTAAAGTTTAGTTTTTTCGGCATTTTAGTCGAAAATCAATTGATATACAAATGTCACTTTTTTAGATGAGAAAGCCAAGTGGTCTATTAAATATTGATATAATAGAGAACCAATTAAGTAGTGATGACAGCACCCATCGGCAGGTGTCAGCCTCGTCAATCTTCGAAACAGAAGATTTAGTCGAATGAAATCTGATTTTTCTAAGTGTGCGTGATTCCTTGGCCTGTACGAAGCCTATAACGAATTCAGCAGCTCTCCCTTTTTGAAACTAGGTAGTGCACGCCTAGTGCTTTTCGACAAACGTTGTAAGCCTCCATATAAAAATTTCACTGCGAAGCACAGCAACTTTAAATAAAATAGTTAGTTTTCTGAAAATTTCAAATTTACGCAGACCTTGATTTCTCGCATAGTAAAAATACTTGCACCATTTCACCGATAATATTCAAAAGGTCGAACATGTCCCTATATATCGCCGTTTTGAAATATCGAGCACATCCATTTCTCGTCTTCCCTACTCCCGGCTGACTCTTTGCCATTACAAGTACATTAAGTTACTCGGACTAGATGAGCGTCAGATTAAGCGTCGCATAGAACGGAACTGTAAACTGTTGTTGCAGGTTGCCAGGTCCGCACATTTCAGTACGTTGCTCAGCGATGTAAACATCTTAACAGTCAAAAGCATGTGAAATATCCACACCAGCATAATCACTTCCTCTGATCCTGAAGTATCTTAAAATTGTTGTGGAATCTTTGGATATATCAGTCATCCCGTCTATATCAGGGTGTGTGTTGCAATTTGCACAACAGTCAAGTTCCTTCTCGTTTTTGTCACTCCGGGAGCTAAGAACAATAAGGAATATTAGATGATGCGCATCCTGGAAGACGCGCTAACAACACGAACTCAATCCAACTTCGACCAGGGACACTAGTCGTTTCAGCAACAATCAGCTCCATTCAGAACGCAAATTCGTTGCCGGACACCCATGCACCCAACTAAACCACATTGACTGGCTCGCCCCCGTATTCCCCCGATCTCAACTCCTCGACTTCAGTATTTGGCGGTGTGGTAGTCCAATATGTCATCTAACTAGAACTCGACACTAATCTCCCTAAAGGCTGCCCTTCTCAAAGCATGAGTCGAAATCGATGAAAATTTCATGCGGGAATCGACAGGTGGATATGAGAAGACACTCAAGACCTGTCTCAGATCAAATGAAGGCCCCATCAAACGTAGATAGTATGTTACTATTATCCATATGGCTGGTAAACTTTGCCATAAAGTATATCCCTCAAGTTCGATTCCAAAGGTAGGAAACATTTGAAAACATCTGTCTACGTAATTATGGCGCACCCTGTAGTATCAGGTTGGAACAAAAGTTTTGCACGATTTTCAAATTTTCGTTTCCAGCATACTCTGTCCTTTATTTTCAAAATTATTTAATTTTGTTTCATGTATTCGTTGAGGGCTTGGATACTCTTTCTATCACACATTAGTATTACCCATACTATTTGATATTGTGGCGGCATTTGAAAGTCAAAGTTACTACATTTGAGAACTGAACTACATAATTTTGGGGTCTGCTCTCTATGGATATCGATGATAATGCAAATATCAAGGTATATTTGGAAAGTGTTATGAACAGGCATCATACAATAGTATGAAAATGGGGATCACCACAAATGGCATTCCAGAAACTTGGTAAGTTTTGATCTCGCGTAAAAAGGGGCTTGGCCTGAATTAGTTGCCTTCACTGCATACCCGTAGCCGTAAGTCTATCGATCTCAAATACATTTAAACTTTAAGTACCTTCCTACTTAAAGTTTAAATGTATTTGGTAAGCTCACAATTATTTTCGTGTGGACATACAATGCTTCTATTAGAAAATGCAATTTTAAATACTCAGATACTGATATTAGAGTGCCGAAATTGATGTTTGCATTAATGGCATGTTTCAAGCATAAAAGGAAGCTTAGATTTTATATGGTTAACTAAACAAGCAACTCTTACTCTATCACTTATTGGCTTGGCCGAGTCAGGGGATAGCTTCATTTTGAGGAGATCGACTCGAACAATGCACATCGAATTTCAATATTTTGGCTGTGATGACCATGATTCAAAATTTCAGAAAATATTAATTTTCTAGGAGCGGAAAAGGGTATGCTCCAGCATTTCTTTATGTTATAAAGCTCCAAGGTAGTTTGTGTAAAAGCACTTAAAATCAAGCCAGCATAATTGATTGTCGAGGCAATAACATCGATCCATTGAGTAACGTTATTTCTCGAATGTTGGAATTTAATGGTCTGTAAACCTTGCTAAATTAAAGCAACCACTAGATCCTGCATATCTTTAGAGAGAACTGCCAACGGGCTTTTCACTCCACCATGTGATATTATACAATGATTTTTTTCTGTCCGAATAGGAGCGTGGTAAACAAATGTCCATGCCACTCAAAAATTTCACATTTAACGAAAACTGCTTTTTTTCGCAAACCCTCAGAGCAGGATTCGATTCGAAGTAGCGGATATATTTTACAAATAATCCCTAAATATATGCTATCCGGTTAGATCGACCCGATTAAAGTGAAGCCTTTTAAGCAATTTCAAACTTCATGGCCGAAATCGTGCAAAACTTTTGTTCCAACCTAATATACAGTTAAATTTAGGAGCGCATTCATGTACCTGTTCAGGAATACGGTGCTTCGAAATCGGGATGTAAAAAGCCGAACGCCGAAAACGACACTTCTTACAATTTCCTTTCACTCTCACACGTGGCAGACCTGTTTTTTCACCATTAACTGAACAATCAGCTCTTACTCTATCACTGATATAGATAGTTAATTCGGTAGGACACAGATATTCAAGGGGCAGGGTTCAATCGAAAACACTAAAGACACGCTATTTTTGCGCGTTTTGAAGTGAACGTGATTTTCTCAGGCACACTATGAGCTATATTGGCTAAAACCATATTATTGTAGTGTACTAGCAAGTCCTTAACTACAACCATGCAGGAATGTCAGGCAGTCAAAATACACCGGAAGAATCTACGAAAATTGAATAGTGAGAAACTTTTGCATCAAACTAATATATTAGAAAACATCCAACGGCTCACTTAAAGGAGGAGTAAATGCGCGCTCGGTTGGAATATGTTTCACATAGGGACGCACTCTCATCAAGTCGCGTTATATCTCGCCCCCACAAGTGTGCTAGTTGGCCAATTCTGCCCGAGAGAACGGTGATTGGCCAGGATAAGGGTTCACTCTTTTTACATCATCAGTTTATTGTTGTTGTTACTCAATATCAAGTTAGTAACTACCGAAACTTACTAGATACATTATACAAATTTGCAATTTCAATCCACCTACGATCATCAACTGAACAAGCTTACTTTCTTTTGCCACTTTCGGCGATTCACAGGAAACAAAAATATTACGAATTGAACATCTCGCAAGCACTAAAATGTGTTCTCCGCCTATTAAATATGGGATGGTCGCAATCAGCAGCTAAATAAGTCCACCATCACACCATCTCTCCTCAACGCTCAGAGATATGAGACGCAGTGACAAGGTAATAATCTCACTTTATTTCTTGTAAACCGATTAATCGTTAAAGGGATGCTCCGGGGAATGTTCAGTCACCCATGGTGACAGTGTGGATATTGTAGAGGCCACTAACCCGATCATAAATCACTTTGTGCGAAGTTCCACAGATGACTCTGAGTCTATTTACATATGCGCAAAGTTTATTGATAGCGCAGGGTCGTGGCTGATTATTTTGTGTTTCACTTGCTGTACTTCACACTCGCCTCGTTCTCGGGCTAAATTCGCTACAGTTTCCCATTGAGAGCGCAGAATTTTCGTTGTGGGACTCCATAACATTCATTCCCCGGAGCACTCCTTTAAAGCTAGACTCCAAAAAACCTTGGAAATTTCGTAAGGAAAATGATTATAAAAAAATCTGAGTGACCGATCTCGCTCTTCAGTCTCCTCACTTACATTTCCTATCATCCGGGTTGTCATCGCTGTCGCCGCAGCTGCAAGAAATGGCATATCTGAATTATTTAACATAATTAACAATAGAGAATAAAGATATACTTAAAACTCGTAAAAGTAAATGTTTGGAACAAGTCGCGAGGGTTTGATGTTTCACATATCTCATGAATTCCGGAGATTAGGCAGGTCCTTGATCGGCATCAGATTTGATCGAAAAAAAATTAATACCCAACTATATTTTCATAACGGTAGAAGTGTGCATCGGGATACGTGCTAATTGTTTCACCTCTTTCCAATATCCTTGCTTACATTGATTGTCGAACACCAATTGCTGATGCAGCTTCGAGTAGAGGCCGAGAACATTGGCGATCTGCTGCAGCTGTCAGTGTAACTGCAAGTTTTCCGTTATTGAAGTATTGTTGTTTTTAAACAGTCGGGGGTTCGTCAAAGCAACAACCCGAAAATTAATGGCTACATGATTATTCTCTGAAACCTCAGTTCAACAAACCTCATCGCATGCACATTCTTCCTTTCTACTGCGACAAGGCGAGCCTTAAGCTGCAAATAATTACATATCAGTGCGTTCGCCTAAGAACCGCAGAATCCTCTGAAAAAAGGGAGCTGGTAAAAAAGGCACTTTGGGTTTTTCCCAGAATCTGATACCCCTAAGGGTCCAGCTTCGATTCCACTACTGCATTTCCACTACTGCATTGATTTGCATAATTACGCATGTGATAAGTTTGACCACTTCATTCGTTTTTCGATCATATTTCGGGTAAATGGAGCCCAAATCTAACGAAAACCTGGATTTAGAATAATCTCGATGTCCTGAATCGGATTATGTATGTGTAGTATGCAAATTCAAAATTTGAATTTTTCATCGAATTTTCAACGATTTAAAAAAAAAATTACAAAAAAACATATATTTTCAATTTTTTAGTATGTTGTTGCACTTGATGATAGGTACCTCACAAAAAAATTTCGGCTCAAATTTCGGGGACCCTGATAGGCTAAGACCGTAAAAACTGGAAATTTCCTTTAGAGGGAAACCCTTCATTCCGACCTGCTCGGCCGGCCTGTGCCGTGAGAAACGAAGAGGTGAATTTGATTGTCGTTGTTGCCCTTCTTTACCCTTGCTAAATAATCCTCTACATTATCGTTCTTGGTATAATGGATAAAGCATCTGTCAATCTTTTTGAAAGTAGCGAGTTCAATTTCGTTTTTTGCCTGCTATGTGTTGCTCCCTCCCTTTCGTTCTTGAAAATACCAGTCAATTTTAAAAGCGAAAAAACTGGAAAGTTAAGTGTCTAATAATGTACGTGAATGCAAGCTTTTATTTTTTACGCATAGAAATATTTAGGGACAGCATCACACTATGAATAGAAAGATATTTTGTCGTATCACCCTCCCCCGATTGTTTCAAAGATCGACTGTAGTATGACGGCCATAACGCTCTGCATTGCAGCCTTTTCAATCAGAAAAGGGAGGGGAGCAAAACAAAGCAGGCAAAATGCGACATTGAACTCGCAACTTTCAAAAGGATTGATAGATGCTTTATCCATTATACCAAGAACGATAATGTAGAGGATTATTTAGCAAGGGAAAAGAAGGGCAACAACGACAATCAAATTTACCTCTTCATTTTTCACCGCACGGGCCGGCCGAGCAGGTCGGAATGAAGGGTTTCCCTCTAAAGGAAATTTCCAGTTTTTACGGTCTTAGCCTATCAGGGTCCCCGAAATTTGAGCCGAAATTTTTTTGTGAGGTACCTATCATCAAGTGCAACAACATACTAAAAAATTCAAAATATATGTTTTTTTGTAATTTTTTTTTAAAAATCGTTGAAAATTCGATGAAAAATTCAAATTTTGAATTTGCATACTACACATACATAATCGGATTCTGGACATCGAGATTAGTCTAAATCCAGGTTTTCGTTAGATTTGGGCTCCATTTACCCGAAATATGATATATGATATACCGAAATACGAAATATGAAAGAATGACGTGATCAAACTTATCACATGCGTAATTATGCAAATCAATTTTTGATGGTCAAATGCAGTAGTGGAATCGAAGCTGGACCCTAAGGAGTATCAGATTCTGGGAAAAAACCCAAAGTGCCTCTTTTACCTGCTCCCTCAGGGTTGCGATTCTTAGACGAACGCACTGATATACTGACTTTATGCCTAATATGACTTACATGACCGGACAAAAGCTTCTCAACAAATTTGTCGTTGTCATATCTTTCTTCAAAATTAAGACAGAGACCTACGGTTTGGAGCATTCGATAGATAAACCGCACGATATAACGATACAATACATGATAGCTTATCACTAATGAAGGCGAAGTAGTTCAATACCATTCGTCGTGCTTCAGGGGGGGGAGGCTTCAGCAGGCACTTTTGTCGCAATATTTCAACGTGGAAAATAAAGCCATTTTGAAAATATTTTCACTATTGGCTTGGTGTCTTCAGACAAATGCTGTTAACTTCATTTAATAGAAATGCGTGCGTTGTCCACAGGTTGAGATGACGCGTTTTAGTACCTTGCAACGTTTTATTGGTCAAAATGGATACTCAAAGAGAAAGCCGTTACCACTCACAGTGGTATTTTGTGTCACAGTGGTATTCAGTGAACAATGATGTTTTAATGAATTTATTTTATTTTTCTCTACTGTAGGAAGTAGTATTTTTTTCGACTATGCTCCCTTTTATTTACTGCGAATATTGCACGCGATCGTTAAATTGAACGACAGCGTGAAAGATTTTTCAGCAGATTCACAAATCACGTAATAATTTTCGCGAAAAATTGATTCTATCCACCCAGTCTGTCAAAAATAAGCATAATTATCCACATCCTCGATCTTAATCGGTGGCATTATCTTTCTCACTGATGGATAAAAGGCTGATGTGTGGCATGAGGCGGAGTCTGTAGCATGTGACGAGCACTGAGAGATAAGGGCGGTGATTAGCGACCAAAGGAGATCGTGCATTATAGCATGTTCATTACTAGTGTTGGTTTTATTTTCTCGTTTTTTTCCGTGAAAAGGATTTACGACGTTTTTTTGCAGGAGAAGAGAAGGTGATAACGCGAATGAAGTTCCAGTTACTATGTAGAAAAAATACACAATGTCTGTCTGTCAGTTTGTCTGTCACGATCGTTTTTTCGCGAATAACTCAGCTCAAACTCATCGTAGAAGGCTAAGTCCTTGGTCAACCCCCCATTGACGTGCAATTTCAAATTCTATAGTGATTACATCACGATGACGGAATATTGCATCATCACTACGCAATATTTCGTTTTTTGTCTAGATCGCTTCAAACTTATTACCCAGATCCCGGATGTTGACCATTGGAACCCCTTGGCGAGTGCTTTCAACATTTGGTATTACGTCATCATTAAGGAATATGATGCAATAATCGTTTTTTGACCATACTTATCTTTAAACGTATCGCCCAGACCTCGGACCTTGACCATTTGACTTCCCCGAAAGAGTTCTTTCAAAATTTGGTATTACATCATCATTATGCAATATGATGCAATAATCATTTTTAGGCCATAGTCCGCTTAAAAGTTTTCCTCGGACCTTGACCATTATACTCACTTTAGAGAGTCGTAGACTTGTGATTGTTTATCCGAGGTATTGCCAAGAACTATAGGCTTTCTTCGACATTCCACGATAGATAGATTCGCTGAAACATTAACATTGTTTGAGCGTCATTACCGGTTCATTTCAAGATACGATCATGTGTCTCCATGACAATACTCGCAGCAGAGCGTGTCGTGGATCACGCGATACTCTTGATGCCGCAGGCGACCTGCTGGAGTGAAGTAATTGACGACAGGCTGGAATAAAAGGTGAGACATGAGGGTAAGTCATGATGCCCACGGCTCGTTAAGGCAGCCCTTGAACGCACACATCGCGCCCCTCTGCCCTCACTCTGACCCGGCGCAGTTAGAGCGAGCCCTCTCGCCTGCCTATTTATGCGAGCGCGCCCTCCGCCTGCGAAACGAGGGCTTCTCCCTCTCTTTAACAGCGCGATACATCCGTTAAGTAACTCTCTCACTGAAAAATATTAGGTTGAATAGAAAGTCTTTATCCACTTTTTATTTCCCTTCTTCTGACAATAAAGCACAAGAGCAAAATCAAACATATGCACCATTGTTATCTACGACAAATCTCCAACGTTCAGGCAACTTATGGATTCCCTCCTTATAGAACCCATCTCGGCGCGAATTAAAATATTGCTTGAGTGCGGCCTCGATCGCCCCACGGGAAATGAAGGATCTCTGATCGAGATGACGGGTCAGATCCGAGAACAACCAATAATCCGAAGGGGCCAAGTCAGGAGAATACGGTGTATGAGGGAGAACCATCCAGCCTTATTTGGACAGCTCCTGCTTGACCTGCCGTGCAACATGGGGTCGGGCGTTATCGTGTTGATAGTACACTTTCTTGCCGTTCAGGGCAGATTGTGCGAATTTCTTCTTGAGATTCCGTAGTTGTTTAGTGTAGACATATTCAGTAATTATCCGCTTCTCGGGTAGGAGCTCCCAGTAAATCGGGCCATCCACCCCCCACCAGGCAGAGAGCAAGATTTTCATAGGGTGAAGGCCAGGCTTTGCGACGTCCTGTGGGGTCTCATTGACATCCACCCACTGTGCCCTCCTATGGTGATTCTCATAGCAGACCCACTTCTCGACCCCTGTTATGAGACGGTCCAACCATCGATCTCCAGCGTGAAGAGTGAGTAGAGAAAGGGAATCGTCGACACGGTGGTCAAACTGGTCTTGGGTCAATTTGTGGGGTATGAAACGGCCTAGCTTCTTCTTCTTGCCAATGGAGACCAATCATTTTACGATGGTGCTTTGCGATACCCCAAGTGTGGCTGCCATGTCGCGGGTATTTGGGAAGGATCCAATTCCACTACGATCCGTAGCGCATCCAAATCCAGCTCGGGTGGCCTCCCAGACCGGTCATGATCATCCATGGAAAAGTCCCCCTTCTCGAAGAGTTGGTACCAATTGCGCATGGTCTGGTAGTGAGTGGCATATGAATCGTACACTTCAGCCAACTGACGTTCCTATTCCTTCATTGTAGTGTGAGAGAGAAATACGAATAACAGAACGTTGCGGATGTGCAAGGCCGTGGGAACAAACATCGTGGTCTTACTAGTGGCAGAATGAAAGGCGTGGAATGGGGAGTTGTTGACCACATAGTCCCTTTGTCATGTGTTATTGACTAGAGGCGAGGGAACACCAAAGGTATCCTGCACTGAGCAGTGATCGAGCAAAACAGTGGATAAAGACTTTCTGT
The DNA here is from genome assembly GCA_036245805.1 of Pristionchus mayeri. NCBI lineage: Eukaryota > Metazoa > Nematoda > Chromadorea > Rhabditida > Neodiplogasteridae > Pristionchus > Pristionchus mayeri. The sequence goes on along the minus strand of BTRK01000001.1, from coordinate 9,325,481 downwards.
TCAACCTAATAGAATAAATCTTGGTGGTTTAATTAAATCGAGAGCGCTGGAAGAGCCATGCGACGCGTTCCTTTCAAGTCTGCGCCATCATTGTCCTAACGAGCCGTGCTTTGTACTCAATTTTGAAGTATGTTATGAGTTTTCAAAGTTTTGATATTTCGAGAGCCGGCTTTTAGGTTGTTTACAATTTACAGCCCCAAAATTTAAAAATAAAGATCCTTGACCTTAGATGTATCAAACCCTTCGACAGGTACCCGATTCGATGCCTCCGTTAAGTAACTCTCTCGCTGAAAATATAATAAATGTTGGTGGTTTGAATAAGTCGAGAGCGCGGGAACAGCCATTTTTTTCTTTCAAGTCTGCACCTTCATTGTCCTAACGAGCCGTGATGCCATGGAGGAGTTGATAGATTCTGCAGATATGGTTGAGTATGTTGAGTGGTAAAATTCTGTATCGGCACCTTTATGTTTCGCGATGCTGATATATATAGTATATAGTGCGATATAGTGCGATATATATAGTGCGATATATAGTGCGTATATACTATATATAATGCTATATATACTATATATAGTGCGAGCCACAGAGGAATGAGCAGAACTTCATTCGCACCATGTAGACACACTCATTATCCGGTCTTCATTAATATTAATAATTCGCACTCGAATGTCAGCCGTTCAAATAATTAGATCTTCCGACCTTTTTTGTCGATGTCAGTGTCGAAGTCAATTTGTGTACAAACTGTGTTGTAAAATCGTTTAAACATATGGGGGTACTGTAGATCACGAAGGAGCTGATCATGGAGAAGAGTGGTTCCCGACATACATGACGTAATGAGGCACGGATATGCGTTTCGATAGTGGTAGAAACGTGCAGGTGAGTTAATTTAGATTTTTATAGTTACCCGAACTTGTCCACATGTGATTGACGTTTTGTGAAATTCCAAAAATATATCGTATCGCCGAAACATGAATGACGTACTATGAATTGCGTATATTTGTTAACTCTAATCCTGACCTTGAATTCCGGGAAACGAAACGTAAAGTGGGACATTTTGAAATGACCAGGTAGATTCGCGCATCAGCAGTTATTAATAGGCTTTCGAACAACCATCAAAGATGATTAGTCCTTTTTATCGCAATTAATACAAGTAGTTTAATTTTTGGGCGTTCACTTGCAAAACTTTATGAGTGTACACGGAGCGTATTCTCCGTTACCAATCTCAAAATTATCTTATTGAACCCGTTCTGCCGACTTTTCCAGTAGTGCGAGATCCGATTTTCAATGAAAAGGTTCAACTAATATTCTCCCACTGTCAGCACATCTTTAATTCTACGGTCGCATCTGTCCGCGAGGTGTTGTACGGGGATCCGACTGATGCTTCATTTTTTCAAGTTTCCAACGGTGGTAGATTTTTTACTAGTCAGAAATTCGTTGTCTTGAAAAATAAATATTATGCAATAAACCCCCGTCATTTACTCACTTTATTTTGTGTTTCAACGATTGGTCAAATTCACGTATTTTCGTTGAGAGTAATATGCTGCACCTACTTTCCTGTCTGTAACTCGGCAACCGTTTAGTACGCAGGGTATGGTGTTTGACCTCGTCGTTTTTACGCCAGGAATTTTTTTCTGACCACTTTATTGCCTCTATGCCGCAAGCTCAGCTCAAGGTTGACGAATGAAAATGTGTTTCACTACCAAATGTACTCTGCGCGTCACTCACATCGCAGAAATTGGATCAGCGAGTATATTTGGCAGTGAAACTCATTTTCATTCGTAAACTTTGAGCTGAGCGTGCTGCGTAGAGGCAATAATTGGGCAGAAAATAATTCGTAGCAGACAAACGACGAGGTCAAACTCCATACCCTGCATACGAAAAATTATCCCCAGAACAAGGCGCATCTTCTGATATAATTCTCGTCGTTGGTTTTTGTTGTATATTCGAGAACCGAGTTTTCTTATAATTAGCATAAATTTAAATATGCAAATTTAGTGTTGTCGGCGTCATGGTAGACTTATTTTGCCTCTGAAAAAAATAGAAGTTGATTCCTCAAACGGTTGCCGAGTTACAGACAGGAAAGTAGGTGCAGCCTGCATGCAGCCTGGCTCTATAAATCGAGTTGGTGCCAAATGAAGGTGACCACGATGATCAGCACCATCGAGAACCCCTTTGCACAAGTTTTCGGAAATTCGGTGTGGCAGACCTTGCTCGATTCTTACGCGACCGCCGTCATATGTATATTGTAGTTCGATAGAAATCTACAGTTGTAGAGCCTGAGTTAGTGAAAGGGGAACGGATAACGGATACGAAAAGGAGTGGAGGTATGCGATCAGAAGAAAATCCGTCCTATTCTAAATGATCGGGTTATCGCGGCTGTTCATGCATATGGAATAGGTGCCACTGGAGATCAACGGGTGCCGCGATGATTATTTGAGAGTACTAGCTAAGGTTCTGTAGTGGCAACCATTGCAATTGGTGTTTGGTAGTGATGAGTATTAACTAAAGTATTGACAACGAGAACCTGATGATGGATGGCATATTTTAATATGTAAAAAGTCGCACATGATTTTCCTTTCATTAATTTAATTATTTTTATGAACATACTATTACAGCCATGAGGGAGCGTGTCCCCTCTTTTCCAGAATTTACACTATTGATTCGGCTGACGAGAAGAAAAGAGGAAAATGAAGGAATGCGAAGCTTTTCCCGTCCACAATTGTGAATAACAGAATTTAAATGAATTATACTTCAAAGGAAATGTATTGTATTTTTTAGCACCAGGCAAGAGATCAACATCAAATATCCAGCCCAATCTTGGTAATTCATGAAGGTTATGAAACTCAATACACAAATGTTTAGTTATTTGAATTTATTTTAGCTAGTCGTAATTGTTTCTTGATGTGCTTTCGTAAAATAAATTAAAATAATAATTCAAACGTTGATTCGTATCGTTCAGCTACGACAATAGCGAGATGAGAGGCTAAAACTCGCAGCAAGAGTATCCGAAGGGTGTGAGGACACGGATCAATGAGAAATAGCGAGATTTAACTTTATCATTATTTTATACCTTTAACATTGAAAATCTTAAATCGCGTGATTTCCTCTTACTTAATAATTGGGGGCAATAATGTGCTTTCGTAAAATAAATTTAAGTGTCAAGTCGCTGAAGAAATATGATGATTTTCTCAGAGTCTGTTTTAACAATGGTAAACTTCATCTCATTAGTTATTACTGTCAGGCTGATTTTATATAGCATGAGCGAAACATAAATCCGATCGCATCACTGTATTTTTCGGAAGTCTGAATTTTGGAGCAATGATCCATTGTAATCTTCATTTTGCATGCATCATTAGCCTCATCTAATTCCTCATATTCTGCAACATCATCTTCGAATCTCACGACCAGTCCTGCTGCATCACCAACTCCTAGCAATAAAAGTGAGGTGCCTTATGTGAGAAGGATTTGAGAGAGATACACAATTCATTTGATGGTGAAGTTTGTGTTTCACCGAAGGTATATTAATACGTGATTACTGCTTCATCTACTCTCTGTTTCACAACCGGTGCAGCAAATAAATCATAATAAATATTAAATAAGGATCGAAATTTCAACACTAAAGCATTGGTAGTGTGTGCGTGATCGTTCACTTCAGCGAATGATGTTGTGTCGGATGCAGACGATGCTGCAGCAGGGGAAGCCATCAATGGGAGAGAAATGGAAACGTACAGATGAGGATGTACGTGAGATGTATAGTGTACGAATCAATGTTGTTATTATCTTTCGACAATGATGAGCGGGATCAATGAATTGTTTAATGTTGATGATTCATATGGAATTAATGGGACGTGCGATCATCATGTGTTTTGATAAAAGTTGCAAAATTAACAGATGTTTCTCGCGATGGGCACCTGTAGGAAGAGATGTTTAATATTATCAAATATTTTTTTAATTCGTAATTGTTTGATATTAGCAAATATTTATTCAAATAATTATTGATAAGATAAATGTATTTCGATCAGAGCTATTTCGTTGAAATTTTAAAGTAATCTCGAGAAACCAACGAGTTGACCTGAAATGGGGAAGATTTTTTTCCAATTTTAATACAATTATTGCAGCTTTAAGTACACGTCCTTTAGTGACGACACTGAGGAGGCTAGTCGCATCTGCCACAGCGGACGCGGTCAGCCTCGCACCAGCCACGCGTCTACAGTGGAATTTTGCGTGTGTATCTATAGAAAGGAGAAGAAGTGAGTGAAGAAGAAGTCCTCATCATATGATAAGAAACATAGATTACATGTGATATTCCATTGGCAGTTTTTTTATTATTTTTAAATATGAATTATAAAAAAAACAAATGTTCAGCCTGTTCTCGAGAATTCAAAATGTCGATGAAACTCAAAACATACATGATCTTTCACATACATTCACCTTTACTTAACGACCTTATGATATTTATAGTTGATAACAGAAATGTAAATAATAATTAGCATATTGGCTTCCTTGCAGCTGCGACGACACCAAGAGACGTAGGAATTCATGATTTTTTAATTGGCTGAAAAATTAAGTAAAAGTACTTCGAAACGCCCTCTTTCGAACGATTTCGCGAAAAAATTTTTTGTCGACGTGGCATGCTCCAGAAGTGGGCGGAGTCTCGATTTTTTCGGAAAAGATGGATCTTTGACGCAATTTTTCGGCATTTTTCGATAAAGATACGAACAAATTGTCAACAGACGAATGAAAGATGAGTGTCAGGTTTCGGGTGGCAATTGGCGTCAGTTCAAAGGGAAATCGTCTAAATACCATGTAGGAACAATATTGAGAACAGTTTGGAAAGAAAATAATGATTCAAATGCATCTTGCTCAATTTGAGAGTCGAAAAATGCCGAAGTAAGACACGTCGTTTAGAAATTATGATATCGCAAACTGATTTGTACCAGAATATATAGCATGAAGAGCTATACATTTTATCTGTTGACAGTAAGATTCTATCTCTTCATTTACACGCGCTACAGAGTCTAGAAGTTGGCAGAAAACGAAAACCGGGGCTCGCGGGAGAGCGCTAAATAGAGGGGAGAGAGAGGGAGGTCAGACGGCGAGAGAGGCAGACGGGCAGGGAGCGCGCTCTCGGGGATTTCTATCGTGCACCGAGTCCACATTGAAGAAACATGTTCCATAATGTTCCATAGTGGAACATTTTTTTCCATGTTTTTCCATTTTCGAAATTCTATATTAAAATGGATGAACTTGTGGCTGTATTTGTGTGCGGAGCTTCAATACTTTATTTTTAATCGATTTGTGTGAAAAAAGAAGAGAAAATATTCATTAATTTATTATTTGAGCGATTTCAGCAAAAAAATCCTATAATTGGCATTTTGCGATCGCTAAAAGTTTACTACAGAGCAGGTTACGGTACTCACTGGTCTTTCGTGAGTTGTTCTCTTTTATCTTTGCCTATTCCCGCATTCACTTTTTTCGGAGTTTCTAATCAATAATTCACTGCTTTCTATTGATTATTTGCTGCAATTCCATGTCCTCATATCACCACCAGAGTATCCGCCTCTGTTCAATGCCCTGTTCGCTTTCAAAAACCGCGTCATTAAGCTAACTTCATTGTTTAATTGCAATTGCTCTGTTTTTGTGCTCTTGTATTGGACGCCCATGCACGTTTCACTACCCACTACTCTTATTTAGCATGCGCCGTGTTCGTGTTTAGTCGATATTCACACTTTGACTATGGGAAAATCGATTTATAGTATGTTTTTGAGGCCACTTTTCTCGCGTGGTTTGCTTGCTTTTCGCCAAGTTGTTTTCCCCTTATTGTTCGATTTTTGTGTTGTTTAAATTTAAATATTCTAGGATGAACCGCACTCTCGGATTCCTTCGCCTCGCTGTTCGCGCCACCCAGCAGTCGCGCGCATCCTCCGGGCAGCTCGCGCCCGCCGAGATCACCATCACCACCTGGAGAAAGGTACGCCTCCTTTACGTTACACTATTAGTTCATTCTATCCCTGGTCAAGCAACGTATTTATATTCCTCTTTTCCAGGACCACGCGAAGCACGGGAGACGTCAGCTAGCCCTACCTCAACGTGCGCAACAAGGTTATTTTTCATTTATTTATTTAAATTTGTGCAGTTTGCTCACTTTCGAGTAACCATGATGCACTTTTGTAACCTTATTTTTATGAGAGAACTTGAAACGCCCTTCTTTTACTAGTGTCTGTAAATATGCGTTTTTGATAGAGAGAGAACTCGCAAGTAACCATAGTCATAGTTACCGAATTTTGTTTGATTCGGTCACCAATCTATACATTAATCCTACTCCGTTTACAGCCTTTCCCTTGGGGCGATGGCAACCACTCCCTCTTCCACAACAAGAGCGAGCAGTACGTGCCCGGAGTGGGCTTTGAGGAGGACCGCAAGCACCACTAGAGGAGCACGAGTAGATGAAGGTGAGTTGCTTATCTTCTTCCATACTCGTATTGCTGATCTACGTATTGAATTTATTGTATTCTTGCTGATTGTTTTAGTGTGACTACGCACAGTGATGGTCCCCACGTTTTTAGATAGCACCACATGAATATTTTTTTTCGTTTAAATTTCGGCCAAGGAAATTATATTGTTATGTTCTTCCCCTTACAGGCCCGGCGAGCGACATGAGAATCTGAAGGCAGACCTCGTGAGGAGAATCAAAATGCTCGAGTACTGCCCCAAGCAGGAGAGGTATGCCGTGTCTCATCCATTTCCTGCACACATTTCGTTGTTAGTTCATATCCATATTCGTCTTTTCTTTTCTGAAAATTAGAACTATATTTTTCTCTCGTTACAGTGAACTAATCCCGGATTATTGTTGAAGACAAATTTATCAGCTCAGTCATCTTCGGTTATTTCAGAAACAAAAACTACCACCTGACGAACAGGTGAGAAGAGCCGCCGAAATACGAGGAGGGCGCCCCCGGTTTGTTGATTTTATGTGGAACTCATTTCTTTTTATTGCTCACGCTTCCCGATTCCGTATGTAAGATGCGAACAGTACGAGTCAATTTATCATAGCAATATACTTAACTATTTTAATTTGAAAAATTAAATTCTTGCAGATCCGAACGAGCCCATCGATGTGGACGCCTACCCACTGGAGTCAGCGAATGCGATTAGATGGAAGCAGGGAAGGGAACTGCTGAGGAAGTATCTAGAGGTGAACGATTGCATCCATTGCCCCCTATGCCTCTATTGTTGATGAATCCCAGTCCTATTTATATATATTTATATCTAGAGTTGTTGCATCTGTTGATACAAAGCTAGACGAATTGAATTAATCAATTTGAAAGTAGCATTAGTAATTATTTAATTAATCGATGTAGGGAATCGGGTACTCGGAGACGATTCTGGACGTTCGCGGCTTCCGATTCAAGAACCTCCTCGGCACGATTCCACCCGGTGAGCAGAACCGGTGAGCAGGTGAGCAGGTGAGCACGATTCCATCTCTTGATGGACACCCGAGATGAATTTATTAAAAGAAAAGTACAATGTAGACAAGAGTCATCGATTTTACTGGGATTATTTAACTGAGAAATATCTCCTGCTTGAATTATATTCACTATAGTAATGCCTGGATTCGTTACTGTCAGGTGAAGGAACGAAAATATCCCTTTAGACTTATGAATAATACGATACTGCGCAGTTTTTGGTTTCTGAGATTTCTAGTCATAGTTACTGAATTTTGTTTGAATCTTTATCTAATCTATGCATTAATCCTACTCGCATTGCTGTTCTACTTTCTTTGGAACATAAATCTAATTAGTGAAACATTACTGGGACTTGACATCGTATTGTATTTAGTCCATTGTTGAATCAAGAATCTTGATGCGATTATTTTTTTCTAAAGGGGAGCGCTTTCTACTTCTCATTCGCAATTTATCAACTTAATTGCATTGCTTTAAGATGCTGCGCGAGCAGATCAACGTCGACGACACGACGACGAAGCGCACGCGCGGATTCGGATTCACCACTGGTTAGTTCGATACACATTTCTTTGTTTACTTTAGACGTGCATAAAAACACACAGCAGAAACTAATTGCGATAAAAATGGTCCAGTTGTTTCTTTGTTATAAGTTTGAAACCTGGGTATGCATGGTAGATGGGAAGGGAGAGTGGGTTGCTTACAATCTTTCATTCGATTGTAAAGGTGTGATAAGCTGAACACGATTGTGACTACTACCTAACAATTTCCCTCATTAGAAAAATTCATGCAATCCAAACAATATTTGTTCCAGGCAGTCTCGGATCACTCGACGAGGATAAAGGAATCCCCCTCCCCTCCCTTCCCCTCCCTCCAATTAGTGACCCCCCAATGTGATTAGGAGAACATCCGATTATTTTGGACTGATTTATTGCCCCCATTCCCTCTCTTGTTGTTTAGTATGATAACAAGGTTATTATATGTTATCAAATCACTGTTATTGCTTCGGCAATTTCATTGTATTTGTAAATTAGTAAATTCTTTACGCTATTTTTTTAGTTTGAGCCTCGGGGACACAAGTACGGATTCCAGTTAGACTACACATTGTGCAACTTAGGCGATCGTGTACATTAGATCCCATCTATTTAACGTTTATCGGAAACTTGGAAGACAATGGGACCATTACGATGGAAAAAAAGACGATACAGTAACATAATTCACAGAATTAACAGCGACGACCTTACTATGGGAACATCTATAATGGAAAGTAGGGCTTAGAGTTGCAAATATTCTCTGCTACCCTCTCTCTGGATAGGGGGATTCTCTACCGGGTATCCTCCCATGTTCCCTCCCATGTGATCTCCTTCGTCAGCCACATTGTCCACTCCCTCTGGACCCTCTTCCTCATCCTCGCCCATACCATTCTCCCCTCCTATCTCCTCAATCCCCTCTCCCTCCACTTCGTCCATCTCAATACCATTCTTCTCAAACTGTATTCTTCTCAGTGAAGCGTACGAGTTGAGTCGCTTCCTCACTGCTCCGATGCAGATCACTTCTCCGTCCTTTCCCCTCAGTCCAATTCCGAATCTACGGAGATGGAGAAGACACTGCAAGGAGAATGGTAAGTAAACGGTGAGCGACTTCTAAATAACTATACGTGATCTTACATTCTTCATCCAGGTCCACTTTGACTGATCTCTGTCTTTAATCGACATTCTGCGTTCTTGGATCGTGAAGACCCTTTTATCGAGAGCGTTCGCAAAGGAGAGCAGTTCTTTGTGCTCTTCATCCAGCACAGCCACCTCCTCTATCGACAGGTACTTATAGACGAAGTCTGTAAGAATGTTTTTGACTTATAATAAGATGAGAGTAGAAAACCTTTGGGTGGGGCTGGCATCATATCCTTGATCGAGTCCGTGCCTTGCGCTGCCTTCTGAGCATTTGCTACTATGGAGGGAGTAGCAGATGCCACTTGACGAACCTAGATGTACACAGTAATGACACTATAACGAATTCATTTGCATTCTCTGCTATTCTGGATTCCAGTGTGTGCTACAGTACTGACCATAGCTCGCTGTCCCTCAACAGCATCGGCGATCTCATCAGCTTGATCCTCCAGGCGGTCGATTCTGGCATTGACTTTTCTCATGCCGTCGTCGAATTTCTTCTCGAGCGCCTTCATGTGCTTCCCGAGAGTGCTCCCCATCGCCTGCACTGCTGCGAGCACTGAAGAAAAGGTTTTACTTCTCCCTTTATCTCTCTCCCTGAATCGGCTATTGCCCAGCATGTAGGAAGATCACTCATACATGAAACGCTCCATATCATAAACAAAAGAATTCTTACAGATTGCTCCATCCCCGCTCAGTCCTGATAGATCGGGTGCAGCTCCCTCCTCCTCCTCCTCCGAATCGTCCTCCAGCACAGGGGTCGGGTTCCGGTTTGATTCCCTCTCCACACTCCGTCCCAATTTCCGAGATTTCGACGATTCTATGTTTTGTATTGAGATAAATTATCATTTCATTTAACCTGGTCGCCGATCTCCTGTGGATTCTCCACTATTCAAACGGACCATCATCTGTGAAAGACAACTGATATCATCACCAGTTCCATCTCCTGAATACTACCTCTCCGGAAACCGAACAATCTTCGAAAATCTAACCTCCTGCAGATCGGGAAGTCCTTTCGTTCTCTCCTTTCATTCTCCCTGATCCCCCTGAATTCACAGTTCTAGCACAAAACGAGTGTGAAAACTTACCTTTCACAACCTTGGCCTTCTTCTCCACTGCGGCTAGTCCATCATCTGATATTTCGCGTGCGATTTGCGATGGAAGGAATGACCTACCTGATTCCTTCTTCCTCTTCTCTCTCTTCTCTCTCACTGCCACTTCCACTGACTTTCCCCGGACGATGACCGTTCGCTTCTGCGAACCGTTCATTTCAATCTCACTTTGTAATTGGCTGACCAGATCTTTCTTCTTCCGTTGATTGTCGATCGTCTTTGTCCCATCTCTCCAATTTCCGATTTCCTTCTCCATTGCCTTGTGGAATCCTCCCTGGCAGAATATGCCCTCCTTTCTCACACCGTGATACTCGAAGAAACATTTCTCGCCCAGTCCCTCGACGCTTCCTTTCTTGAGAGAACTACGATCGACTAGTTCGAAGTCCCCATCGATAAGCATGATCACCGACATCTATGAAACCATGATATGCATGTCCTTCTCAATTTTAACATTCCAGGTACTCTCCATTCTTCGTTGGAAACGAGTTCATCTTACAATGGCGCAATCCCTGGCAAGCATTGTGAGTATTTACCATCGACATTTTATCATCTCCTTTCACAAGTGAACATTAATAATTTGAACAGAACGTGGACAAGACATGGAAGGACTGCTTAGTAGGATGGGATGATCAGGGAATCCCTTATAAGGAGATGTCGAGGCGCCTTCTTGTCATGGGCCATGTGGTTTCCCCGACGACCATTCAGCGTCTTCTTGCCCTTCCACCCAAGCTGGAGAAGGAGTACTCTCCTCGACCTGAGACCATCCCTCCCGATCTGTACCCTGCCGTTCGGTCTCACATCGCGAAGATGTACGAGGACGACGACGAGATTACTCTCTCGTCTCTTCTCCAATCCATCGAGACAGAATTCGGCCTGCAGGTACACACAATCACTTGTTTTCCCAATTATTTCTATTTCAGCTATCCGAGTACCCAGTGGAAAGGATCAGGAATGAGATTGGCTATGTCAATCTGGACGTGAGATATGGTCACTCAGTCCGTCTGGCGAATCGCCAACCTCGAGTCGACTGGTGCAAGGCACGAATCGAGGAGAACTGTACCTTCCGGAAGCACATCTTCACGGATGAATCGATGATTCAACTCGATTCCAATTCAAGGAAGGTCTGGGTGTTGTCTACGGCAAGGGATAGACGCATCAAAAGTACCTTCAAGCACCCTCAGAAGGTTGGAGTATATCTCAATTGTGAATTAAATGTGTCTGATTGAGGTGCTTGTGTGGGGTGGGATCTCTTGGAAAGGCCCGACCAACCTGGTTGTCCTTGATGGTTCATGCCGAGTCGATGCAGTCGAGTACTGCAAGATCTTCAGGGACGGATACGTGGAGTGGGAAAGGTGTGTAAGTATCGTATAAATACTCATAATAGTCTGAATTATCGGAAATACTAAAACAAAATGTAACTACATCCGAAGAAAAGACTCACGTTTTAGGGAGAACTTCGGAGGGAAGTCATTGCTGGTGCAGGACAATGCGCCCTGTCATAAAGCAAACATAACCAAGGAGTTCCTCAAAAGGGAGGAGATCGAGGTACTATTTCTGATCTGCATGATAAAGGGCACTCGGTAGAGAACGTGAAGAAAGTAAACATTGTGATTCTAGTTGAGAGATATAAAAATAACCCTAATCATTGAAGACAGAGGACTGGCCTGCAGAATCCCCAGACCTCAATCCTGTGGAGTTGGTCTGGGGAGAAATGAAGCGATATCTCAAGACGACTTGGAAGCCCACTAACGTGCCCCACCTAGTAGAGGGAATCAACGAGTTCTGGACGAACGTGCTCACTGGCGATAAATGCCAAAATTACATTCGACATGTGCACACCCAAATGAGAAGAGTCATTGAAGTAGATGGAAAGCCCGTTAAAGACTAGTTTACATTCTATCTACTGTTTTCACGATGAATCTATCAATTGTTATATCGTCGAATCTCTATCGTAATCGTTTGTCGCCGATGTGTCAAAAAATTGCAATAAAGATGTTTTTACGATGTGACCTAATGTACACGATCGCCTAAGTTGCACAATGTGTAGTCTAACTGGAATCCGTACTTGTGTCCCCGAGGCTCAAACTAAAAAATAGCGTAAAGAATTTACTAATTTACAAATACAATGAAATTGCCGAAGCAATAACAGTGATTTGATAACATATAATAACCTTGTTATCATACTAAACAACAAGAGAGGGAATGGGGGCAATAAATCAGTCCAAAATAATCGGATGTTCTCCTAATCACATTGGGGGGTCACTAATTGGAGGGAGGGGAAGGGAGGGGGGGGGGATTCCTTTATCGTCGTCGAGTGATCCGAGACTGCCTGGAACAAATATTGTTTAGATTGCATGAATTTTTGTAATGAGGGAAATTGTTAGGTAGTAGTCACAATCGTGTTCAGCTTATCACACCTTTACAATCGAATGAAAGATTGTAAGCAACTCATTCTCCCTTCCCATCTACCAGGCAAACCCACGTTTCAAACTTATAATAAATAAACAACTGGACCATTTTATCGCAATTAGTTACTGCTATGTGTTTTATACACGTAAGAAAAAGTAAACAAAAAAATGTGTAACGAACTAACCAGTGGTGAATCCGAATCCGCGCGTGCGCTTCGTCGTCGTGTCGTCGACGTTGATCTGCTCGCGCAGCATCTTAAAGCAATGCAATTAAGTTGATAAATTGCGAATGAGAAGTAGAAAGCGCTCCCCTTTAGAAAAAAATAATCGCATCAAGATTCTTGATTCAACAATGGACTAAATACAATACGATGTCAAGTCCCAGTAATGTTTCACTAATTAGATTTATGTTCCAAAGAAAGTAGAACAGCAATGCGAGTAGGGTCACGCTTTAATGGAAGAAGATAAGCAACTCACCTCCATCTACTCGTTGCCCCTCTAGTGGTGCTTGCGGTCCTCCTCAAAGCCCACTCCGGGCACGCACTGCTCGCTCTTGTTGTGGAAGAGTGAGTGGTTTCCATCGCGCCAAGGGAAATGCTGCAAACGGAGTAGGATTAATGCATAGATTAGATAAAGATTCAAACAAAATTCAGTAACTATGACTAGAAATCTCAGAAACCAAAAACTGCGCAGTATCGTATTATTCATAAGTCTAAAGGGATATTTTCGTTCCTTCACCTGACAGTAACGAATCCAGGCATTACTATAGTGAATATAATTCAAGCAGGAGATATTTCTCAGTTAAATAATCCCAGTAAAATCGATGACTCTTGTCTACATTGTACTTTTCTTTTAATAAATTCATCTCGGGTGTCCATCAAGAGATGGAATCGTGCTCACCTGCTCACCTGCTCACCGGTTCTGCTCACCGGGTGGAATCGTGCCGAGGAGGTTCTTGAATCGGAAGCCGCGAACGTCCAGAATCGTCTCCGAGTACCCGATTCCCTACATCGATTAATTAAATAATTACTAATGCTACTTTCAAATTGATTAATTCAATTCGTCTAGCTTTGTATCAACAGATGCAACAACTCTAGATATAAATATATATAAATAGGACTGGGATTCATCAACAATAGAGGCATAGGGGGCAATGGATGCAATCGTTCACCTCTAGATACTTCCTCAGCAGTTCCCTTCCCTGCTTCCATCTAATCGCATTCGCTGACTCCAGTGGGTAGGCGTCCACATCGATGGGCTCGTTCGGATCTGCAAGAATTTAATTTTTCAAATTAAAATAGTTAAGTATATTGCTATGATAAATTGACTCGTACTGTTCGCATCTTACATACGGAATCGGGAAGCGTGAGCAATAAAAAGAAATGAGTTCCACATAAAATCAACAAACCGGGGGCGCCCTCCTCGTATTTCGGCGGCTCTTCTCACCTGTTCGTCAGGTGGTAGTTTTTGTTTCTGAAATAACCGAAGATGACTGAGCTGATAAATTTGTCTTCAACAATAATCCGGGATTAGTTCACTGTAACGAGAGAAAAATATAGTTCTAATTTTCAGAAAAGAAAAGACGAATATGGATATGAACTAACAACGAAATGTGTGCAGGAAATGGATGAGACACGGCATACCTCTCCTGCTTGGGGCAGTACTCGAGCATTTTGATTCTCCTCACGAGGTCTGCCTTCAGATTCTCATGTCGCTCGCCGGGCCTGTAAGGGGAAGAACATAACAATATAATTTCCTTGGCCGAAATTTAAACGAAAAAAAATATTCATGTGGTGCTATCTAAAAACGTGGGGACCATCACTGTGCGTAGTCACACTAAAACAATCAGCAAGAATACAATAAATTCAATACGTAGATCAGCAATACGAGTATGGAAGAAGATAAGCAACTCACCTTCATCTACTCGTGCTCCTCTAGTGGTGCTTGCGGTCCTCCTCAAAGCCCACTCCGGGCACGTACTGCTCGCTCTTGTTGTGGAAGAGGGAGTGGTTGCCATCGCCCCAAGGGAAAGGCTGTAAACGGAGTAGGATTAATGTATAGATTGGTGACCGAATCAAACAAAATTCGGTAACTATGACTATGGTTACTTGCGAGTTCTCTCTCTATCAAAAACGCATATTTACAGACACTAGTAAAAGAAGGGCGTTTCAAGTTCTCTCATAAAAATAAGGTTACAAAAGTGCATCATGGTTACTCGAAAGTGAGCAAACTGCACAAATTTAAATAAATAAATGAAAAATAACCTTGTTGCGCACGTTGAGGTAGGGCTAGCTGACGTCTCCCGTGCTTCGCGTGGTCCTGGAAAAGAGGAATATAAATACGTTGCTTGACCAGGGATAGAATGAACTAATAGTGTAACGTAAAGGAGGCGTACCTTTCTCCAGGTGGTGATGGTGATCTCGGCGGGCGCGAGCTGCCCGGAGGATGCGCGCGACTGCTGGGTGGCGCGAACAGCGAGGCGAAGGAATCCGAGAGTGCGGTTCATCCTAGAATATTTAAATTTAAACAACACAAAAATCGAACAATAAGGGGAAAACAACTTGGCGAAAAGCAAGCAAACCACGCGAGAAAAGTGGCCTCAAAAACATACTATAAATCGATTTTCCCATAGTCAAAGTGTGAATATCGACTAAACACGAACACGGCGCATGCTAAATAAGAGTAGTGGGTAGTGAAACGTGCATGGGCGTCCAATACAAGAGCACAAAAACAGAGCAATTGCAATTAAACAATGAAGTTAGCTTAATGACGCGGTTTTTGAAAGCGAACAGGGCATTGAACAGAGGCGGATACTCTGGTGGTGATATGAGGACATGGAATTGCAGCAAATAATCAATAGAAAGCAGTGAATTATTGATTAGAAACTCCGAAAAAAGTGAATGCGGGAATAGGCAAAGATAAAAGAGAACAACTCACGAAAGACCAGTGAGTACCGTAACCTGCTCTGTAGTAAACTTTTAGCGATCGCAAAATGCCAATTATAGGATTTTTTTGCTGAAATCGCTCAAATAATAAATTAATGAATATTTTCTCTTCTTTTTTCACACAAATCGATTAAAAATAAAGTATTGAAGCTCCGCACACAAATACAGCCACAAGTTCATCCATTTTAATATAGAATTTCGAAAATGGAAAAACATGGAAAAAAATGTTCCACTATGGAACATTATGGAACATGTTTCTTCAATGTGGACTCGGTGCACGATAGCCCAATTCTATCCAACTTCTAGTTTATGTAGCGTGTGTAAATGAAGAGATAGAATCTTACTTTCAACAGATAAAATGTTCAGCTCTTCATTCTCTACATTCTACTACAAATCAGTTTGCGATATCATAATTTCTAAATGACATGTCGCATTTCGGCATTTTCCGATTCTCAAATTGAGCAAGTTGCATTTGAATAATTATTTTCTTTCCAAACTGTTCTCAAAATTGTTCCAACATGGTATTTAGGCGATTTCCCTTTGAATTGACGCCAATTGCCACCCGAAACCTGGTTATTTGGACCTTCCCTGAAGACAGCTCGCAATTTCTTCAAATCGAGTGTATGATCAAATGGACCTGAAAATTACATGGAAATGAAGTGGAAACATGTTATTGTGATGTATTTATGTAATTATGATGCAAAATAACTAAGGTTGATTACAGTAAACAAGATGCCTATACCCGAGCCTCATGGACGATTTTGCATAAACGAGTGGAACATTACAACGCATTACTCGATCCCAATGATATATACATGAAATGAAAGTACATAGGAGGGCTAATAAATCGCGCATAGTGCCAACCATTACTTTTTGGTATTTCCAAAATTTTCAAAATTTTCGCCAAAGTTGGACCCTAGATGCAATTTTTGGGTTTTCAACCCATCCAAAGAAAGAAAAATGCGCCACTCACACTCCTCTTTCATTGGTCTGTTGACAATTTGTTCGTATCTTTATCGGAAAATGACGAAAAAATGCGTCAAAGATCCACCTTTTCCGAAAAAATCGAGACTCCGCCCACTTCTGGAGCATGCCACGTCGAAAAAAAATTGTTTCGCGAAATCGGCCAAAGCTATTCGAAAGAGCGCGTTTCGAACTACTTTTACTTAATTTTAGAGCCAATTAAAAAAATCATGAATTCCTACGTCCCGACAGGCCTCAGAGTTCTCGAGTATCTCCCGATTCCTCTCATAAGTGGAACGTGAGATCAGCGGGTACCTAGATGGCCAGTGAGGTTTCAGCGGAGTAAGAAATAGAATCGGACATTGCGAAACGGCAGTCCACAACGTTCACACGGTCAAAACGAAAAAAAACCTCACCTCGTAACCAACCTCATCTCATCTCTAGAGGCAGTTTCATATTTTTGAGTGCTGCTTTCACGTGTACCATTGAGAGCGCCGACTGAGGCTAGGTTACTGGGAATCGTATGTACCTTTGTGGTAGTAGGAACTGGATGCCTTCAGTTTGGTTCGTACTTTTTTCTGCATGTTTTTAAATTTAAAATTGTGGTCACTAAATTGGGTGAAACTTTGTTTCGACATCTGGCTAAATTTGGAAAGAATTGCCTTGTCTAGTCATTTCCAGGTAACGGGTGACTAAAATAAATAACAATTTGGGAAGTGTGCAGCTGGTTCTGTGCTTCAATGTTGTGACGACATGCGCACTGCACGTTCACTGCAGAAGAGAGGTGGGATTATCACCTGCAGTCCCTCCTCACGTATTTACTAAGCCCCCACGAAACAAGAAATAGTAGTTGAATGAAACGAATGTTATCAACTTGTCATGCAGCCTTTTCTCACGTTCGTGCATCGTTTCTCACTCCAATGTGTTTGTGTTTCAATATACCTTTAAATGAAAATACACTTGAAATGAAATGATGGTATGAACTGTTTGGATCTTATTAATTGACAAGCTATATTTTTATTTTGAAGATAGTACTCCACGTGGATTCCTATCCCATGAGAATTCCCGTTTCAGCTATATTCTTTACATGTGTTGTTCGTCTGGGATGGCGATTTGTTAGTGAATGTATGTGCCTGCAATACTTACATATTACCATGGTTACTGTCGAACACACTGCAGACACAATCTCTTGCATCAAAGTAAGCATAAATCGTCACGTGACGCCATTAGATTACGACGAATCACGGCTTCGCTGATTTGCACTCAGTGCCTCTAATTCAAGATGTGTTAGAAATGCGGTGCATAATTAATGTATCATATATTTCGTAAAATTATATTGAAGTTTAATTGAGGCCGGTCAAGGAATGAACTAAGAAAATATCATTTGAGAGTAGAAATGGAAAAAAATCAAACGGAAAAATTTGGTTTCAGAAATTTGATGAATGACTTCTCGACTTCTCGTCTCTTCCTAAAAAAATATTTGTAAAATGCAGCATAGTCTATTGTATCCTCTCACTTCTCAGTGTCTTTCGGTTGATTTTCTAGAGCGCAATAGGCCGGAAATCGAAATTTTTTTTTCTGAAATCGAAAAAATTTTTTCTCGAATTTCGCGCCAAAAAGTTAACATTTTTGAACAATTTTCCGGCTGAAATGTAGTCCACTCTTGGTGACTCCACACCTAAAGTATGGCTGTCGGGAGGTCATTTTCAAAAGTTCTAATGGATAACGCGTTTTAACTGATTAGTCATCATCGATCATGACATAGTTAGACGATCAATCTCTGTTGATGCTTTTCAATCGCTTATTGAGCTCTAGAGCGATTCGGAGATGGGATATCGGCAAACGGTCAAAAATATGATCATGATTGGACCTCAGCGGTCAGGTTAAACATGGTTTGGATAATATATCTATAGTTCGGCATCGCTCGTTATGGTCCCTAGTTCTGATCAATGAACTATGTTCGTACACTAATTCTGGGGTGGGGAATCCGAATCAAAGATACAAATTCATCATAAAAGGTAGATCACGACCGTAAAATCAGGAAAACACAGTTTTGAGGAAAACAATGTGAATGCGTAATTTCTGCACTTAGCTCAAATTATTTGTAGGGTCAAATTATTTGTAGGGAATTATTTGTACCTGAATGCGCATCGATTGGAAAAAATGCGGTCGATGTAGGCCAAAAATTGACGGAAATACAGCCTTCCAAAGTGGTAGGTCAAAATATGCAAATTTTGAAAAATGAAGTTGATAGGCGTGTTCGCCATCCTCACTTTGGTCAGTCCTCATGTTTTCAGCGAAATCCATGACCCAAATTGACTTAGATCACGCAGGTAAATAGGTCTGCCGAAAGGTGGGCATCACGACAGCTGATAAAGTCACAACAGGAACATATCAACCGCAGGTCTGCAGCTACAACTGTTCCATATAAACATATTTACAACCGCGAATTAATGCATCATGCGATGCCGTTGAAAATAAAATATTCAAACGTACCTCATAAAATGCACCATCTGATCTCCCGATCTAGCAATTTCATATTATAGGATAGCCGAACACTTTATCCTTGAAAATCAACATATCATTAATCACACAACCTTCTCCTCTTGCCTGAATCATCCACAGATTCAATCCTCTTCAAATCGCTTCCTTTTCTGCAAAAGTGTATTGATATTTACAAGAAGATAATATTCAATTTGTTGTATTGTGTTTTAGAAATAAGAACAGTGTTGACAACAGTGGAAGAAACTCGCAACTCTAGTAACATACTAACTATGAAACATCAGCCATGATGGTTATTTTTATTTTTCGAGATTTTCTTGTATTACAGAGCTAAAAAAATTAACGCTAAAAAAATTCCCCTCTCTGCATGAATCCTCCAATCCTCTCTAACTGGCTTCTCATTCTACTACACTATCTTCATCTTGTCAATAAGCATCTGATGACCTGCGAATTTGGTATTGTGTTTGGATAAAAGCATTAGTCGATCCATCGACGGAGGCTCGCAATTACAGCAAAATATTGTGATACGGTGCGTTTTTTCAGTCGATAGCGATATAAGATAGACACTGAGTGTAGTGAGTGTAAATAAAGCAAAATATGATTAGCGACAGGATGAAACTTGTTTGAAATTTCTCCAAAAACGATGAAGCTAGACAAAGCATTTGCCTTTATATACCCATCCTCGGAAGACGAGTTAGTCACATCATCTGCTTGCTTTATCCAATAACCTTTGCTGATTTTCTGAACCTCAGTAACACTGAAACTCACTTCCACGCAGAACGTTTTCATCTAAACTTTTATCACATTGTTAAAAAAATTCACCATATCATACATTTGTTAACGACCAATCGTTAACTATTCAATAGAATCATCTCCGATTTTTAAACCAAAACATATATTGATTTTTATGAACAGGGGATATCCGAAAAATCAAATAACGCGAATTTACTGGGAATATGTAACAACTACGAAACCGAAGTCGAGAAATTGAAATTTTAAAATTTACATTGAGCTTCTTTCTGAGCTTTCTGAAATATATGATATATTCACATTTCAGCAACAGGATTCGCAGCTGAATTGGATGAGATAAACAGTGGTACAATTTTTATTAGACTTTTGGACATGAAAAAAACGAGACACTGTAGTTTGTTTAAATTCCTGTCCATCTGCATTCATTGCAGGGCAGATGGAAAGCACCCGGCAGAGTTCCTGCAATTCATCCTATATACAAATTAACCACAAAACGATTTCCTGCATAACAATTTCACTAGCAAGATCAGTGACACTGATCTTGCTAGTGACATTTTTATGTAGGAAATCATAAAAAATGGGATTGTTTTTAGAGAATCTTAGATGACAACAAGAGTTGATATTTTATCTTTCGATGGGTTGAAGAAAAAAATCAGACAGATCTGTCCACACTACTCTATCCTATTTTAATAATCCTGCCGTACCGGAGTACTACTACCATGCTTGTAGTTCTGCAAATGCTGCTGTCAGAGTGCGTATTACCGTATCTGCAATTATATATACCGGAAAGTGGATTGCATCTTAAATAGCTATTAATTAAGTATGATTGATCCATCAAACAAGAGTTTTTACTATACAGAAAGATCCGAATTCGTTCACAACGTTCATACTATGTTTTTCACAGTGAAGTGAAATTAATGTTTCAACTATTCGAAATGACCTCGAAATATCAAGGAAAAGTCATTCGAAGATCCATCGCGGGTAATTACAAAAAATATATTAAAAAATTAAATGCTCGATCGCAATCTTACAAGCATAGACCGCGCCATTATAGACATGCAGGATATATTACGGATGAATTGGAAAGAAGTGTTCAGTCAGTGCTCTTGACCTTAATATTGCAAAACAGTGATCAATATGCCAAAAACGACAGCCCCCGCCGTTGATGCACGCGTTTACTACTCTATTTGACTTCATTTTTGTTAAAGAAACATGAGCGAATACGATTGAGATTGGCCTGAAAGATCTTTCACATTCATTGTAATGTGCACCACGTTAACCTACACCATAGATACAGTCGCGCCGGAAAGTCATGGGTTTTTTTTGTATTTTTTTTTTAAACTTTTTGGCCAGGAAATGGATCATTCTGGTACTCAGGCATGATGTACCAAATTCATTCAACTCAACTCTTTTAACTCTTTCAACTCTTTCAACCCGGGAAGCAACTCTTTCTCCTTTTTCAAATTATAAGAAACAGAAGTATACACGATATTTTATTTTAAAGTGAAATTAATTTTTTATTTTAAAGTGAAATTATTTTTTTTCGATTCCGATTGTCATCAATGGCCTGTATTTTATCGGGAACTCATGTGATCCGTGAAACATCGAACCCGAGTGACTTGTTCCAGGCATTTACTTTAGCGTACCATACTTATTTCTTGATTCGCATTGGAAAAATAAATTTTTTTTATTCAACTATTGAGTCTCTTGCTGCTGTGCCGATAGCGAGAGTTCAGGTTACAGTTCGCAGCACGTTCACGGCAGGTGTGAACAGGCCTTTTTCATATTATTTGCTCGCTTATCAATTTCGAATGAATCAAGTTTCACTTGAAGAGAGTTCGTGTTATAGCAATTACGGAACGCCAGACTGGCTGGTTGTCATTGGGGCGAATTCTCTGTATTTATTTTTATCGTGTATATTATTGACCATTTTTGAAATTTTGTTTTTTTCATACAATTAACGACTAGAAGATTCATAAACCATTGTGCATGGTTCGGTAAATGAACCATTCGCAGTGACGACCACGACGATGAGATCGCCCGCGATTGCTCGTTTACTTCAATCAGTGTTTTGAATATTTTAAATCTACTGTATCTCAACGTACTGTATCTCACTGTATCTCAACGTACAATCAACTTCCTATGTAAATCAAGTAGTGTTATAGCAATCGTTAAGCACCAGACTGACTGGTATACTACTCGAGGAAAAATAATTTTGTGTGCGCTCTAAATTTATTTTCTAGTCTGGGACTGATATTTGTCCTCTATTTTTCAGATTGCGAAGTTGATGTTGCATGCATTCTAGATAATTAAATGATTGATGGTTAGTTCAATGATTGGGTTCCCGAGCTGAAAAATCTCTTTAAAAATCATACTTCAGTCGTAATGCAATGCCGATACGGCGTCATGCTTACGGCTATGCATAGGTGTGGATTCATCGGGACTGGTTATGAGCAAGAATGAGGATGATATGACTGCAGATCAGAATGTGGGGAGATCAGCCCTGGTTTCCTATGAATCATGATTGTCCGTTCTCCTCAGCTTTATGTGTTTCAAAGGTTCCGTAAAACATGAGACCATGATCATACAACTCTAGTATAAGAAAACAGAAATGGGACGCGCTCCTTCGCTTACCGTTTCTCCTTTCCGTGCACATCCTGAATCCCGAACCCATGATGTGCGGCAGACTTGTTCAAAGGAGGATCACGCGCGTCGATCCGCTCTTTCAACCACATACAATATCCGCCCAACACCCTATAGTCACAGATAAAATTATACAATATTATAATTTTCTAAAAAAAATTGTCTGCATTTATGTTCAAGCAAACACGTCTCACAAACATTATTTCTATGGTAGTCTACCGTCTAAAAACCTCCGCTGCTACTGCTCAAACATTAATCAAGGCACCCGTTGATCTCCCGCTCCGACTATTCAATTTGAATGGAACGCTTTGCAAGAATCGCTAGAATCTTGTCTGTCTTTTCAACAATAAATTCATACATTCGTTCATTTGTCATCACTCCCGGTACCTCGATCATTGTACGTATCCATTCCTCGCTCACCGGCATTCCTAATCTCTTTTGAATCCACGTACTCACACCCGGCAGCCGTCCACATCTCGTCACCCGACTTAACATTTTTTTGGAAATCTTATTAAACGAATTATAAAGATTACTATCTCATTAATGTATATTTGTTAACATTAAAATCGTCTTGCCCGATTTACCTACTTTAAGATTTCCAAGTGAATCTCAAGAGATGCTGCTGAATCGAAAGTTTTGTCAAATGGTAATCGCAATTGTATCACGATCCGAATGTTTCATCTCATAAATGACGTGCCTGAAGCATATTGTTTGAGAATTTGACCGAAAAAAAACAATAAGAATGTATCGACCCCACATTTCCGTGTTACCGTTAATTTAATTATTCATGCCGCTAATTGAAAATAGAGCCCACTAGTTCATTTATCGTACGCTCAACTATTGCTACAATATGCGCTCACTTCTACAGAAAATTTATTCTTTCTTGCACCTCATTTTTTGCATTTTTCTGCTGCATCGTCTTCATCCGAACGGACGGCCGTCACTGAAAAGAAGGAAGAGATGGAAGCCTGCTGAAGATTCATTGGCCCCTTCAACGAATCAAAGAGTTATAGAAAAAAAACAATGCGAAATGCACCATTGAAACACATGAAAACTGGGGATACCAGGGCAACGGCAAATTAACTGTGACGAAGATATTTCGTGGCAAAACTTTCACTAATTGAAAAAAGTGAAAAGAGAGGAAATTGAAGTTTCAGCAGTATCACATTTCCCGTTGCATGTTATTCAACGACAATATTCAGGGTACTTTTCGCAATAAAAAATCATCAAATTTTCAAAGTTTTGCTGCTCATTGCTTGTAGTAATACTCATTGAGTAATTATATTGTTTATTTCACTTCTTGGTGTAATTTATTTATAAATTTCAGCGTCCGCTATGCAGCTGTCCCTATATTATTTCTTTTCAAAGCAGACTACCGGTTCGAATGTAGCAGATGCTGCAGAAAGAGAAGAGTCAACGGGAGAGAATGGATTCGAACAACTTTGGAGGTAACCAGAGGAAGAATACTGAATGGGAACATATTTTACTTTAGAAATAAAAAAGAATGGAAAAATTGAATGAAGCGCAACTGTCGGTTCATATGGAAACGTGGTACAGGAGATCAGCGGGTGCATCGGTTGCAGAAAGCGGATACAATAATACGGTCGACTGTAGCATGTCCATTGTAGATTACCGATCGTTGTGCGCCGCCAAACACTCGCAGTATCTTATCGGGAGCATTGAAGCTCGCCCGTGAGATTTTTATTGATTGTGTTACAGTTTTTTTGCAACATTTGAATACAATCAGATTTTTTTTCTTCATAAATGATCCAAGTACAGTCGCGCGCATAAGTGAGTGGGCAGCTTTTGTATTTGTTGTAGCATTTTGCCCAGGAAAAGCATCATTTTGACACTAAGGTATTATGTACCAAATTCATTGGAGATTATGGTCATGGTATTTAGGCATGACATAATTCCCCCGTTATTACGTAGTGATAAGGCAATCTAACTGTACTTTTTTCAAAACGAGAATATTCTTACACGGATTTTTTCCAGCTCGCCAAACTTTCTGAGGTTGGATAAAAGCACGGGGTCCACCTAGAAAAAAAATTGAAGTTGCTGCGCGACCGCACATTAGCTGCAGCATTGCTGCAAAAACAAGGTCTGAAATTGAGAACTCGGCTCCTAGACTAGCTAGAGACGTGTTCAAAGCATCAAAATGATCGACAATCCAGATGATCCTGAGAATGTGAACACGATATCACATATTTTGCCCTCAGGGCATGAACAAATCACTTTTTTGCATGACTATTCTTTGGACTTCGATATCTTTAAGGGAAAGTTTTATAAAAATCTGATTTTTATTTGGTAATGTTCAAAATGTATTGAAGAACTGGTGTCAAACTTTTTAGAGCGATTGTATATCTTTCTTGCCCGCGGGGGCCGGTTTTCGGAGGTATACTGGTTTCGAGAAACACATTGTTTACCCTTACGGGCGAGAGAGTGCAGACGACGAGAGTGCGTAAACAGGGTGTCTCTCGACATCAGTATACCAGCCCATGCTTATCTCCAACCTTAGAAAGTTTGGTGAGCTGGACAAAATCCGTGTAAGAATAATGCCGTTTTGAAAAAGTACTGTTAGATTGCGTCATATAAAGTAAGTATATTAAATGATGTGAAATGAGTTGGGCTACCTCGTGCGTTATAACAAGTACAGCTACTCTTTGACAGTGAACAGTAGCACTTCGAAATAGCCATGTTTCGATCGATTTCACTACAAAACAAACCTTTTCTCGATCACGGAAAAAGTTAAATGTATATCGCTCTCATAGCTCTCTACACAAAGCCTTTTCGAAAATAACTGTCAGACAGAATTTTGAATTTTTCATTTTGAACGGCCTAGCATTCAAAACCGTGGACACATTCGAATTAAAACCATAATGTAATACCAATAATAACTCAATTAATTTATTCGTAATCTTAGTCATTAGCGTACATAAGATGAGCATCATAGATACCTGACGATAGGTTGTTCAATTGTATTTTTATTGTTTCCCTAGCATAAGTTATGCGCTATAATTCCCTCTTATCATTGTCCGCTCTTCGAGCCGTGATCGATGAGAAATGGAGCGCCGCGAAGGACAAAGGGATTTTTCATTTTGACACGCTGTGTTCAAAATTTGAAAATCACGTGTTCTTCAAGGATTATTTCCGCTTCAACGCTACTTTGCATGATCAGGCAAATTCGATTGGAGATGTTCCTTGCTGTTGTGGACGGTAAACATTGAAATTCCGCCCTCATGCTATTAATTTTGCAATATGTTTTACGTCCCATTGAAATTCATTAAATATCCTTTTCGAGAACATTTCAAATTATTTCAATGGGAAATGAAACATAACCCAAAAAACATAACCTTTTATAGCAGTTTTCAAGTTAAGGGTCGTTGGATGTGGAGCGTTTCAAAGATCAAAAATCGAAACGCATCAGAAAGTAGCCAGACCACTAGAAGAAAAGTTTTCAGTATTATTTCATTGAATAGAAAATAAGCCTCAAAGTTGAAGTGTTCGGTCCGACCGGTGCAGCAACACGGCGAAGAATGATCCCAGGCACTATTTAGTGCCGGGGGGTCTTATATGGATTAAGTGGATCCAGAAAATGTCGAAATTTGACTCACTGCCAAGGTTTGTTCGAATCTTAGGTGAGAGGCGTGATATATGGATTGAGGATTATTTGGGATTAAGAAAGTGAAAATTGTGAGTTGTGGGATCAGGGTTTTATTTCCTAAGAGCAACTGCTGATAGGCTCTTTGATAATCACAACGCGTCTTATTCTCTGCCACCTCCTCGCTTATACTGTCCGCTATCCAGGCCTGGCATCGTGGCTAAAGAGGGGAACTGACTACGGTAGGTGCTGAAAGCTGCAGAGTAATGGATGCACTCAGCAGTCTAGGTATGCCCATTTTTACTTTTTATTTTTTTCCGAATGGTTGGCTATTCTGGAACTCAAAGTAATGGGGCCCACTCTTTGATTTGGCGCAGTCCTGCTTTGATGAAGCTTTGAAATGTTAAAAAAATATATATTTCGAAGTAAACGACGATTCAAGCTTCGGCTGATCCATAAATATTGTGCTCAGTGTGTGATATTGAATACCCCTTTGGTGTTATAAATTACATAATTATCCTCATAATTTTTGGCAATCAGTGATATTCGCTACCTCACTACATGGCGTGCAGCAGGGTGTGTGGAGTCTGCAGCGGCAGCGCGACCACCTAAAGGGAACGAGAATGAGCGAGAAGGAAGAGTTATTTACAATTGAGAGAGTATGTAGTACCTTAGAGGAGCATCTCCGATTACCGTCCCCTTGCTTAAATCAACAGATATTGCATGGGCGAAGCATGAATTTAATCAAAATTTCTTTCAATTTATTAATAACATATCGAGTGGTATTATGAATTCTTCAGCCGCAGCTGATCGGTGTCTTCATTCCTGGCTGCATTCTCTCATCCTTCATCAAACCATGATGGTCACGAGCCGCGAGCAATGTAGAAATGCAGCGATTGCGACCATTTTTAGATGGGAGAGAGATACCGATTGATTAATTCTCGAGGGTGTGTATAATTTTCAACAACATTGTGAAACATGCGTTCGGCGCTTAAATGTGTTCGCTGTTCGTGACTTTGACAAAACACTGAATATTTGGAAAAAAAAGAAGAAAAAAAATGATTTCAAAAAAAATCATACTGAATTCGGAATTTCGGAGGAGAGGAATGTCAAAAATCAAATTGTTTTAACTCCTAGCTCGATGCACCGATGCGTCAAGTGACATTTTGATTACGAGCGTAAACAATTCAAACCATATTCTTGAACATAAACAATACAAGCTTTTTAAGGCGTTGGAAATTGCTCCGAAAAATTGCTCCGAAAAATAAGTAAATGACGGGAATTACGTCTTTTTTTACAACAATGGTAATCTCGATACTTCATGGAAGGTAATTCCTTCCTCTCAGGATTTACACTACTCAAATTCCTACGCATTGTCAATTACTGGAGTGATGCAAAATTGTACATGTTATCATTTGTTTCTTATGTACGAGTGATGTATTTCCTAAATTCAATTGGAGAATGATAAATAACTCTTTTGGAGAGCGAGAGATAACGAGAATAAATATAATAACGAGACCGGAATTGAAGGCGCGCGCGTTAAGACCGTAAAATGCCTAAAAGCCGGCTCCAAATCGCATGTACAAAAGTTTTATCGTCCCCAATGGACACTGCCATAACTTTCTTGGTAATATTGCCTAAACTTTTGCAGCTAGTCATGCAATCTCTCAGAAGACACGTGATATTAAAATGTCCCATTTCATATGCAGAACTTCACAGTAACAGCGCGCTCCTTTCCTACTCTTTTTCATGCATTCCCTATTTCAAAAGTATGCTTGGAATGCTTAGTTGAATTGAGTTATCAATAATGTAATTAGAGATTCAGGTTCGACCAATTAAATTAGAATTTAACCGAAAAAAGACATTACAATTAGTTCTTGGTTTAAGTTGAACTGGATATGCCACTGGTGAAACATTGATCCGATCGGTTTCTATTCCAGCTGAGTCTGGATTTAGCAGCAGTGATCGATTGCAACATTCGTGAAGCACGGCAGAAATTACAACGGAATTCCTCCTCTTCTTCGTCTGCGGTTTTGTGTCACACGACCAACTCTGCTGCAGCATCAGCAGTGTCCAGTAGGAGTTAGTTACATTTAGGTGGGAAGGATTTGTATGAAGCGCATTTTTTTCCGAAATGTAAAGTTTGTGTGAACGAAGTCCCGGAAATTTCATTTTCATGATTTTTCGTAAATGATGACACTTGGTTTAGCAAGCTGGAGAAATAACATAATCATCACCCTCGCATCACAATCAGGGACCCTCGCTATTTTACTGCTGTGATATGGTCGGTTGTGCAGATGGGAGCGGACTCTGCAGCAACTGCGGCACAAATCGTAATGGAAAGATCACGTGTAAGGACGAGAACGAAGCAAACGACTTAACGATATGAAGAGGTGACTTCATTTGTTCGATGTAAGAATTAGTCAGTTGTTGAAGTGCACTCATATTGTAAACACACAGAACATGAGATCGACTGGTAATCTCAATTTTTGAAATAAAACCGGAGAGAGGCAGTGAAAGATACGATGCAATAGGAATACGGTACTGTAGTATTCGAGGAGTCTGCATGATGATCACAATTAATATTAGAGTCAGAAAAATCTTAATGATGATTTGCTGATTATGAATCGCCTTGTTCAACCAGCTGCAACAAAAGTTGATAAATCATAAGTGATAAAGCGTGAGAACATTAATGCTACATGGGTTGTTCCACGCATGCACTTTTGCCATTCGAAATTAGACCGTTGCGAAGCGGTGAAAAATAATTAAACATAAATTGAAGACACAGTGTGTCGTCAGAGGGAGGAAGAAAGTTCATTTGCGTGGCAGATTGATTCTCGGATCGAACTCACCATCTTACTGTGGCTCATTATCACCTCTATAGTCGGTCGGTGGAAATTCACCCCTAATCTCAAAAATATCAGGCAAAATAAATTATTGATTTTCCGAAACATATTTCAACTTTGTGATTTCAGCTAAATTTCGAGAAAATCAGAAAATCCAATCATTATTAACGGCTGAAACGTAGTTAAAACATTGTTCGATCAAACGAGCGACTAAATTTGTCATTATAATTTGGATGAAGCATAATTGAAATCTGAAACAAACTGTGATGAAGCGGCAGTTCGGCTCAGTCTAAAGCTATTAACTCAAAAGGGAATGAAATTTTGGACATGGCGATTGTGCAGAAAATTGACTAAACCCCTTGCGCACATACACACTCTCGAGAATTAATCAATCGGTATCTCTCTCCCATCTAAAAATGGTCGCAATCGCGCATTTCTACATTGCTCGCGGCTCGTGACCATCATGGTTTGATGAAGGATGAGAGGGTGCAGCCGGAAATGAGGACACCGATCAGCTGCGGCTGAAGAATTCATAATACCACTCGATATGTTATTAATAAATTGAAAGAAATTTTGATTAAATTCATGCTTCGCCCATGCAATATCTGTTGATTTAAGCAAGGGGACGGTAATCGGAGATGCTCCTCTAAGGTATTGCATACTCTCTCAATTGTAGATAACTCTTCCTTCTCGCTCATTCTCGTTCCCTTTAGGTGGTCGTGCTGCCGCTGCAGACTCCACCCACCCTGCTGCACGCCCTGTAGTGAGGTAGCGAATATCACTGATTGCCAAAAATTATGAGGATAATTATGTAATTTATAACACCAAAGGGGTATTCAATATCACACACTGAACACAATATTTATGGATCAGCTGAAATTTGAATCGCCGTTTACTTCGAAATATATTTTTTTAAACATTTCAAAGCTTCATCAAAGCAGGACTGCGCCAAATCAAAGAGTGGGCCCCATCACTTGGAGTTCCAGAATAGCCAACCATTCGTAAAAAAATAAAAAGTAAATATGGGCATACCTAAACTGCTGCGTGCATCCATTACTCTGCAGCTTTCAGCACCTACCGTAGTCAGTTCCCCTCTTTAGTCACGATGCCAGGCCTGGATAGCGGACAGTATAAGCGAGGAGGTTTCAGAGAACAAGACGCGTTGTGATTATCTCAGAGCCTATCAGCAGTTGCTCTTAAGAAGTAAAACCCTGATCCCACTACTCACAATTTTCACTTTCTTACATCTGAACTTCATGTACACAGCACGCTGCAATCACCCTATATTACTACGTCTGTGGGACCTGAAAGAAAACACTATGGGATGCTAACATACAAAGAACGGTAATGAGTCAAACACTAATCTTTATCGGGTCCATACCAAAACGTCCCCCCTCTCTAAAAGGGTACTACCAAAACGTCCCCCTCCGCGCGCTACCAAAACGTCCCCTTACCAAAACGTCCCCTTTCTACCAAAACGTCCCCTCTACCAAAACGTCCCCTACCTAAACGTCCCCTCGCTCCCCCTCGCCATCCCTCGCCCTCCTTTTCCAGAGGGTGTGAACTCATGATCACGTTTCGGTCAATTCAATTGATCAGTACTCGGAGTCATCCAACGATAATGGAAGGCTCCATCTCGGACCCTTCCAACGACAAAGGACTTCTTCACTTGGCCGGACCATTCCATAATAATCGAAAATTTTGAGTAGGACGCTGATGACTGATTAGGGTAGTAAACACAGTTAGTCATTAGATCGCAATACATCATGTATTATGCATGTGCTAAATTTAATGTAATTACCTGGTCATTAACACAATGACACTACGACCATTCTCAATAATTATGGAATGGTCCGGCCAAGTGAAGTGCCTAATATTCAATGAATGTGGGGAAATCAAAATTTCATTTTTCAAATTCTGATAAAATCCCTACACGTACTTCGAAACAAGCTGCTTGGGAATAGACGTCTCTAACGAAACTGCTCCCGCTAATTTTGGGGGGTCACAAAAGGGCAACCGACAAAAGAGCAACGGGGCGCCGTTCGCTGGGGGAGTCGAAGTAGGAACATGGGAGTTGTTGCATTGTCACTAGTATGCTCGCCACTACACCACCCTGTTTAGATCCTGTAGCTAAGCGATCATGAGTTTTACTACATGTATAGGGGTTCATGGTCTGAAATTGAGAATTTGGGCGAAAATTGATGGATATACCAACCTCAAATACCGTAGCCATTCAATATTACGTTACTCCAGAATCTACTGTAACCGAGTATCATGGATATCGATTGGTTACGGTATTTGAAGCTTGTCTAGCCATCAATTTCCGCCCAAATTCTCAATTTTAGACCATGAACCCCTATACATAGATATGTAGTAAAACTCATGATCGCTTAGCTACAGGATCTAAGCAGGGTGGTGTAGTGGTGAGCATACTAGTGACAATGCAACAACTCCCAAGTTCCTACTTCGACTCCCCAGCGAACGGCGCCCCGTTGCTCTTTTGTCGGTTGCTCTTTTGTCACCCCCCACTAATTTTCAACTTCTTCTCCTAAAGGAGACAAAACATTGTTTTTTTACTTCTTCTTTTATTTTTGGTTTTTTTTCGTTTTCGTATTTACTTCGTGACATTCTCGGAGCGCCTCCACGCAGTAAGCGTTTATTTTTTCATCAAGAATGACTAGGGACACTGCTTGTCACGAAAGAGCGATCACAGATCTGAAAAGCGCGCGACGCACGCGAGCTTCCAGCCTGCGCGGGAAATTCAAATGACTAAGATGTTTATTTATCGACGCACGCGAGCTTCCAGCCTGCGCGGGAAATTCAAATGACTAAGATGTTTATTTATCGCGCGACTTGTCAAATATCGTTTTCTTGATTATTTTTATGTATTTTAATTTAATTTCTTATCGATCGTATAGGCACTTATAAAAACTACTGTATCCCGACTGTTTTACCCATTTAGTGTCAATCAATGGTGTTTTTTCAAGCGTTTTCGCGAAAGTTTTGCCAAATGTCGGGATTTTAAAAATTTTGTTGAGCTGCTCTGGGTTCCTTAAAATATTTAAACTATTTTAGTTAGTAGACCTGATCATTGTGCATATAATGAGCGAGAGCGGAACGGAGTTCGGCCGCTCCTTAAATTCATTCTCGCTGATTTCGTTGAGGATGGAGAGTTCGAAAAACGATAGTGCAAGATATACATGTTTCTCTCAATGACGATTTAAATTTCTTAACTATTGATAAATGCTGTTTAACCATTCTCTTCATAAATGCACATAATTGGCTCGTATTCCAAAGACATTGACATCGACTAGAATGCGATTCCGGTTCACAGATGGGTTGTGAGGAATTTGTATTACATTTTGTCTTTGCCATTATTCAGCGAGTGGTGGAATAGCAGAGTACGCGATATAATAGTTTGAAAGTAAACTGCGGCATGCATTTTTGTTTTATCGCTCTAGATAGAGGGGAGATAATATCTCGAGAGGGGAGAGACGCGACGCGGCCACGCGCTGCGTGCATGTCAGATCCGCCCCTAACGAGCCGTGAGGGATGACAAAGGAAGGAGTTTGTGAGAATTCACTTTCCGCTGCCGAATGTGTCGACATTGCCAACCTTTAAGCTTACATTGCCGACCAATAAAAGCGAAATTTCTGATTTGAAAACACTGAAATTTTTACCCAACGCGTACTTTTGTACGTAGAATCCTAAATAGTCTAATTGGAGGGTGAGCGATTTTTGGAAATCCAGTTTCAGAGCCCCCTGGGAGGAGTTCTCAATGATTTGTCGAGTGCGAGTGCTCGGCAAGCAACTCTCGAACTAACAGGACTAATTTGAACAAATTTCAGTCCGCTTTGCTTTCAACTGCGTTTCAGCCAAAAATTACGATTGAATTTTCAGATTAGCTTGAGATTATGCTCAAGTCAAAGAATTAATATATGCTTCACAAATTCTATAACGTCATGTGGCCTCCGTTTTCGAAATTTGAAATGAATTTACACCAAAAACCAACTCTGAGGGAGGGAAATAGGGGGAAATAGAGGGCGATATCGTTCGGAAAATCGCCTGCCACTTAACACAGGTCTTCTGAGAGATCGCAGGTGGCATTTGACAAACTGTTCAAATTGCACCGATATTGACCCCACTTGCGTGGTGGATGTAGCCAAGGCCCAGAAACATTCAGCTAACTTTTTGTGGCCGGGAATTCAAAAGTGCCTAAAATCCGGCTCTGGGAATATTAAAATTCAAAAATTCATATCTCCCTTCAACTTTGAGCTAATGATTCGTTTAAAATACAGAAATGACCGACGTGACGAGATGAACAACTTTTATGAGGCGAATCGCGAGAGAATCGACCACGCCGTGGCGGTAGGGTTCAAGTTTGGTTGTTCCGGCTATAATTTTGGTTATAAGTACTTTGCATGACGCTCTTTAAAACTGCGTCGTCAGAATTTTGATATCTGTCATCTTCTTCGAGATTTAGAAGGCCAAACTTGGTACTGTTACTTTTCGACAGTCAAATCGGAACCACGTAAATGGTCATAACTTCGTTCAAAATTGAGATAGAACGTCGTTCTTTTTTCAAAAGAAAGCTACTATCCTGCTCTACAATTGTTATGTTGAAGTCATCATTCCTGCTCTTCATCCTGGTGCGGGGCTGTCGGGTGCACCAAAAATTGCGTATCTCTGGAAATCGGAAAAACCTATTGGGTTATCATGCTTAAGTTGTAGTACATATGCATGTCTAACTTATCGCCACAAATTACCCAAATCGGAGTATGAACAAAAAAAAGGGATGCACTTTTGTGCGGCGACCCCAAAATTTGCTCCGGACAAGAGTATTACCGTATCTTCAATTGCCCTCATTTGGGCTCAAAATCGTTAAAAATCTTTTAAAACAACATTACAAATTGTTTGGTTTGACTGTCGAAAAGTAACAGTACCAAGTTTGGCATTCTGAATCTCGAAGATGACGACAGATATCAAAATTCTGAAGACGCAGTTTTAAAGAGCGTCATTCAAAGTACTTACAACCAAAATTATAGCCGGATCGACCAAACTTGAATCCTACCGCCGCTGCCCCCCCCCCCCCCCCTCAAATGGTTGATTCTCTCGCGATTCGCCTCTTATGTTCATGACTTTTCGTTCCAAGTATAGCCGAGTTCTCGCCAGATTCGAACTCTACGTCCTTTTTTACCCCTGGGAGAATCGTTTCCGTTCAATTTAAGGAAGGTATTTTTGTGCAATTTTGGGTCAAACATGGAGAATCTGATGTTTTGAGGCAAAATCGAAAATTTTACTCACATATATTTAAGTAATTATCGCTCGGGGATTTGTTTTCCTTTGGTTTTCAATGTTTACTGACCTAATTGTACCGATTTCCATTGAAAAAAACCGAAGATTTCAATATTTCACAAAATCACTTTTTTCACCAAAAAACTCAATTTCCATGATTTTGTGAAATATTGAAATCTTCGGTTTTTTCAATGGAAATCGGCATAAATAGGTCAGTAAACATTGAATACCTAAGGAAAGCATATCCCCGAGCGATAATTACTTAAATACATGTGAGTGCAATTTTCGATTTTGCCTCAAAACATCAGATTCAGCTTGTTTGACCAAAATTACACAAAAATACCTTCCTTACATTGAATGGGAACGATTCTGCCAGGGGTATAAAAGGACGAAGAGTTCGAATCTGGCGAGAACTCGGCTAAACGTGGAACGATTTTTCTCACGACGAGCAAATATCTTGCAAATTCCAACACCAACAAATGACAATTCCCAATTATCGTAGTTTTATTTTCACCAGAGCGAAAAGTCATGAACATAAAAATTGTTCATCTCGTCATGTGGGTCATTTCTCTTTTTTTAAACGAATCATTAGCTCAAAGTTGAAGGGAGATATGAATTTTTGAATTTTCAATATTCCCAGAGCCGGATTTTAGGCAATTTTGAATTCCCGGCCACAAAAAGTAAACTGAATGTTTCTGGGCTTTGGTTACATCCACCACGCAAGTGGGGTCAATATGGGTGCAATTTGAATAGTTTATCAAACAGGGGTCTTGGATTCATGCAATCTCTCAGAAGACACGTGTTAAATGAACCATTTGTATCAGTTGGCTTTTTGTGAGTAGTGGTGTATACAATTCAATTAATATTCAGTTCAGGGAGTGCACTCGATGAGGGATATAATCTGACATATTTCATTGCTATTATATCATACACTGCAATCTCAACGGTACGCCGAAATAGCTGAGACGCACTGAAACTCTCACCTGTCTCAAGGCTCGTACGAGCTTCTAAGCCAATATTTATATTAATCCTTGTTAGCTTAGATTTTATATGATGTATTCTCTTGATAGCAAATTTAAAATCATTAAAATAATTAATATTTTATGTTGATAACAGCTTCAAAAAGTTTTACTGTGTTTAGTGAAAACCGGCGACGCGTTTTTCGCCCGTTTTCGCTAAACACAGTAAAACTTTTTGATGCTCTTTCAAACTTAAATATTCATTATTTTAATGATTTTAAATTATTGATCGAGAGAATATGGAGTGGAAAATGTCGGATAATAAGGATTAACAGAAATATTGGCTTATAAGCTCATAGGATCCTTGAGACAGTTGAGAGTCTCACTGCGTCTCAGCTATTTCGGTGTACCGTTGAGATTCCAGTGTATGATAGCTCTGTACAATATTGCCCAGAGTTAGTGACAATTTTTAAAGTCGCCAAATCGAGGAGGTAACAGTGAAATAACTCTTCTCTGTTATGTCTCCCTACGGAGAAGAGGTGAAAAATTTGCGGGAGTAGTTATCGATTATGATGCGATCCCTGCCATATAGTGGGGAAGAGAGGAGGAAGCTGGAATCTTCCTTTATCATTGAAAGGGTCCGAGTTGGAGCCTTCCATTATCATTGGATGACTCCGAGTACTGATCAATTGAATTGACCGAAACGTGGTCATGAGTTCAAAAGGAGGGTGAGGGATGGCGAGGGAGAGCGAGGGGACGTTTTGGTAAAGAGGAGAAGTTTTGGTAAGGGGACGTTTTGGTAGCGCGCGGAGGGGACGTTTTGGTAGTACCCCTTTAGATAGACTCCCCAAGCTCCGCCCACTTTCCTCTGACACATTTCCCCTCAAAAGCGAGATTTAGGGATCACAAGCCTCATTCTCAACCAAATCACTCGTTCAAAAAAGGATTCTAAAGCTCTTTCCATTACCTTTCGATATAGCCCTGTCCCGCTGGTAAAAGTTTTCTCTGAATAGGTCAGCATACGATATATTAAGTTGCGAAAACGCTGGAAAACGCTGGTTTGGCGCGCTCAGCGAACATAAGCATACGGGCCAAGGCTTGCATGATAGCCTATCGGTATTCTAGTACCTCTATCAAGAAAAAACGATAAAATATTGTTTCGTTGATTTGTGATTCAAAAGAAACCAGTCCGCGATACACTCATTAGGCGGGGAGAGCGGAGTGCATTCTCTCTCTCCCCTCCTCCCTCTTTTGCACCAGTTCCGCCCCGGCGTGTGTAGAGAGCGCCTTGGCCTATAAAAGAGCGCGCTTGCATCCCTTCCTCGTCTTACCTATTGGGGGTGAGGCGCATCCGGGAAAGGGCGAAGCCCTGTCCAAATTTTTGGCGATTTGATTGGATAGGCGGCGGAATTGGCTCCGCCCCTTTCTTCCTCGTCTCGCTTTTCCGCCGCTTTCCGCTGACACCTTTTCAAGTACTTTATGACCACTAGTGCGATGCAGAGATGAGATATCGACAAACGACCAAAAGCTTGATCTTATTTGGATCAATGCGGACATTTTGAGCATAGTTAGGGCGACATAGGTTCATTTCGGCTA
Organism: Pristionchus mayeri; assembly: GCA_036245805.1. NCBI lineage: Eukaryota > Metazoa > Nematoda > Chromadorea > Rhabditida > Neodiplogasteridae > Pristionchus > Pristionchus mayeri. The sequence goes on along the minus strand of BTRK01000001.1, from coordinate 9,288,734 downwards.
TACCCCTTGTGGTCCCTACCTTTAGAGAGGGGGGTCGTTTTGGTATGGACCCGGTGATAAGGGCATCTCTCTCTGTTGAAGCCGAAAAATCTGAGGCTCGAACAAGAGATGATTGCGCTCTTCTGACGCGATTAAATGATTAAAAATGGTAATCCTGAGACACGATCGTTGGCCGATTTTCGATATATTCATTTAGAAGCCTAGGGAAAAGTAAAGTACGGTAATAAGGAAATCTCTCTCTGTTGAAGCGCCGAAAAATCTGAGGCTCGAACAAGAGATGATTGCGCTCTTCTGACGCGACTAAATGATGAAAAATGGTAATCCTGAGACACGATCATTGGCCGATTCTCGATATGTTCATTTAGAAGCCTAGGGAAAAGTAAAGTACGGTAATAAGGAAATCTCTCTCTGTTGAAGCCCCGAAAAATCTGAGGCTCGAACAAGAGATGATTGCGCTCTTCTGACGCGACTAAATGATGGAAAATGGTAATCCTAAGACACGATTGTTGTTCGATTTTCGATATGTTTATTTAGAAGCCTAGGAAAAAGTAAAGTACGGTAATAAGGGCATCTCTCTCTGTTGAAGCGCCGAAAAATCTGAGGGCTCGAACAAGAGATGATTGCGCTCTTCTGACGCGACTAAATGATGGAAAATGGTAATCCTGAGACACGATCGTTGGCCGATTTTCGATATGTTCATTTAGAAGCCTAGGGAAAAGTAAAGTACGGTAATAAGGGCATCTCTCTCTGTTGAAGCGCCGAAAAATCTGAGGGCTCGAACAAGAGATGATTGCGCTCTTCTGACGCGACTAAATGATGGAAAATGGTAATCCTGAGACACGATCGTTGGCCGATTTTCGATATGTTCATTTAGAAGCCTAGGGAAAAGTAAAGTACGGTAATAAGGCCATCTCTCTCTGTTGAAGCGCAGAAAAATCTGAGGCTCGAACAAGAGATGATTGCGCTCTTCTGACGCGACTAAATGATGGAAAATGGTAATCCTAAGACACGATCGTTGGCCGATTTTCGATATATTCATTTAGAAGCCTAGGGAAAAGTAAAGTACGGTAATAAGGAAATCTCTCTCTGTTGAAGCGCCGAAAAATCTGAGGCTCGAACAAGAGATGATTGCGCTCTTCTGACGCGACTAAATGATGGAAAATGGTAATCCTAAGACACGATCGTTGGCCGATTTTCGATATATTCATTTAGAAGCCTAGGGAAAAGTAAAGTACGGTAATAAGGAAATCTCTCTCTGTTGAAGCGCCGAAAAATCTGAGGCTCGAACAAGAGATGATTGCGCTCTTCTGACGCGACTAAATGATGGAAAATGGTAATCCTGAGACACGATCGTTGGCCGATTTTCGATATGTTCATTTAGAAGCCTAGGGAAAAGTAAAGTACGGTAATAAGGCCATCTCTCTCTGTTGAAGCGCAGAAAAATCTGAGGCTCGAACAAGAAATGATTGCGCTCTTCTGACGCGACTAAATGATGGAAAATGGTAATCCTAAGACACGATCGTTGGCCGATTTTCGATATATTCATTTAGAAGCCTAGGGAAAAGTAAAGTACGGTAATAAGGAAATCTCTCTCTGTTGAAGCGCCGAAAATTCTGAGGCTCGAACAAGAGATGATTGCGCTCTTCTGACGCGACTAAATGATGGAAAATGGTAATCCTAAGACACGATCGTTGGCCGATTTTCGATATATTCATTTAGAAGCCTAGGGAAAAGTAAAGTACGGTAATAAGGAAATCTCTCTCTGTTGAAGCGCCGAAAAATCTGAGGCTCGAACAAGAGATGATTGCGCTCTTCTGACGCGACTAAATGATGGAAAATGGTAATCCTGAGACACGATCGTTGGCCGATTTTCGATATGTTCATTTAGAAGCCTAGGGAAAAGTAAAGTACGGTAATAAGGGCATCTCTCTCTGTTGAAGCGCCGAAAAATCTGAGGGCTCGAACAAGAGATGATTGCGCTCTTCTGACGCGACTAAATGATGGAAAATGGTAATCCTGAGACACGATCGTTGGCCGATTTTCGATATGTTCATTTAGAAGCCTAGGGAAAAGTAAAGTACGGTAATAAGGCCATCTCTCTCTGTTAAAGCGCAGAAAAATCTGAGGCTCGAACAAGAGATGATTGCGCTCTTCTGACGCGACTAAATGATGAAAAATGGTAATCCTGAGACACGATCGTTGGCCGATTTTCGATATGTTCGTTTAGAAGCCTAGGGAAAAGTAAAGTACGGTAATAAGGGCATCTCTCTCTGTTGAAGCGCCGAAAAATCTGAGGCTCGAACAAGAGATGATTGCGCTATTCTAACGCGACTAAATGATGAAAAATGGTAATCATGAGACACGATCGTTGGCCGATTTTCGATATGTTCGTTTAGAAGCCTAGGGAAAAGTAAAGTACGGTAATAAGGGCATCTCTCTCTGTTGAAGCGCCGAAAAATCTGAGGCTCGAACAAGAGATGATTGCGCTATTCTAACGCGACTAAATGATGAAAAATGGTAATCATGAGACACGATCGTTGGCCGATTTTCGATATGTTCGTTTAGAAGCCTAGGAAAAAGTAAAGTACGGTAATATGGGCATCTCTCTCTGTTGAAGCGCCGAAAAATCTGAGGCTCGAACAAGAGATGATTGCGAAGAGCGAAGAGCAGAAGAGCGCAATCATCTCTTGTTCGAGCCTCAGATTTTTCGGCGCTTCAACAGAGTTAGATGGCCTTATTACCGTACTTTACTTTTCCCTTGGCTTCTAAATGAACATATCGAAAATCGGCCAACGATCGTGTCTCAGGATTACCATTTTTCATCATTTAGTCACGTCAGAAGAGCGCAATCATTTCTTGTTCGAGCCTCAGATTTTTCGGCGCTTCAACAGAGAGAGAGATGCCCTTATTACCGTACTTTACTTTTCCCTAGGCTTCTAAATGAACATATCGAAAATCGGCCAACGATCGTGTCTCAGGATTGCCATTTTCATCAATTAGTCGCGTCAGAAGAGCGCAATCATCTCTTGTTCGAGCCTCAGATTTTTCTGCGCTTCAACAGAGAGAGATGGCCTTATTACCGTACTTTATTTTTCCCTAGGCTTCTAAATGAACATAACGAAAATCGGCCAACGATCGTGTCTCATGATTACCATTTTTCATCATTTAGTCGCGTCAGAATAGCGCAATCATCTCTTGTTCGAGCCTCAGATTTTTCGGTGCTTCAACAGAGAGAGATGCCCTTATTACCGTACTTTACTTTTCCCTAGGCTTCTAAATGAACATAACGAAAATCGGCCAACGATCGTGTCTCAGGATTACCATTTTCCATCATTTAGTCGCGTCAGAAGAGCGCAATCATCTCTTGTTCGAGCCTCAGATTTTTCGGCGCTTCAACAGAGTTAGATGGCCTTATTACCGTACTTTACTTTTCCCTAGGCTTCTAAATGAACATAACGAAAATCGGCCAACGATCGTGTCTCAGGATTACCATTTTTCATCATTTAGTCACGTCAGAAGAGCGCAATCATTTCTTGTTCGAGCCTCAGATTTTTCGGCGCTTCAACAGAGAGAGAGATGCCCTTATTACCGTACTTTACTTTTCCCTAGGCTTCTAAATGAACATATCGAAAATCGGCCAACGATCGTGTCTCAGGATTGCCATTTTCATCATTTAGTCGCGTCAGAAGAGCGCAATCATCTCTTGTTCGAGCCTCAGATTTTTCTGCGCTTCAACAGAGAGAGATGGCCTTATTACCGTACTTTACTTTTCCCTAGGCTTCTAAATGAACATAACGAAAATCGGCCAACGATCGTGTCTCATGATTACCATTTTTCATCATTTAGTCGCGTCAGAATAGCGCAATCATCTCTTGTTCGAGCCTCAGATTTTTCGGCGCTTCAACAGTTAGAGATGCCCTTATTACCGTACTTTACTTTTTTCCCTAGGCTTCTAAATGAACATATCGAAAATCGGCCAACGATCGTGTCTCAGGATTACCATTTTCCATAATTTAGTCGCGTCAGAAGAGCGCAATCATCTCTTGTTCGAGCCTCAGATTTTTCGGCGCTTCAACAGAGAGAGATGCCCTTATTACCGTACTTTACTTTTCCCTAGGCTTCTAAATGAACATATCGAAAATCGGCCAACGATCGTGTCTCAGGATTACCATTTTTCATCATTTAGTCGCGTCAGAAGAGCGCAATCATCTCTTGTTCGAGCCTCAGATTTTTCGGTGCTTCAACAGAGAGAGATGCCCTTATTACCGTACTTTACTTTTCCCTAGGCTTCTAAACGAACATATCGAAAATCGGCCAACGATCGTGTCTCATGATTACCATTTTTCATCATTTAGTCGCGTCAGAATAGCGCAATCATCTCTTGTTCGAGCCTCAGATTTTTCGGCGCTTCAACAGAGAGAGATACCCTTATTAACGTACTTTACTTTTCCCTAGGCTTCTAAATGAACATATCGAAAATCGGCCAACGATCGTGTCTCAGGATTACCATTTTTCATCATTTAGTCGCGTCAGAAGAGCGCAATCATCTCTTGTTCGAGCCTCAGATTTTTCGGCGCTTCAACAGAGAGAGAGATGCCCTTATTACCGTACTTTACTTTTTTCCCTAGGCTTCTAAATGAACATATCGAAAATCGGCCAACGATCGTGTCTCAGGATTACCATTTTCCATAATTTAGTCGCGTCAGAAGAGCGCAATCATCTCTTGTTCGAGCCTCAGATTTTTCGGCGCTTCAACAGAGAGAGATGCCCTTATTACCGTACTTTACTTTTCCCTAGGCTTCTAAATGAACATATCGAAAATCGGCCAACGATCGTGTCTCAGGATTACCATTTTTCATCATTTAGTCGCGTCAGAAGAGCGCAATCATCTCTTGTTCGAGCCTCAGATTTTTCGGTGCTTCAACAGAGAGAGATGCCCTTATTACCGTACTTTACTTTTCCCTAGGCTTCTAAACGAACATATCGAAAATCGGCCAACGATCGTGTCTCATGATTACCATTTTTCATCATTTAGTCACGTCAGAAGAGCGCAATCATCTCTTGTTCGAGCCTCAGATTTTTCGGCGCTTCAACAGAGAGAGATGGCCTTATTACCGTACTTTACTTTTCCCTAGGCTTCTAAACGAACATATCGAAAATCGGCCAACGATCGTGTCTCAGGATTACCATTTTTCATCATATAGTCACGTCAGAAGAGCGCAATCATCTCTTGTTCGAGCCTCAGATTTTTCGGCGCTTCAACAGAGAGAGAGATGCCCTTATTACCGTACTTTACTTTTCCCTAGGCTTCTAAATGAACATATCGAAAATCGGCCAACGATCGTGTCTCAGGATTACCATTTTTCATCTTTTAGTCGCGTCAGAAGAGCGCAATCATCTCTTGTTCGAGCCTCAGATTTTTCTGCGCTTCAACAGAGAGAGATGCCCTTATTACCGTACTTTACTTTTCCCTAGGCTTCTAAATGAACATATCGAAAATCGGCCAACGATCGTGTCTCAGGATTACCATTTCTCATCATTTAGTCGCGTCAGAAGAGCGCAATCATTTCTTGTTCGAGCCTCAGATTTTTCGGCGCTTCAACAGAGAGAGAGATGCCCTTTTTATCGTACTTTACTTTTTCCCTAGGCTTCTAAATGAACATATCGAAAATCGGCCAACGATCGTGTCTCAGGATTACCATTTTTCATCATTTAGTCACGTCAGAAGAGCGCAATCATATCTTGTTCGAGCCTCAGATTTTTCGGCGCTTCAACAGAGAGAGAGATGGCCTTATTACCGTACTTTACTTTTCCCTAGGCTTCTAAACGAACATATCGAAAATCGGCCAACGATCGTGTCTCAGGATTACCATTTTTCATCATATAGTCACGTCAGAAGAGCGCAATCATCTCTTGTTCGAGCCTCAGATTTTTCGGCGCTTCAACAGAGAGAGAGATGCCCTTATTACCGTACTTTACTTTTCCCTAGGCTTCTAAATGAACATATCGAAAATCGGCCAACGATCGTGTCTCAGGATTACCATTTCTCATCATTTAGTCGCGTCAGAAGAGCGCAATCATTTCTTGTTCGAGCCTCAGATTTTTCGGCGCTTCAACAGAGAGAGAGATGCCCTTTTTATCGTACTTTACTTTTTCCCTAGGCTTCTAAATGAACATATCGAAAATCGGCCAACGATCGTGTCTCAGGATTACCATTTTTCATCATTTAGTCACGTCAGAAGAGCGCAATCATATCTTGTTCGAGCCTCAGATTTTTCGGCGCTTCAACAGAGAGAGAGATGCCCTTATTACCGTACTTTACTTTTCCCTAGGCTTCTAAATGAACATATCGAAAATCGGCCAACGATCGTGTCTCAGGATTGCCATTTGCATCATTTAGTCGCGTCAGAAGAGCGCAATCATCTCTTGTTCGAGCCTCAGATTTTTCTGCGCTTCAACAGAGAGAGATGGCCTTATTACCGTACTTTACTTTTCCCTAGGCTTCTAAATGAACATAACGAAAATCGGCCAACGATCGTGTCTCAGGATTACCATTTCTCATCATTTAGTCACGTCAGAAGAGCGCAATCATCTCTTGTTCGAGCCTCAGATTTTTCGGTGCTTCAACAGAGAGAGATGCCCTTATTACCGTACTTTACTTTTCCCTAGGCTTCTATACGAACATATCGAAAATCGGCCAACGATCGTGTCTCAGGATTACCATTTTTCATCATTTAGTCACGTCAGAAGAGCGCAATCATATCTTGTTCGAGCCTCAGATTTTTCGGCGCTTCAACAGAGAGAGAGATGCCCTTATTACCGTACTTTACTTTTCCCTAGGCTTCTAAATGAACATATCGAAAATCGGCCAACGATCGTGTCTCAGGATTGCCATTTTCATCATTTAGTCGCGTCAGAAGAGCGCAATCATCTCTTGTTCGAGCCTCAGATTTTTCTGCGCTTCAACAGAGAGAGAAGACTTATTACCGAACTTTACTTTTCCCTAGGCTTCTAAATGAACATATCGAAAATCGGCAAACGATCGTGTCTCAGGATTACCATTTTTCATCATTTAGTCACGTCAGAAGAGCGCAATCATTTCTTGTTCGAGCCTCAGATTTTTCGGCGCTTCAACAGAGTTAGATGGCCTTATTACCGTACTTTACTTTTCCCTAGGCTTCTAAATGAACATATCGAAAATCGGCCAACGATCGTGTCTCAGGATTACCATTTTTCATCATTTAGTCACGTCAGAAGAGCGCAATCATATCTTGTTCGAGCCTCAGATTTTTCGGCGCTTCAACAGAGAGAGAGATGCCCTTATTACCGTACTTTACTTTTTCCCTAGGCTTCTAAATGAACATATCGAAAATCGGCCAACGATCGCGTCTCAGGATTACCATTTTTCATCATTTAGTCACGTCAGAAGAGCGCAATCATATCTTGTTCGAGCCTCAGATTTTTCGGCGCTTCAACAGAGAGAGATGGCCTTATTACCGTACTTTACTTTTCCCTAGGCTTCTAAACGAACATATCGAAAATCGGCCAACGATCGTGTCTCAGGATTACCATTTTTCATCATATAGTCACGTCAGAAGAGCGCAATCATATCTTGTTCGAGCCTCAGATTTTTCGGTGCTTCAACAGAGAGAGATGCCCTTATTACCGTACTTTACTTTTCCCTAGGCTTCTATACGAACATATCGAAAATCGGCCAACGATCGTGTCTCAGGATTACCATTTTTCATCATATAGTCACGTCAGAAGAGCGCAATCATATCTTGTTCGAGCCTCAGATTTTTCGGCGCTTCAACAGAGAGAGATGGCCTTATTACCGTACTTTACTTTTCCCTAGGCTTCTAAATGAACATAACGAAAATCGGCCAACGATCGTGTCTCAGGATTACCATTTCTCATCATTTAGTCACGTCAGAAGAGCGCAATCATCTCTTGTTCGAGCCTCAGATTTTTCGGTGCTTCAACAGAGAGAGATGCCCTTATTACCGTACTTTACTTTTCCCTAGGCTTCTATACGAACATATCGAAAATCGGCCAACGATCGTGTCTCAGGATTACCATTTTTCATCATTTAGTCACGTCAGAAGAGCGCATTCATATCTTGTTCGAGCCTCAGATTTTTCGGCGCTTCAACAGAGAGAGAGATGCCCTTATTACCGTACTTTACTTTTCCCTAGGCTTCTAAATGAACATATCGAAAATCGGCCAACGATCGTGTCTCAGGATTGCCATTTTCATCATTTAGTCGCGTCAGAAGAGCGCAATCATCTCTTGTTCGAGCCTCAGATTTTTCTGCGCTTCAACAGAGAGAGATGGCCTTATTACCGTACTTTACTTTTCCCTAGGCTTCTAAATGAACATAACGAAAATCGGCCAACGATCGTGTCTCAGGATTACCATTTCTCATCATTTAGTCACGTCAGAAGAGCGCAATCATCTCTTGTTCGAGCCTCAGATTTTTCGGTGCTTCAACAGAGAGAGATGCCCTTATTACCGTACTTTACTTTTCCCTAGGCTTCTATACGAACATATCGAAAATCGGCCAACGATCGTGTCTCAGGATTACCATTTTTCATCATTTAGTCGCGTCAGAAGAGCGCAATCATCTCTTGTTCGAGCCTCAGATTTTTCTGCGCTTCAACAGAGAGAGAAGACTTATTACCGAACTTTACTTTTCCCTAGGCTTCTAAATGAACATATCGAAAATCGGCCAACGATCGTGTCTCAGGATTACCATTTTTCATCATTTAGTCACGTCAGAAGAGCGCAATCATTTCTTGTTCGAGCCTCAGATTTTTCGGCGCTTCAACAGAGTTAGATGGCCTTATTACCGTACTTTACTTTTCCCTAGGCTTCTAAATGAACATATCGAAAATCGGCCAACGATCGTGTCTCAGGATTACCATTTTTCATCATTTAGTCACGTCAGAAGAGCGCAATCATATCTTGTTCGAGCCTCAGATTTTTCGGCGCTTCAACAGAGAGAGAGATGCCCTTATTACCGTACTTTACTTTTTCCCTAGGCTTCTAAATCAACATATCGAAAATCGGCCAACGATCGCGTCTCAGGATTACCATTTTTCATCATTTAGTCACGTCAGAAGAGCGCAATCATATCTTGTTCGAGCCTCAGATTTTTCGGCGCTTCAACAGAGAGAGATGGCCTTATTACCGTACTTTACTTTTCCCTAGGCTTCTAAACGAACATATCGAAAATCGGCCAACGATCGTGTCTCAGGATTACCATTTTTCATCATATAGTCACGTCAGAAGAGCGCAATCATATCTTGTTCGAGCCTCAGATTTTTCGGCGCTTCAACAGAGAGAGAGATGCCCTTATTACCGTACTTTACTTTTTCCCTAGGCTTCTAAATGAACATATCGAAAATCGGCCAACGATCGCGTCTCAGGATTACCATTTTTCATCATTTAGTCACGTCAGAAGAGCGCAATCATATCTTGTTCGAGCCTCAGATTTTTCGGCGCTTCAACAGAGAGAGATGGCCTTATTACCGTACTTTACTTTTCCCTAGGCTTCTAAACGAACATATCGAAAATCGGCCAACGATCGTGTCTCAGGATTACCATTTTTCATCATATAGTCACGTCAGAAGAGCGCAATCATATCTTGTTCGAGCCTCAGATTTTTCGGTGCTTCAACAGAGAGAGATGCCCTTATTACCGTACTTTACTTTTCCCTAGGCTTCTATACGAACATATCGAAAATCGGCCAACGATCGTGTCTCAGGATTACCATTTTTCATCATTTAGTCGCGTCAGAAGAGCGCAATCATCTCTTGTTCGAGCCTCAGATTTTTCTGCGCTTCAACAGAGAGAGAAGACTTATTACCGAACTTTACTTTTCCCTAGGCTTCTAAATGAACATATCGAAAATCGGCAAACGATCGTGTCTCAGGATTACCATTTTTCATCATTTAGTCACGTCAGAAGAGCGCAATCATTTCTTGTTCGAGCCTCAGATTTTTCGGCGCTTCAACAGAGTTAGATGGCCTTATTACCGTACTTTACTTTTCCCTAGGCTTCTAAATGAACATATCGAAAATCGGCCAACGATCGTGTCTCAGGATTACCATTTTTCATCATTTAGTCACGTCAGAAGAGCGCAATCATATCTTGTTCGAGCCTCAGATTTTTCGGCGCTTCAACAGAGAGAGAGATGCCCTTATTACCGTACTTTACTTTTTCCCTAGGCTTCTAAATGAACATATCGAAAATCGGCCAACGATCGCGTCTCAGGATTACCATTTTTCATCATTTAGTCACGTCAGAAGAGCGCAATCATATCTTGTTCGAGCCTCAGATTTTTCGGCGCTTCAACAGAGAGAGATGGCCTTATTACCGTACTTTACTTTTCCCTAGGCTTCTAAACGAACATATCGAAAATCGGCCAACGATCGTGTCTCAGGATTACCATTTTTCATCATATAGTCACGTCAGAAGAGCGCAATCATATCTTGTTCGAGCCTCAGATTTTTCGGTGCTTCAACAGAGAGAGATGCCCTTATTACCGTACTTTACTTTTCCCTAGGCTTCTATACGAACATATCGAAAATCGGCCAACGATCGTGTCTCAGGATTACCATTTTTCATCATATAGTCACGTCAGAAGAGCGCAATCATATCTTGTTCGAGCCTCAGATTTTTCGGCGCTTCAACAGAGAGAGATGGCATTATTACCGTACTTTACTTTTCCCTAGGCTTCTAAATGAACATAACGAAAATCGGCCAACGATCGTGTCTCAGGATTACCATTTCTCATCATTTAGTCACGTCAGAAGAGCGCAATCATCTCTTGTTCGAGCCTCAGATTTTTCGGTGCTTCAACAGAGAGAGATGCCCTTATTACCGTACTTTACTTTTCCCTAGGCTTCTATACGAACATATCGAAAATCGGCCAACGATCGTGTCTCAGGATTACCATTTTTCATCATTTAGTCACGTCAGAAGAGCGCATTCATATCTTGTTCGAGCCTCAGATTTTTCGGCGCTTCAACAGAGAGAGAGATGCCCTTATTACCGTACTTTACTTTTCCCTAGGCTTCTAAATGAACATATCGAAAATCGGCCAACGATCGTGTCTCAGGATTGCCATTTTCATCATTTAGTCGCGTCAGAAGAGCGCAATCATCTCTTGTTCGAGCCTCAGATTTTTCTGCGCTTCAACAGAGAGAGATGGCCTTATTACCGTACTTTACTTTTCCCTAGGCTTCTAAATGAACATAACGAAAATCGGCCAACGATCGTGTCTCAGGATTACCATTTCTCATCATTTAGTCACGTCAGAAGAGCGCAATCATCTCTTGTTCGAGCCTCAGATTTTTCGGTGCTTCAACAGAGAGAGATGCCCTTATTACCGTACTTTACTTTTCCCTAGGCTTCTATACGAACATATCGAAAATCGGCCAACGATCGTGTCTCAGGATTACCATTTTTCATCATTTAGTCGCGTCAGAAGAGCGCAATCATCTCTTGTTCGAGCCTCAGATTTTTCTGCGCTTCAACAGAGAGAGAAGACTTATTACCGAACTTTACTTTTCCCTAGGCTTCTAAATGAACATATCGAAAATCGGCCAACGATCGTGTCTCAGGATTACCATTTTTCATCATTTAGTCACGTCAGAAGAGCGCAATCATTTCTTGTTCGAGCCTCAGATTTTTCGGCGCTTCAACAGAGTTAGATGGCCTTATTACCGTACTTTACTTTTCCCTAGGCTTCTAAATGAACATATCGAAAATCGGCCAACGATCGTGTCTCAGGATTACCATTTTTCATCATTTAGTCACGTCAGAAGAGCGCAATCATATCTTGTTCGAGCCTCAGATTTTTCGGCGCTTCAACAGAGAGAGAGATGCCCTTATTACCGTACTTTACTTTTTCCCTAGGCTTCTAAATCAACATATCGAAAATCGGCCAACGATCGCGTCTCAGGATTACCATTTTTCATCATTTAGTCACGTCAGAAGAGCGCAATCATATCTTGTTCGAGCCTCAGATTTTTCGGCGCTTCAACAGAGAGAGATGGCCTTATTACCGTACTTTACTTTTCCCTAGGCTTCTAAACGAACATATCGAAAATCGGCCAACGATCGTGTCTCAGGATTACCATTTTTCATCATATAGTCACGTCAGAAGAGCGCAATCATATCTTGTTCGAGCCTCAGATTTTTCGGCGCTTCAACAGAGAGAGAGATGCCCTTATTACCGTACTTTACTTTTTCCCTAGGCTTCTAAATGAACATATCGAAAATCGGCCAACGATCGCGTCTCAGGATTACCATTTTTCATCATTTAGTCACGTCAGAAGAGCGCAATCATATCTTGTTCGAGCCTCAGATTTTTCGGCGCTTCAACAGAGAGAGATGGCCTTATTACCGTACTTTACTTTTCCCTAGGCTTCTAAACGAACATATCGAAAATCGGCCAACGATCGTGTCTCAGGATTACCATTTTTCATCATATAGTCACGTCAGAAGAGCGCAATCATATCTTGTTCGAGCCTCAGATTTTTCGGCGCTTCAACAGAGAGAGAGATGCCCTTATTACCGTACTTTACTTTTCCCTAGGCTTCTAAATGAACATATCGAAAATCGGCCAACGATCGTGTCTCAGGATTGCCATTTTCATCATTTAGTCGCGTCAGAAGAGCGCAATCATCTCTTGTTCGAGCCTCAGATTTTTCTGCGCTTCAACAGAGAGAGATGGCCTTATTACCGTACTTTACTTTTCCCTAGGCTTCTAAATGAACATAACGAAAATCGGCCAACGATCGTGTCTCAGGATTACCATTTCTCATCATTTAGTCACGTCAGAAGAGCGCAATCATCTCTTGTTCGAGCCTCAGATTTTTCGGTGCTTCAACAGAGAGAGATGCCCTTATTACCGTACTTTACTTTTCCCTAGGCTTCTATACGAACATATCGAAAATCGGCCAACGATCGTGTCTCAGGATTACCATTTTTCATCATTTAGTCACGTCAGAAGAGCGCAATCATTTCTTGTTCTAGCCTCAGATTTTTCGGCGCTTCAACAGAGTTAGATGGCCTTATTACCGTACTTTACTTTTCCCTAGGCTTCTAAATGAACATATCGAAAATCGGCCAACGATCGTGTCTCAGGATTACCATTTTTCATCATTTAGTCACGTCAGAAGAGCGCAATCAATTCTTGTTCGAGCCTCAGATTTTTCGGCGCTTCAACAGAGAGAGAGATGCCCTTATTACCGTACTTTACTTTTTCCCCAGGCTTCTAAATGAACATATCGAAAATCGGCCAACGATCGTGTCTCAGGATTACCATTTTTCATCATTTAGTCACGTCAGAAGAGCGCAATCATATCTTGTTCGAGCCTCAGATTTTTCGGCGCTTCAACAGAGAGAGAGATGCCCTTATTACCGTACTTTACTTTTCCCTAGGCTTCTAAATGAACATATCGAAAATCGGCCAACGATCGTGTCTCAGGATTACCATTTTTCATCATTTAGTCACGTCAGAAGAGCGCAATCATTTCTTGTTCGAGCCTCAGATTTTTCGGCGCTTCAACAGAGAGAGAGATGCCCTTATTACCGTACTTTACTTTTTCCCTAGGCTTCTAAATGAACATATCGAAAATCGGCCAACGATCGTGTCTCAGGATTACCATTTTTCATCATTTAGTCACGTCAGAAGAGCGCAATCATATCTTGTTCGAGCCTCAGATTTTTCGGCGCTTCAACAGAGAGAGATGGCCTTATTACCGTACTTTACTTTTCCCTAGGCTTCTAAACGAACATATCGAAAATCGGCCAACGATCGTGTCTCAGGATTACCATTTTTCATCATATAGTCACGTCAGAAGAGCGCAATCATCTCTTGTTCGAGCCTCAGATTTTTCGGCGCTTCAACAGAGAGAGAGATGCCCTTATTACCGTACTTTACTTTTTCCCTAGGCTTCTAAATGAACATATCGAAAATCGGCCAACGATCGCGTCTCAGGATTACCATTTTTCATCATTTAGTCACGTCAGAAGAGCGCAATCATTTCTTGTTCGAGCCTCAGATTTTTCGGCGCTTCAACAGAGTTAGATGGCCTTATTACCGTACTTTACTTTTCCCTAGGCTTCTAAATGAACATATCGAAAATCGGCCAACGATCGTGTCTCAGGATTACCATTTTTCATCATTTAGTCACGTCAGAAGAGCGCAATCATTTCTTGTTCGAGCCTCAGATTTTTCGGCGCTTCAACAGAGAGAGAGATGCCCTTATTACCGTACTTTACTTTTTCCCTAGGCTTCTAAATGAACATATCGAAAATCGGCCAACGATCGTGTCTCAGGATTACCATTTTTCATCATTTAGTCACGTCAGAAGAGCGCAATCATATCTTGTTCGAGCCTCAGATTTTTCGGCGCTTCAACAGAGAGAGAGATGCCCTTATTACCGTACTTTACTTTTCCCTAGGCTTCTAAATGAACATATCGAAAATCGGCCAACGATCGTGTCTCAGGATTACCATTTTTCATCATTTAGTCACGTCAGAAGAGCGCAATCATTTCTTGTTCGAGCCTCAGATTTTTCGGCGCTTCAACAGAGAGAGAGATGCCCTTATTACCGTACTTTACTTTTTCCCTAGGCTTCTAAATGAACATATCGAAAATCGGCCAACGATCGTGTCTCAGGATTACCATTTTTCATCATTTAGTCACGTCAGAAGAGCGCAATCATATCTTGTTCGAGCCTCAGATTTTTCGGCGCTTCAACAGAGAGAGATGGCCTTATTACCGTACTTTACTTTTCCCTAGGCTTCTAAACGAACATATCGAAAATCGGCCAACGATCGTGTCTCAGGATTACCATTTTTCATCATATAGTCACGTCAGAAGAGCGCAATCATCTCTTGTTCGAGCCTCAGATTTTTCGGCGCTTCAACAGAGAGAGAGATGCCCTTATTACCGTACTTTACTTTTTCCCTAGGCTTCTAAATGAACATATCGAAAATCGGCCAACGATCGCGTCTCAGGATTACCATTTTTCATCATTTAGTCACGTCAGAAGAGCGCAATCATTTCTTGTTCGAGCCTCAGATTTTTCGGCGCTTCAACAGAGTTAGATGGCCTTATTACCGTACTTTACTTTTCCCTAGGCTTCTAAATGAACATATCGAAAATCGGCCAACGATCGTGTCTCAGGATTACCATTTTTCATCATTTAGTCACGTCAGAAGAGCGCAATCATTTCTTGTTCGAGCCTCAGATTTTTCGGCGCTTCAACAGAGAGAGAGATGCCCTTATTACCGTACTTTACTTTTTCCCTAGGCTTCTAAATGAACATATCGAAAATCGGCCAACGATCGTGTCTCAGGATTACCATTTTTCATCATTTAGTCACGTCAGAAGAGCGCAATCATATCTTGTTCGAGCCTCAGATTTTTCGGCGCTTCAACAGAGAGAGAGATGCCCTTATTACCGTACTTTACTTTTCCCTAGGCTTCTAAATGAACATATCGAAAATCGGCCAACGATCGTGTCTCAGGATTGCCACTTTCATCATTTAGTCACGTCAGAAGAGCGCAATCATATCTTGTTCGAGCCTCAGATTTTTCGGCGCTTCAACAGAGAGAGATGGCCTTATTACCGTACTTTACTTTTCCCTAGGCTTCTAAACGAACATATCGAAAATCGGCCAACGATCGTGTCTCAGGATTACCATTTTTCATCATTTAGTCACGTCAGAAGAGCGCAATCATTTCTTGTTCGAGCCTCAGATTTCTCGGCGCTTCAACAGAGAGAGATGCCCTTATTACCGTACTTTACTTTTCCCTAGGCTTCTAAATGAACATAACGAAAATCGGCCAACGATCGTGTCTCAGGATTACCATTTTTCATCATTTAGTCACGTCAGAAGAGCGCAATCATCTCTTGTTCGAGCCTCAGATTTCTCGGCGCTTCAACAGAGAGAGATGCCCTTATTACCGTACTTTACTTTTCCCTAGGCTTCTAAATGAACATAACGAAAATCGGCCAACGATCGTGTCTCAGGATTACCATTTTTCATCATTTAGTCACGTCAGAAGAGCGCAATCATATCTTGTTCGAGCCTCAGATTTTTCGGCGCTTCAACAGAGAGAGATGGCCTTATTACCGTACTTTACTTTTCCCTAGGCTTCTAAACGAACATATCGAAAATCGGCCAACGATCGTGTCTCAGGATTACCATTTTTCATCATATAGTCACGTCAGAAGAGCGCAATCATCTCTTGTTCGAGCCTCAGATTTTTCGGCGCTTCAACAGAGAGAGAGATGCCCTTATTACCGTACTTTACTTTTTCCCTAGGCTTCTAAATGAACATATCGAAAATCGGCCAACGATCGTGTCTCAGGATTACCATTTTTCATCATTTAGTCACGTCAGAAGAGCGCAATCATTTCTTGTTCGAGCCTCAGATTTTTCGGCGCTTCAACAGAGTTAGATGGCCTTATTACCGTACTTTACTTTTCCCTAGGCTTCTAAATGAACATATCGAAAATCGGCCAACGATCGTGTCTCAGGATTACCATTTTTCATCATTTAGTCACGTCAGAAGAGCGCAATCATTTCTTGTTCGAGCCTCAGATTTTTCGGCGCTTCAACAGAGAGAGAGATGCCCTTATTACCGTACTTTACTTTTTCCCTAGGCTTCTAAATGAACATATCGAAAATCGGCCAACGATCGTGTCTCAGGATTACCATTTTTCATCATTTAGTCACGTCAGAAGAGCGCAATCATATCTTGTTCGAGCCTCAGATTTTTCGGCGCTTCAACAGAGAGAGAGATGCCCTTATTACCGTACTTTACTTTTCCCTAGGCTTCTAAATGAACATATCGAAAATCGGCCAACGATCGTGTCTCAGGATTGCCACTTTCATCATTTAGTCACGTCAGAAGAGCGCAATCATATCTTGTTCGAGCCTCAGATTTTTCGGCGCTTCAACAGAGAGAGATGGCCTTATTACCGTACTTTACTTTTCCCTAGGCTTCTAAACGAACATATCGAAAATCGGCCAACGATCGTGTCTCAGGATTACCATTTTTCATCATATAGTCACGTCAGAAGAGCGCAATCATCTCTTGTTCGAGCCTCAGATTTTTCGGCGCTTCAACAGAGAGAGAGATGCCCTTATTACCGTACTTTACTTTTTCCCTAGGCTTCTAAATGAACATATCGAAAATCGGCCAACGATCGTGTCTCAGGATTACCATTTTTCATCATTTAGTCACGTCAGAAGAGCGCAATCATTTCTTGTTCGAGCCTCAGATTTTTCGGCGCTTCAACAGAGTTAGATGGCCTTATTACCGTACTTTACTTTTCCCTAGGCTTCTAAATGAACATATCGAAAATCGGCCAACGATCGTGTCTCAGGATTACCATTTTTCATCATTTAGTCACGTCACAAGAGCGCAATCATTTCTTGTTCGAGCCTCAGATTTTTCGGCGCTTCAACAGAGAGAGAGATGCCCTTATTACCGTACTTTACTTTTTCCCTAGGCTTCTAAATGAACATATCGAAAATCGGCCAACGATCGTGTCTCAGGATTACCATTTTTCATCATTTAGTCACGTCAGAAGAGCGCAATCATATCTTGTTCGAGCCTCAGATTTTTCGGCGCTTCAACAGAGAGAGATGGCCTTATTACCGTACTTTACTTTTCCCTAGGCTTCTAAACGAACATATCGAAAATCGGCCAACGATCGTGTCTCAGGATTACCATTTTTCATCATTTAGTCACGTCAGAAGAGCGCAATCATTTCTTGTTCGAGCCTCAGATTTCTCGGCGCTTCAACAGAGAGAGATGCCCTTATTACCGTACTTTACTTTTCCCTAGGCTTCTAAATGAACATAATGAAAATCGGCCAACGATCGTGTCTCAGGATTACCATTTTTCATCATTTAGTCACGTCAGAAGAGCGCAATCATCTCTTGTTCGAGCCTCAGATTTCTCGGCGCTTCAACAGAGAGAGATGCCCTTATTACCGTACTTTACTTTTCCCTAGGCTTCTAAATGAACATAACGAAAATCGGCCAACGATCGTGTCTCAGGATTACCATTTTTCATCATTTAGTCACGTCAGAAGAGCGCAATCATATCTTGTTCGAGCCTCAGATTTTTCGGCGCTTCAACAGAGAGAGATGGCCTTATTACCGTACTTTACTTTTCCCTAGGCTTCTAAACGAACATATCGAAAATCGGCCAACGATCGTGTCTCAGAATTACCATTTTTCATCATATAGTCACGTCAGAAGAGCGCAATCATCTCTTGTTCGAGCCTCAGATTTTTCGGCGCTTCAACAGAGAGAGAGATGCCCTTATTACCGTACTTTACTTTTTCCCTAGGCTTCTAAATGAACATATCGAAAATCGGCCAACGATCGTGTCTCAGGATTACCATTTTTCATCATTTAGTCACGTCAGAAGAGCGCAATCATTTCTTGTTCGAGCCTCAGATTTTTCGGCGCTTCAACAGAGTTAGATGGCCTTATTACCGTACTTTACTTTTCCCTAGGCTTCTAAATGAACATATCGAAAATCGGCCAACGATCGTGTCTCAGGATTACCATTTTTCATCATTTAGTCACGTCACAAGAGCGCAATCATTTCTTGTTCGAGCCTCAGATTTTTCGGCGCTTCAACAGAGAGAGAGATGCCCTTATTACCGTACTTTACTTTTTCCCTAGGCTTCTAAATGAACATATCGAAAATCGGCCAACGATCGTGTCTCAGGATTACCATATTCCATCATTTAGTCACGTCAGAAGAGCGCAATCATCTCTTGTTCGAGCCTCAGATTTCTCGGCGCTTCAACAGAGAGAGATGCCCTTATTACCGTACTTTACTTTTCCCTAGGCTTCTAAATGAACATAACGAAAATCGGCCAACGATCGTGTCTCAGGATTACCATTTTTCATCATTTAGTCACGTCAGAAGAGCGCAATCATATCTTGTTCGAGCCTCAGATTTTTCGGCGCTTCAACAGAGAGAGATGGCCTTATTACCGTACTTTACTTTTCCCTAGGCTTCTAAACGAACATATCGAAAATCGGCCAACGATCGTGTCTCAGAATTACCATTTTTCATCATATAGTCACGTCAGAAGAGCGCAATCATCTCTTGTTCGAGCCTCAGATTTTTCGGCGCTTCAACAGAGAGAGAGATGCCCTTATTACCGTACTTTACTTTTTCCCTAGGCTTCTAAATGAACATATCGAAAATCGGCCAACGATCGTGTCTCAGGATTACCATTTTTCATCATTTAGTCACGTCAGAAGAGCGCAATCATTTCTTGTTCGAGCCTCAGATTTTTCGGCGCTTCAACAGAGTTAGATGGCCTTATTACCGTACTTTACTTTTCCCTAGGCTTCTAAATGAACATATCGAAAATCGGCCAACGATCGTGTCTCAGGATTACCATTTTTCATCATTTAGTCACGTCAGAAGAGCGCAATCATTTCTTGTTCGAGCCTCAGATTTTTCGGCGCTTCAACAGAGAGAGAGATGCCCTTATTACCGTACTTTACTTTTTCCCTAGGCTTCTAAATGAACATATCGAAAATCGGCCAACGATCGTGTCTCAGGATTACCATTTTTCATCATTTAGTC
Source organism: Pristionchus mayeri (assembly GCA_036245805.1). Taxonomy (NCBI): domain Eukaryota; kingdom Metazoa; phylum Nematoda; class Chromadorea; order Rhabditida; family Neodiplogasteridae; genus Pristionchus; species Pristionchus mayeri. The sequence goes on along the minus strand of BTRK01000001.1, from coordinate 9,269,081 downwards.
ACGTCAGAAGAGCGCAATCATATCTTGTTCGAGCCTCAGATTTTTCGGCGCTTCAACAGAGAGAGAGATGCCCTTATTACCGTACTTTACTTTTCCCTAGGCTTCTAAATGAACATATCGAAAATCGGCCAACGATCGTGTCTCAGGATTGCCACTTTCATCATTTAGTCACGTCAGAAGAGCGCAATCATATCTTGTTCGAGCCTCAGATTTTTCGGCGCTTCAACAGAGAGAGATGGCCTTATTACCGTACTTTACTTTTCCCTAGGCTTCTAAACGAACATATCGAAAATCGGCCAACGATCGTGTCTCAGGATTACCATTTTTCATCATTTAGTCACGTCAGAAGAGCGCAATCATTTCTTGTTCGAGCCTCAGATTTCTCGGCGCTTCAACAGAGAGAGATGCCCTTATTACCGTACTTTACTTTTCCCTAGGCTTCTAAATGAACATAACGAAAATCGGCCAACGATCGTGTCTCAGGATTACCATTTTTCATCATTTAGTCACGTCAGAAGAGCGCAATCATCTCTTGTTCGAGCCTCAGATTTCTCGGCGCTTCAACAGAGAGAGATGCCCTTATTACCGTACTTTACTTTTCCCTAGGCTTCTAAATGAACATAACGAAAATCGGCCAACGATCGTGTCTCAGGATTACCATTTTTCATCATTTAGTCACGTCAGAAGAGCGCAATCATATCTTGTTCGAGCCTCAGATTTTTCGGCGCTTCAACAGAGAGAGATGGCCTTATTACCGTACTTTACTTTTCCCTAGGCTTCTAAACGAACATATCGAAAATCGGCCAACGATCGTGTCTCAGGATTACCATTTTTCATCATATAGTCACGTCAGAAGAGCGCAATCATCTCTTGTTCGAGCCTCAGATTTTTCGGCGCTTCAACAGAGAGAGAGATGCCCTTATTACCGTACTTTACTTTTTCCCTAGGCTTCTAAATGAACATATCGAAAATCGGCCAACGATCGTGTCTCAGGATTACCATTTTTCATCATTTAGTCACGTCAGAAGAGCGCAATCATTTCTTGTTCGAGCCTCAGATTTTTCGGCGCTTCAACAGAGTTAGATGGCCTTATTACCGTACTTTACTTTTCCCTAGGCTTCTAAATGAACATATCGAAAATCGGCCAACGATCGTGTCTCAGGATTACCATTTTTCATCATTTAGTCACGTCACAAGAGCGCAATCATTTCTTGTTCGAGCCTCAGATTTTTCGGCGCTTCAACAGAGAGAGAGATGCCCTTATTACCGTACTTTACTTTTTCCCTAGGCTTCTAAATGAACATATCGAAAATCGGCCAACGATCGTGTCTCAGGATTACCATTTTTCATCATTTAGTCACGTCAGAAGAGCGCAATCATATCTTGTTCGAGCCTCAGATTTTTCGGCGCTTCAACAGAGAGAGATGGCCTTATTACCGTACTTTACTTTTCCCTAGGCTTCTAAACGAACATATCGAAAATCGGCCAACGATCGTGTCTCAGGATTACCATTTTTCATCATATAGTCACGTCAGAAGAGCGCAATCATTTCTTGTTCGAGCCTCAGATTTCTCGGCGCTTCAACAGAGAGAGATGCCCTTATTACCGTACTTTACTTTTCCCTAGGCTTCTAAATGAACATAACGAAAATCGGCCAACGATCGTGTCTCAGGATTACCATTTTTCATCATTTAGTCACGTCAGAAGAGCGCAATCATCTCTTGTTCGAGCCTCAGATTTTTCGGCGCTTCAACAGAGAGAGATGCCCTTATTACCGTACTTTACTTTTTCCCTAGGCTTCTAAATGAACATATCGAAAATCGGCCAACGATCGTGTCTCAGGATTACCATTTTTCATCATTTAGTCACGTCAGAAGAGCGCAATCATTTCTTGTTCGAGCCTCAGATTTTTCGGCGCTTCAACAGAGTTAGATGGCCTTATTACCGTACTTTACTTTTCCCTAGGCTTCTAAATGAACATATCGAAAATCGGCCAACGATCGTGTCTCAGGATTACCATTTTTCATCATTTAGTCACGTCACAAGAGCGCAATCATTTCTTGTTCGAGCCTCAGATTTTTCGGCGCTTCAACAGAGAGAGAGATGCCCTTATTACCGTACTTTACTTTTTCCCTAGGCTTCTAAATGAACATATCGAAAATCGGCCAACGATCGTGTCTCAGGATTACCATTTTTCATCATTTAGTCACGTCAGAAGAGCGCAATCATATCTTGTTCGAGCCTCAGATTTTTCGGCGCTTCAACAGAGAGAGATGGCCTTATTACCGTACTTTACTTTTCCCTAGGCTTCTAAACGAACATATCGAAAATCGGCCAACGATCGTGTCTCAGGATTACCATTTTTCATCATTTAGTCACGTCAGAAGAGCGCAATCATTTCTTGTTCGAGCCTCAGATTTCTCGGCGCTTCAACAGAGAGAGATGCCCTTATTACCGTACTTTACTTTTCCCTAGGCTTCTAAATGAACATAATGAAAATCGGCCAACGATCGTGTCTCAGGATTACCATTTTTCATCATTTAGTCACGTCAGAAGAGCGCAATCATCTCTTGTTCGAGCCTCAGATTTCTCGGCGCTTCAACAGAGAGAGATGCCCTTATTACCGTACTTTACTTTTCCCTAGGCTTCTAAATGAACATAACGAAAATCGGCCAACGATCGTGTCTCAGGATTACCATTTTTCATCATTTAGTCACGTCAGAAGAGCGCAATCATATCTTGTTCGAGCCTCAGATTTTTCGGCGCTTCAACAGAGAGAGATGGCCTTATTACCGTACTTTACTTTTCCCTAGGCTTCTAAACGAACATATCGAAAATCGGCCAACGATCGTGTCTCAGAATTACCATTTTTCATCATATAGTCACGTCAGAAGAGCGCAATCATCTCTTGTTCGAGCCTCAGATTTTTCGGCGCTTCAACAGAGAGAGAGATGCCCTTATTACCGTACTTTACTTTTTCCCTAGGCTTCTAAATGAACATATCGAAAATCGGCCAACGATCGTGTCTCAGGATTACCATTTTTCATCATTTAGTCACGTCAGAAGAGCGCAATCATTTCTTGTTCGAGCCTCAGATTTTTCGGCGCTTCAACAGAGTTAGATGGCCTTATTACCGTACTTTACTTTTCCCTAGGCTTCTAAATGAACATATCGAAAATCGGCCAACGATCGTGTCTCAGGATTACCATTTTTCATCATTTAGTCACGTCACAAGAGCGCAATCATTTCTTGTTCGAGCCTCAGATTTTTCGGCGCTTCAACAGAGAGAGAGATGCCCTTATTACCGTACTTTACTTTTTCCCTAGGCTTCTAAATGAACATATCGAAAATCGGCCAACGATCGTGTCTCAGGATTACCATATTCCATCATTTAGTCACGTCAGAAGAGCGCAATCATCTCTTGTTCGAGCCTCAGATTTCTCGGCGCTTCAACAGAGAGAGATGCCCTTATTACCGTACTTTACTTTTCCCTAGGCTTCTAAATGAACATAACGAAAATCGGCCAACGATCGTGTCTCAGGATTACCATTTTTCATCATTTAGTCACGTCAGAAGAGCGCAATCATATCTTGTTCGAGCCTCAGATTTTTCGGCGCTTCAACAGAGAGAGATGGCCTTATTACCGTACTTTACTTTTCCCTAGGCTTCTAAACGAACATATCGAAAATCGGCCAACGATCGTGTCTCAGAATTACCATTTTTCATCATATAGTCACGTCAGAAGAGCGCAATCATCTCTTGTTCGAGCCTCAGATTTTTCGGCGCTTCAACAGAGAGAGAGATGCCCTTATTACCGTACTTTACTTTTTCCCTAGGCTTCTAAATGAACATATCGAAAATCGGCCAACGATCGTGTCTCAGGATTACCATTTTTCATCATTTAGTCACGTCAGAAGAGCGCAATCATTTCTTGTTCGAGCCTCAGATTTTTCGGCGCTTCAACAGAGTTAGATGGCCTTATTACCGTACTTTACTTTTCCCTAGGCTTCTAAATGAACATATCGAAAATCGGCCAACGATCGTGTCTCAGGATTACCATTTTTCATCATTTAGTCACGTCACAAGAGCGCAATCATTTCTTGTTCGAGCCTCAGATTTTTCGGCGCTTCAACAGAGAGAGAGATGCCCTTATTACCGTACTTTACTTTTTCCCTAGGCTTCTAAATGAACATATCGAAAATCGGCCAACGATCGTGTCTCAGGATTACCATTTTTCATCATTTAGTCACGTCAGAAGAGCGCAATCATATCTTGTTCGAGCCTCAGATTTTTCGGCGCTTCAACAGAGAGAGAGATGCCCTTATTACCGTACTTTACTTTTCCCTAGGCTTCTAAATGAACATATCGAAAATCGGCCAACGATCGTGTCTCAGGATTGCCACTTTCATCATTTAGTCGCGTCAGAAGAGCGCAATCATCTCTTGTTCGAGCCTCAGATTTTTCTGCGCTTCAACAGAGAGAGATGCCCTTATTACCGTACTTTACTTTTCCCTAGGCTTCTAAACGAACATTTCGAAAATCGTCCAACGATCGTGTCTCATGATTACCATTTTTCATCATTTAGTCGCGTCAGAAGAGCGCAATCATCTCTTGTTCGAGCCTCAGATTTTTCGGCGCTTCAACAGAGAGAGATGCCCTTATTACCGTACTTTACTTTTCCCTAGGCTTCTAAATGAACATATCGAAAATCGGCCAACGATCGTGTCTCAGGATTACCATTTTTCATCATTTAGTCGCGTCAGAATAGCGCAATCATCTCTTGTTCGAGCCTCAGATTTTTCGGCGCTTCAACAGAGAGAGATGCCCTTATTACCGTACTTTACTTTTCCCTAGGCTTCTAAATGAACATATCGAAAATCGGCCAACGATCGTGTCTCAGGATTACCATTTTTCATCATTTAGTCGCGTCAGAAGAGCGCAATCATCTCTTGTTCGAGCCTCAGATTTTTCGGCGCTTCAACATAGAGAGATGCCCTTATTACCGTACTTTACTTTTCCCTAGGCTTCTAAACGAACATTTCGAAAATCGTCCATCGATCGTGTCTCATGATTACCATTTTTCATCATTTAGTCGCGTCAGAATAGCGCAATCATCTCTTGTTCGAGCCTCAGATTTTTCGGCGCTTCAACAGAGAGAGATGCCCTTATTACCGTACTTTACTTTTCCCTAGGCTTCTAAATGAACATATCGAAAATCGGCCAACGATCGTGTCTCAGGATTACCATTTTTCATCATTTAGTCGCGTCAGAAGAGCGCAATCATCTCTTGTTCGAGCCTCAGATTTTTCGGCGCTTCAACAGAGAGAGATGCCCTTATTACCGTACTTTACTTTTCCCTAGGCTTCTAAATGAACATATCGAAAATCGGCCAACGATCGTGTCTCAGGATTACCATTTTTCATCATTTAGTCGCGTCAGAATAGCGCAATCATCTCTTGTTCGAGCCTCAGATTTTTCGGCGCTTCAACAGAGAGAGATGCCCTTATTACCGTACTTTACTTTTCCCTAGGCTTCTAAATGAACATATCGAAAATCGGCCAACGATCGTGTCTCAGGATTACCATTTTTCATCATTTAGTCGCGTCAGAAGAGCGCAATCATCTCTTGTTCGAGCCTCAGATTTTTCGGCGCTTCAACATAGAGAGATGCCCTTATTACCGTACTTTACTTTTTCCCTAGGCTTCTAAATGAACATATCGAAAATCGGCCAACGATCGTGTCTCAGGATTACCATTTTTCATCATTTAGTCGCGTCAGAAGAGCGCAATCATCTCTTGTTCGAGCCTCAGATTTTTCGGCGCTTCAACAGAGACAGATGCCCTTATTACCGTACTTTACTTTTCCCTAGGCTTCTAAATGAACATATCGAAAATCGGCCAACGATCGTGTCTCAGGATTACCATTTTTCATCCTTTAGTCGCGTCAGAATAGCGCAATCATTTCTTGTTCGAGCCTCAGATTTTTCGGCGCTTCAACAGAGAGAGAGATGCCCTTATTACCGTACTTTACTTTTTCCCTAGGCTTCTAAATGAACATATCGAAAATCGGCCAACGATCGTGTCTCAGGATTACCATATTCCATCATTTAGTCGCGTCAGAAGAGCGCAATCATCTCTTGTTCGAGCCTCAGATTTTTCGGCGCTTCAACAGAGACAGATGCCCTTATTACCGTACTTTACTTTTCCCTAGGCTTCTAAATGAACATATCGAAAATCGGCCAACGATCGTGTCTCAGGATTACCATTTTTCATCATTTAGTCGCGTCAGAAGAGCGCAATCATCTCTTGTTCGAGCCTCAGATTTTTCGGTGCTTCAACAGAGAGAGATGCCCTTATTACCGTACTTTACCTTTCCCTAGGCTTCTAAATGAACATATCGAAAATCGGCCAACTATCGTGTCTCATGATTACCATTTTTCATCATTTAATCGCGTCAGAATAGCGCAATCATCTCTTGTTCGAGCCTCAGATTTTTCGGCGCTTCAACAGAGAGAGATGCCCTTATTACCGTACTTTACTTTTTCCCTAGGCTTCTAAATGAACATATCGAAAATCGGCCAACGATCGTGTCTCAGGATTACCATTTTTCATCCTTTAGTCGCGTCAGAAGAGCGCAATCATTTCTTGTTCGAGCCTCAGATTTTTCGGCGCTTCAACAGAGAGAGAGATGCCCTTATTACCGTACTTTACTTTTTTCCTAGGCTTCTAAATGAACATATCGAAAATCGGCCAACGATCGTGTCTCGTGATTACCATTTTTCATCATTTAGTCGCGTCAGAATAGCGCAATCATCTCTTGTTCGAGCCTCAGATTTTTTGGCGCTTCAACAGAGAGAGATGCCCTTATTACCGTACTTTACTTTTCCCTAGGCTTCTAAATGAACATATCGAAAATCGGCCAACGATCGTGTCTCAGGATTACCATTTTTCATCATTTAGTCGCGTCAGAAGAGCGCAATCATCTCTTGTTCGAGCCTCAGATTTTTCGGCGCTTCAACAGAGAGAGATCCCCTTATTACCGTACTTTACTTTTCCCTAGGCTTCTAAATGAACATATCGAAAATCGGCCAACGATCGTGTCTCATACATATATATACATACATATTTATTCAAACATCAGGGTCTGGGCCTGTTGAATGATGCTCGTGTTCCATAGGTCGGGGTCTCTTCTGCACATGCTGCTCCAGCCAGCTCCACATTGACGAGTCATGTCATCGCGCCATCTTGTCTTAGGTCTCCCTGTAGGTCTTACACGATCAAGGGGCGTCCACTCCATAACTCTCTTCGTCCATCTATCATCATTTAGTAACGAAATACGTCTAGCTAGATTCCATTTCCTGTACGTTGACTGTACTCTGACATCCGGAATAGGCACTTTCTGTGATAGCCATTCGTTCGTTCTCCTATCAAATCTAGTAACTCCGGCCATTTTCCTCATCATTGATCTCTGAGCAACAATTAGACGGGTTCTTATCTTCTTTGTTGAATTCCATAACTCGCTCCCATATAGGAAAGCGGGTTCAACGCACATCTTGTATACTCTCGCTTTGAATCCCATCTCAATTCGTCGATTTGTCAAGAAGGCAAAGAATCGATTAAATCCTTTCCAGGCACTTCCAATTCGTCGGTTCACTTCTAACATGAGATTTTGATCAAAGGAAACTCGGATGCCGAGGTAGATGAAGTAGTTCACATAAATCAGAGGTTCACCATCAATCAGCAGCGCACTTTGACTTCTGTTTGTCATCCCGACTGTCTTTTTCTTATTCACAATGAGACCAACTTTTTTACTTTCTCGGCATAAGTCGTCGATCATGTTTTTCAATTCGATTGGGTCATGTGAGATCAGAACTACATCATCCGCATATCGTAAATGATGCAATTTCTTCCCATCAATGTTGACTCCATATCTCTCCCAATCCAACTTATTCATGCATTCTTCCAAGACAGCATTGAATATGTGTGGGGACAAAGGATCACCCTGCCTGACTCCTCTTTCTACATCGATCTTGACCTTTTCATTTCCCATCCTCACATATACTCGTCCTCTGCTATAGATTTCCTTCAGTATATTCACTATCTTGGGGTGAACTTCTTGAATTAACAATGATCTCCAAACAGCATCAAATTCGATCGAATCGAAAGCCTTCATGTAGTCAACGAAGACGAAATACAGAGGAAAGTCGTATTCGCTTGCGCGATTGATCAGTTCCGTTATTACAAAAGAATGATCGATTGTAGAGTAGTCTCTTCTGAATCCCGCTTGTTCATGGGGTTGTCTTGCATTGAGCGTTCTTTGAATTCGTGTGTCAATTGTGGATGTAAAGACTTTGTAAATGATATTCAAGAGAGCAATGGGACGATAATTCGCTATGTCCAAATGATTTCCTTTTTTGTATATTAGCGAGATTGTAGAATCCGGAAGTGAGTATGGTATTTCTCCATCGTTGATCCATTTATTGAAAAGAGAGCATAGGGGCTTGACCAGAATGTCTGCACCACTTTTCAGCATCTCTGATGTGATTTTATCTGGACCTGGTGATTTTCCAACTTTCATCTTCTGTATTGCATGATTTACTTCACTCGGTAAGAGTTCCAGAAAGGGTTCACTTGATTTCGCGATTATTCTTGAGGGGCGCACGGTTCTTTTGAAAAGGTCATTGTAAAAGTTCTGCACCACGGAACACATTTCATTCTTCGAATTGGCTATTGACCCATCTGCCTTTTGAAGTTGGTTCAAGTGTGTTCGTCCAATCTGCGATGACTGCAGTGCTCTGCGCGTACTATATCCATATCTCACTGCCTCTCTTACAACTTCTAGGTGCCTTTTTCTGAGATCTTCATGTATTGAAAAACGTAAAGCTTTACTAGTGAGAGAGAATTCAATTCGCTTCTGTGCCGTGGTTGCATTATCCTTCAGTTCTTTTCTCTTCGCAAATAGAGCTTTCGTTGATTGAGAAAACCTTTCTTGTTTTACTGATGGCACCATAGACTCCCTTCTAATCGTGTGCAGCTGCTTCTTTATGGCATCATAACTCGTTAGTGTTCCGTGTATCGATTGTACGTTGCTCGTGAAGATTCTCTTATCGAATTGTACTTGGCGTCGAGGTTGGTGGTAGAGCTGTCTTGATTTCGTTGTAATTCTTATTTTTGCCATTATTAGCCTGTGATCCGTAGTGAAATGTAGACTTCCAACTACAGATACATCTAGTACATTCGACGGACTTCGAGACATTATATAGTCGATTTGGTTTCGGGTAGCCATGTTGGGCGCTTCCCAAGTCCATTTCCTCGTGTCTCGCTTCGTGAATCGTGTATTGTGCACGTAAAGGCGCATTTCCGCACAAAAATCAGCTAGTCGTTGCCCTCGTTCGTTTCTTGTTCCAAGTCCATGATTTCCGATGAAGGTTTCATCCGGTGTCTGCCTTGATCCAATTTTCGCATTGAAATCTCCACAGACCACTACATGACCTCGTCCGCCACCCGGTAGACGAACACGACCAGCGGAGGAGGTAATGAGGGTCGATAGGTCATTCATTATCCGATCGTACTCCTGATCTGAGTGGCTTGAAGTGGGCGCGTAGATGTTGATTACGCGCAGTCCAATTAGGGGAATGTCCACGAAAGACAATCGGTCGTTCAACGAATGAAAAACACAATGGGGCGCCCAATGATTGCTTATCAAGAATCCGGTTCCATGAGCGGCACGGACACCATATCCTACTAGCAGAAGGCCGCTTACTGCTAGGGTAAGAGAGGTACGGCCAGACCTCCTCAGTTCTTGTAAGGCTATCAGATCAAAGGGCAGGCCACTCACTGCATCTTCCAGTTCAGCAACTCGAGCGTCCGACTTGAGCGTGCGCACATTGAGGCTCCCGATTCGGATGGTTGATACTTGCATCCATACATCTCAGATACATCTCAGGATTACCATTTTCCATCCTTTAGTCGCGTCAGAAGAGCGCAATCATTTCTTGTTCGAGCCTCAGATTTTTCGGCGCTTCAACAGAGAGAAAGATGCCCTTATTACCGTACTTTACTTTTTCCCTAGGCTTCTAAATGAACATATCGAAAATCGGCCAACGATCGTGTCTCAGGATTACCATTTTCCATCATTTAGTCGCGTCAGAAGAGCGCAATCATCTCTTGTTCGAGCCTCAGATTTTTCGGCGCTTCAACAGAGAGAGATGCCCTTATTACCGTACTTTACTTTTCCCTAGGCTTCTAAATGAACATATCGAAAATCGGCAAACGATCGTGTCTCAGGATTACCATTTTTCATCCTTTAGTCGCGTCAGAAGAGCGCAATCATTTCTTGTTCGAGCCTCAGATTTTTCGGCGCTTCAACAGAGAGAGAGATGCCCTTATTACCGTACTTTACTTTTTCCCTAGGCTTCTAAATGAACATATCGAAAATCGGCCAACGATCGTGTCTCAGGATTACCATTTTTCATCCTTTAGTCGCGTCAGAAGAGCGCAATCATTTCTTGTTCGAGCCTCAGATTTTTCGGCGCTTCAACAGAGAGAGAGATGCCCTTATTACCGTACTTTACTTTTTCCCTAGGCTTCTAAATGAACATATCGAAAATCGGCCAACGATCGTGTCTCAGGATTACCATTTTTCATCCTTTAGTCGCGTCAGAAGAGCGCAATCATTTCTTGTTCGAGCCTCAGATTTTTCGGCGCTTCAACAGAGAGAGAGATGCCCTTATTACCGTACTTTACTTTTTCCCTAGGCTTCTAAATGAACATATCGAAAATCGGCCAACGATCGTGTCTCAGGATTACCATTTTCCATCATTTAGTCGCGTCAGATGAGCGCAATCATCTCTTGTTCGAGCCGCAGATTTTTCGGCGCTTCAACAGAGAGAGATGCCCTTATTACCGTAATTTACTTTTCCCTAGGCTTCTAAATGAACATATCGAAAATCGGCCAACGATCGTGTCTCAGGATTACCATTTTACATCATTTAGTCGCGTCAGATGAGCGCAATCATCTCTTGTTCGAGCCTCAGATTTTTCGGCGCTTCAACAGAGAGAGATGCCCTTATTACCGTACTTTACTTTTCCCTAGGCTTCTAAATGAACATATCGAAAATCGGAGGCTCGAACAAGAGATGATTGCGCTCTTCTGACGCGACTAAATGATGAAAAATGGTAACCCTGAGACATGATCATTGGCCGATTTTCGATATGTTCATTTAGAAGGTACGGTAATAAGGGCATCTCTCTCTGTTGAAGCGCCGAAAATTCTGAGGCTCGAACAAGAGATGATTGCGCTCTTCTGACGCGACTAAATGATGAAAAATGGTAACCCTGAGACATGATCGTTGGCCGATTTTCGATATGTTTATTTAGAAGCCTAGGGAAAACTAGAGTACGGTAATAAGGACATCTCTCTCTGTTGAAGCGCCGAAAAATCTGAGGCTCGAACAATAGATGATTGCGCTCTTCTGACGCGACTAAATGATGAAAGTGGCAATCCTGAGACACGATCGTTGGCCGATTTTCGATATGTTCATTTAGAAGCCTAGGGAAAAGTAAAGTACGGTAATAAGGGCATCTCTCTCTCTGTTGAAGCGCCGAAAAATCTGAGGCTCGAACAAGATATGATTGCGCTCTTCTGACGTGACTAAATGATGAAAAATGGTAACCCTGAGACATGATCGTTGGCCGATTTTCGATATGTTTATTTAGAAGCCTAGGGAAAACTAGAGTACGGTAATAAGGGCATCTCTCTCTGTTGAAGCGCCGAAAAATCTGAGGCTCGAACAATAGATGATTGCGCTCTTCTGACGCGACTAAATGATGAAAAATGGTAATCCTGAGACACGATCGTTGGCCGATTTTCGATATGTTCATTTAGAAGCCTAGGGAAACTTAAAGTACGGTAATAAGTGCATCTCTCTCTGTTGAAGCGCGAAAAATCTGATGCTCGAACAATAGATGATTGCGCTCTTCTGACGCGACTAAATGATGAAAAATGGTAATCCTGAGACACGATCGTTGGCCGATTTTCGATATGTTCATTTAGAAGCTTAGGGAAACTTAAAGTACGGTAATAAGGGCATCTCTCTCTGCTGAAGCGCCGAAAAATCTGAGGCTCGAACAAGAGATGATTGCGCTCTTCTGAGGCGACTAAATGATGAAAAATGGTAATCCAGAGACACGATCGTTGGCCAATTTTCGATATGTTCATTTAGAAGCCTAGGGAAAAGTAAAGTACGGTAATAAGTGCATCTCTCTCTGTTGAAGCGCCGAAAAATCGGAGGCTCGAACAAGAGATGATTGCGCTCTTCTGACGCGACTAAATGATGAAAAATGGTAACCCTGAGACACGATCGTTGGCCTATTTTCGATATGTTCATTTAGAAGCCTAGGGAAAAGTAAAGTACGGTAATAAGTGCATCTCTCTCTGTTGAAGCGCCGAAACATCTGAGGCTCGAACAATAGATGCTTGCGCTCTTCTGACGCGACTAAATGATGAAAAATGGTAATCCTGAGACACGATCGTTGGCCGATTTTCGATATGTTCATTTAGAAGAGAGCTACCATCACTTTTATGTTGGCGTCATCATTCCTGGATCTCACCCTGGTGCGGGGCGGTCGGGTGGACCAAAAGTGACGTAACTTTGGAAATCGGAAAAAACATATTGGGTTATCATGCTTAAGTTTAAGTTCATACATGGACCTAACTTCTCGCCAAAAATTAGGAAAATCTGAGGATGGACAAAAAAAAGCGCTCACTTTTGTGAGAAGACCTCAAAATGAGTTCCGGAAGTGAGTACTTCCGCATCTTCAATTGGCCTGATTTGGGCTCAAAATCATTCAAAAACATCCAAAACAACATTCTAAGTATCTACATCCCATGTTATAGCTCTTCTATTGGTTATAAATGTCCACCTGACTGAAAATTTTAAATTATGTATTTTGACCAATTTCAACACGCAGGATGGGCTCAAATGCACTAAATGAGTTTCAAATAATGTAAATACATCCCTCGAAACAGCTCAAAGAAAAAGGGCTACTGAAAAGAGGAAATTTCACCTGAAGAATCCAATGGAACACGCAAAACTGTGCCGCTGGTAAAAATAGGCATAGAGACTCTTACTACGGATAGAAATGTAGAGCATGATGAGCTAAACATTTCATCTGTTGAAAGTGAGTCTCTATCTTATCGTTGAAACGTGCTACAGAGCCAGGAATTTGGCCAGAAATAGGCTAGAATCCCCGAGAGCGCGTGCTCTAACCGTCTGGCGCTCTCGCCGCCTGACCTCCCTCTCCCTCCCCTCTATTTAGCGCTCTCCCGGGAGCGTCTCCCGTCGTTTTTGTCCAACTTCTAGGCTCTGTAGCACGCGTCAACGAAAAGATAGAGACTCACTTTCTTCAGACGAAATGTTCAGCCCATCGTGCTCTAAAATTATAGCCATAAGCCATAACCCCATTCCCAATTTGATCTGATGTGCACGTTTGGGCCTTTTCTTGGATTCCTCCTTTGACATATCATATTTCAAGATGCCCAGTTCGTCTGATCAGTTTCGAGGAATGTTTGCACATTATGTGGAACCGATTTTATTAATTGGTGCCCATCTCGCGGTGTCCGGGGGTCAAAATATCAATTTTCAAAATTTCGATCAGGTGACCATTTATGACCAATGGGAGTGTTATAATATGGGGGGAAACAACTTATAATGTTGTTTTAGGTGTTTTTAAACTATTTTGAGTATAAATGAGCACAAGTAAAGGTACGGAAGTACTCACTTCCGAAACTCATTTTGAGGTCTTCTCACAAAAGTGAGCGCTTTTTTTGTTGTCCATCCTCAGATTTTCCTAATTTTTGGCGAGAAGTTAGGTCCATGTATTAGGTTGAATAGAAAGTCTTTATCCACTTTTTATTTCCCTTCTTCTGACAATAAAGCACAAGAGCAAAATCAAACATATGCACCATTGTTATCTACGACAAATCTCCAACGTTCAGGCAACTTATGGATTCCCTCCTTATAGAACCCATCTCGGCGCGAATTAAAATATTGCTTGAGTGCGGCCTCGATCGCCCCACGGGAAATGAAGGATCTCTGATCGAGATGACGGGTCAGATCCGAGAACAACCAATAATCCGAAGGGGCCAAGTCAGGAGAATACGGTGTATGAGGGAGAACCATCCAGCCTTATTTGGACAGCTCCTGCTTGACCTGCCGTGCAACATGGGGTCGGGCGTTATCGTGTTGATAGTACACTTTCTTGCCGTTCAGGGCAGATTGTGCGAATTTCTTCTTGAGATTCCGTAGTTGTTTAGTGTAGACATATTCAGTAATTATCCGCTTCTCGGGAAGGAGCTCCCAGTAAATCGGGCCATCCACCCCCCACCAGGCAGAGAGCAAGATTTTCATAGGGTGAAGGCCAGGCTTTGCGACGTCCTGTGGGGTCTCATTGACATCCACCCACTGTGCCCTCCTATGGTGATTCTCATAGCAGACCCACTTCTCGACCCCTGTTATGAGACGGTCCAACCATCGATCTCCAGCGTGAAGAGTGAGTAGAGAAAGGGAATCGTCGACACGGTGGTCAAACTGGTCTTGGGTCAATTTGTGGGGTATGAAACGGCCTAGCTTCTTCTTCTTGCCAATGGAGACCAATCATTTTACGATGGTGCTTTGCGATACCCCAAGTGTGGCTGCCATGTCGCGGGTATTTGGGAAGGATCCAATTCCACTACGATCCGTAGCGCATCCAAATCCAGCTCGGGTGGCCTCCCAGACCGGTCATGATCATCCATGGAAAAGTCCCCCTTCTCGAAGAGTTGGTACCAATTGCGCATGGTCTGGTAGTGAGTGGCATATGAATCGTACACTTCAGCCAACTGACGTTCCTATTCCTTCATTGTAGTGTGAGAGAGAAATACGAATAACAGAACGTTGCGGATGTGCAAGGCCGTGGGAACAAACATCGTGGTCTTACTAGTGGCAGAATGAAAGGCGTGGAATGGGGAGTTGTTGACCACATAGTCCCTTTGTCATGTGTTATTGACTAGAGGCGAGGGAACACCAAAGGTATCCTGCACTGAGCAGTGATCGAGCAAAACAGTGGATAAAGACTTTCTGTTCAACCTAATATCAACTTAAACTTCAGCATGATAACCCAATATGTTTTTCCGATTTCCAAAGTTACGTCACTTTTGGTCCACCAGACAGCCCCGCACCAGGGTGAGATCCAGGAATGATTACGTCAACACAAAAGTTGTAGCTCGTGATGGTAGCTCTCATTTCAAACAAAGAACGACTTTCTATCTTTATTTTAAACGGATTTATGATTTAAATGGGCGCGATTTGACTGTCGAAAAGTGATAGTACCATCTTTGGCCTTCTGAGTCTCGACGATGACGATAGTTATCGAAATTCGGACGACGCAGTTTGAAAGAGCATAATTTGAAGTACTTGTACCCAAATTTGTTTCAGGATAGGACAACCTTGATTCCTACCGCCGCGGCGTGGTCGATTCTCTCGCGATTCCTCTCTTATAGCGATTCCAACAGGAAAATATAGAAAACTCGTGAAACGCACTTCAAAGGTGATCTCATTTTATGCGATCTCAAAGAAGTCCAAACCTGATGTTTAAGGCAACGTAAGTACTCATAGGAGACCTAATTCAAAAATCTGTCTGACAGAGTTGTAGTCAAGAGAGGAATCTATCACCCTATGAAAACCGCGTATAATAACTTATTTTCGTTAAGCCAAAAAAGTTAGTCAAACATGCCTAAAAATCGAGAAAAGGTTTTATACTGGAGTCGATGCCGTTATGAATGAAAATCGTTAAAACTATAAAGTAAGTATATTAAACGATGTGAAATGAGTTGGGCTACCTCGTGCGTTATAACAGCTACTCTTTGACAGTGAACAGTATCACTTCGAAATAGCCATGTTTCGATCGATTTCACTACAAAACAAACTTTTTCTCGATCACGGAAAAAGTTAAATGTATATCGCTCTCATAGCTCTCTACACAAAGCCTTTTCGAAAATAACTGTCAGACAGAATTTTGAATTTTTGATTTTGAACGGCCTAGCATTCAAAACCGTGGACACATTCGAATTAAAACCATAATGTAATACCAATAATAACTCAATTAATTTACTCGTAATCTTAGTCATTAGCGTACATAAGATGAGCATCATAGATACATGAAGATAGGTTGTTCAATTGTATTTTTATTGTTTCACTAGCATAAGTTATGTGCTATAATTCCCTCTTATTTTCCCATCTCATTGACCGCTCTTCGAGCCGTGATCGATGAGAAATGGAGCGCCGCGAAGGACAAAGGAATTTTTCATTTTGACACGCTGTGCGCTGTCTATCGCCCCAGACTTCTTTGAATTGGAGTTTAGCGGCGACTGAGCAAAACAATAATCGAAAGTTCATTAGAAATGGGTTTGGCCGAATAAATAGTATTTTAACGAATAAGGGATAGTAGCACAAGTTTTTGCTTTAGATTAATTGGATATGCAGCGACTGGAACTCAAATCCGGTCACATCAGTTGTATTTCCAGTGGGCAACATCAGCTTCCTTTTCCCTTTCTCCGATCGCACGCTCTCTCTTCTTTCTCTGACTTTTCTAACAGATTTTCATTGAGCTCGTTGAAAAGTTCGTGAACTTTTCTGCGAGGTGGTTAAGTTCGCGAACTTTTTGCGCAACTATTCTCACACATTTCTGACAGAATATACAGGCCGATTGTCTGGCCAGGTGATTTTTTGAACCTACTAAATGGAACTGCTGCAGGAATTGTCAGGAGGGGAAAACGATTCTGTAATAAAAAAAAGGAAAGAGACGAACACGCCCCTTGTTCTATTCACATTAACAACCAAAAGGGCACATGATTTATTGGTGATGGCCCGTATGGGAACTTCAAAAATGGAACCGTCATTTTGGGAACCAGCAATTTGGAACCGTCGAATGGGAACTGCCATTTTGGAACTATTCGTTTCGTAACCGCCGTTTCGGAACCGCGGTTTCATAGACGTATAGGGTCATTGTCCAGAATGTGATGGTAGGTCATGGTGTAACCATGTCCAACTACCGTACCAACTTACAGTATGAGACTACCGTAATCCAAATTACAGTAACCCGATTACCGTAACCCATGTTCCGTGGAGCAACTTGATGTCCTTGGGTCAAACTTTTTACAACAATCATCAATCACTATTATTGATCTTCTACAGTAACCTAACGTAACCCTCACTACCGTATGATCATTGTCGAATCATGAACTGACTTTTTTCTTAAAAGCTGTGGCAAAAATCGAGAAAAATTAGATAGTAGGTCATGGTACATCCAAGCACATCTATCGTGCCATCTTACAGTATATGACTACCGTAATTCAAATTACAGTAATCTGGTTACCGTAACCTTGGTTCCGTGGAGCAACTCTAGTTCCTTGGGTCAAACTTTTTATTAAAATCATCAATAATATTGATTGATGATTTTAATAAAAAGTTTGACCCAAGGAACTAGAGTTGCTCCACGGAACCAAGGTTACGGTAACCAGATTACTGTAATTTGAATTACGGTAGTCATATACTGTAAGATGGCACGATAGATGTGCTTGGATGTACAGTTCATGATTCGACAATGATCATACGGTAGTGAGGGTTACGGTAGGTTACTGTAGA
This sequence comes from Pristionchus mayeri, assembly GCA_036245805.1. Taxonomy (NCBI): domain Eukaryota; kingdom Metazoa; phylum Nematoda; class Chromadorea; order Rhabditida; family Neodiplogasteridae; genus Pristionchus; species Pristionchus mayeri. The sequence continues at coordinate 9,251,398 of BTRK01000001.1, read as the reverse complement.
AGATCAATAATAGTGATTGATGATTGTTGTAAAAAGTTTGACCCAAGGACATCAAGTTGCTCCACGGAACATGGGTTACGGTAATCGGGTTACTGTAATTTGGATTACGGTAGTCTCATACTGTAAGTTGGTACGGTAGTTGGACATGGTTACACCAGGACCTACCATCACATTCTGGACAATGACCCCCTATACGTCTATGAAACCGCGGTTCCGAAACGGCGGTTACGAAACGGCGGTTACGAAACGGCGGTTACGAAACGGCGGTTACGAAACGGCGGTTCTACTTTCGAAGTTCCCAAACGATCATTTCCCAAAATGACGGTTCCATTTTTGAAGTTCCCATACGGGCCATCACCACAGGTATCACGAGTCAGTGGAGGTGTGTGGGAACAACTTCCAACTTTTATGTTGTGTTTGCCTTAATATTATAGTGGTAACATACACTAGATCCAACTTCTTCAAAAATCTAGGTCACAGGTCCCAGAGCCGCCATTTAGGAATTTTCCGGTTTCACAACCGTCCCTACTGTATGTCAGCTTACAGATGTGCTACAGAGTTGGCAGTGAGCTCAAAATGAGCGGAAAATTATTTTGAACAACTTTTACGTTGAAAGTGAAACCGATGGACTTCAATTTCAGATAATATGAACGAAAACCTGAAATTACGATTACAAATAAAATCATAGCATCTCGGTGAGTAGCAAACCCAGTGAATTTTATTGAAGATTATGGAAGTTTAATTCCATGCGCATATAGAAAAAAATAGTAATCGGCAGTTTCAGGGTGGACCCTTTCCGCGGTAGAGCTCCGAATGTCGAAAAAATGATATGCCAAATTTTGAAAAATTCTCATCTCGCAGATTTATCATTACATTCGATCAGTTCAACCATTTCCTTACATTTCTTGATCAAAGAAGTTGGATGACGTTGAAAGAGCACTCTAATTGCTCAGTTCAAAAAATTCGATTTTCATCCCTCCTAATTTTGCATGTTCGTGAGCATCCAGCTCCGAATTTACCCAGCTGTGGGATTAAACTCAAATTGTAATTAACAGTGGTGACTGGTATGAGTACATTCTGTCATTATTGGCTTTCCAGTCGAATCCATGCCCTTGATTTACATGCTCGAACTTGCTGGATCGCGTTGGTTCAAAAACAACATAAGAGTGACTATCTGAGAGAACTGACCATAGGCCGTACAGCGAAAAATAATGTGATGATTTTAAGATGTCCCTAGGGGTAACTTTTCACGTAGAGTTTGAAAATCAACCTTAGGAAGCCGTTTCTCTGACCCCTCATTTTCTGTGGCGCGCCTCAACGCTGAGGTCGGTTTTTGTAAATCGTGAACGGCTGGTCCAAACTCCATATATAGATAGTAATTCTGAAAGATTTCGACGAGATAAGCATGTTTACTGTTAGACGTGAAACGCTACCTCATCTGGGAAAAAACTTATCGAGATTTAAATTATCAAATTGGTCGTCCTAAAAAAGTTACATGCGAGGCGCACTTTCAAGCATGTTCATTAAATTCCTCGTGTAAAGTTACCCCTGGGTGCAAATTTCGGCGCAAAATAAGGCGCACCCAAGGGGTTTCCCAAATAGCGGAAAAGGGCTCAATTGTTAGTAATTTCAGGTTTTTCGTTTATATCGTCTCCATTTTCACTATTTCGAAGCAGAGTTGACAAAAAAATAAGTTTCAAGATTGGGGAATGTGAATTATAATCGAAAAATCAGTGTTTGAATCGATAGAAAAATATCGGTTTTCGAATTCTCGATTTTGCTCAAATTTGTGCATCTGAAAGTGTGGATTTTCGAAAATGTGAAGATGCGCTTTCTGCAGGAAGTAAAGAATACATCCACGTAAGAAAATGTTAATATAAGCTTCTGTGGGCACATATAGATTCGTGTTTTTGACATTGAACATTTCAAAAATAGTACAATCGACCAAAATTTAACGATTGAAATCGACTGAAATCAAGTCAAATTGGTGATTTCACACCACAATGTAATTTATAATGTAAAAACAAAGCAGCAAAAAGGATGGATATGTTATTTCGGAAAATAATGACTCAAATTCTTGATTTTCCCAATGTTTACCCACTCAAATTTCAGCGATTCCGCTATGAAACCTATCGCAATTTATAGTGAGCTATATGAGAGTAGTAGATGAGTAACATTAAATAAAAATAAGTTCGACAGCTGCTCCAGTTTCAAAGATATTTTGGATCCAATTTATTCAAAAGCTAGATTTGTCATAATAATTGATTGTGTATTTCCGCACTAATGAGCTGAATTTGCTGCTTTGTTTTTGCATTATAAATTGACATGTGATGTGAAATCACCGAATTTACTTGATTTCAGTCGATTTCAATCGTAAAATTGTGGTCGATAGTACCATTTTTCCAATGTTCAATGTCAAAAACCCCAAAATAGAAGTGCGCACAGAAGATTATATATACATAATCTTATTTACGCGGAAGTATTCTTTACTTCATGCAGAATGAGCACATTCACATTTTCGAAAATCCACACTTTCAGATGCCCAAATTTGAGCAAAATCGAGAATTCGAAAACCGATATTTTTCGAACGATTCAAACACCGATTTTCCGATTATAATTCACATTCCCCAATCTTGAAACTTATTTTTTGTCAACTCTGCTTCGAAATAGTGAAAATGGAGACGATAGAAACGAAAAACCTGAAATTACTAACAATTGAGCCCTTTTCCGCTATTTGGGAAACCCCTTGGGTGCGCCTTATTTTGCGCCGAAATTTGCATCTAAGAGTAACTTTACACGAGGAATTTAATGAACATACTTAAAAGTGCGCCTCGCATGTAATTTTTTTAGGACGACCAATTTGATAATTTAAATCTCGATAAGTTTTTTCCCAGATGAGGTAGCGTTTCACGTCTAACAGTAAACATGCTTATCTCGTCGAAATCTTTCAGAATTACTATCTATATATGGAGTTTGGACCAGCCGTTCACGATTTACAAAAACCGACCTCAGCGTTGAGGCGCGCCACAGAAAATGAGGGGTCAGAGAAACGGCTTCCTAAGGTTGATTTTCAAACTCTACGTGAAAAGTTACCCCTAGGGACATCTTAAAATCATCACATTATTTTTCGCTGTACGGCCTATAGGTGAAATTGCTCGGCTCTCTCAGATAGTCACTCATAATGCTATTTTGACTAAATTTCAAAGAATCTCAGCAATTTTAGATAGCATATTTTGCGCAGAAGAGATGGAAAATGTTAAAACTGTGTCCATTTTCAAGGCTGTTCAAAAAAACTAAAATGTTCAAAAATTTCATATTTTTTAAATAGTGCTCTATGTTGTTATTATCTGCATTTTCGATCTCGTTTTATCTCATAATAATTATTACATATCTAAAATTTCATACAATCTTCGAAATTTAGTCAAAATAGCATTATGTTGTTTTCGGACCAACGCGATCCAGCAAGGTGTTGCATGTAAATCAAGGGCATGGATTCGACTGGAAAGCCAATAATGACAGAATGTACTCATACCAGTCACCACTGTTAATTACAATTTGAGTTTAATCCCACAGCTGGGTAAATTCGGAGCTGGATGCTCACGAACATGCAAAATTAGGAGGGATGAAAATCGAATTTTTTGAACTGAGTAATTAGCGTGCTCTTTCAACGTCATCCAACTTCTTTGATCAAGAAATGTAAGGAAATGGTTGAACTGATCGAATGTAATGATAAATCTGCGAGATGAGAATTTTTCAAAATTTGGCATATCATTTTTTCGACATTCGGAGCTCTACCGCGGAAAGGGTCCACCCTGAAACTGCCGATTACTATTTTTTCTATATGCGCATGGAGTTAAACTTCCATAATCTTCAATAAAATTCACTGGGTTTACTACTCACCGAGATGCTATGATTTTATTTGTAATCGTAATTTCAGGTTTTCGTTCATATTATCTGAAATTGAAGTCCATCGGTTTCACTTTCAACGTAAAAGTTGTTCAAAATAATTTTCCGCTCATTTTGAGCCCACTGCCAACTCTGTAGCACATCTGTAAGCTGACATACAGTAGGGACGGTTGTAAAACCGGAAAATTCCTAAATGGCGGCTCTGGGACCTGTGACCTAGATTTTTGAAGAAGTTAGATCTAGTGTATGTTACCACTATAATATTAAGGCAAACAAAAAATAAAAGTTGGTAATTGTTCCCGAGGGGTGGTTTTTCCTCCACTGACTCGTGATACCTGTGTAATATCGAAAAATAATTGGTATACAAAAATTTTTTAGATGAGAAAGTCAAGTGCGCTCTTAAATATTGATGTAATAGAGAACCCTTAAAGTAGTGATGATAGCACCCATAGATCCGTCTCTTCAATCTTCGAAACAGGTGATTTTTTCGAAAGAAATCTGAGTTTTCAAAGTGACCATGATTCATCGACCAGTACGAAGCACATAACGAATTCAGCAGCTTTATCTTTTTGTTACTAGGTAGATCACGAATAGTGCTTTTTGATAAACTTTGTGAGCATCCATCTAAAAAAAAAAAAAATTCTGCGAAGTGCAGCAAATTTAAAGAAAGTCGTATTTTTTGTGAAAAATTTAAAGTTACACAGGCCTTTATTTCTCGCGCAGTAGAAGTACATGCACCATTTCAACGATGTTATTCAAAAGGCCAAACATTTCCCTATATACCGACATCGGGACAATATGTGACGATTTGAGCAAACATATACGAACTCAAAGTCGGGGTCGGAAATCGGACAAAACTTTATGACCAGCCTAATACAATCAGTTGAACTTATTGTCTCACTGCAGGGGAGTAGTCGGTTCTGCGACAGGGAGCGATAACTACAGCAACGGTGACCGCCGAGCGAAGGACTATGAAATACGACGAGACTAGTTTCTTTGCGCTTGGCGAGTGTGGATTTGTTTATTTTGTTTTATCTTTTTGGTGTACAAATTATAAATTTTAACAATGGACGTGAAAGGTGAGAATGAGAAGATAAACCTGATTTTTGAACATTTTTAATGTGCGAAATTTTAAAAACAATTAGCTCACCCGATTTGTCGGTGTTTCTATATTAGGCTAAATGTGAGGTCGTTCGAAATCGAACGATTTGTAACCGATTCGACGGAGAACATGGTAACAAATTACTTTTATGTGTTATCAGCAGAAGCGGTCAAACTCGCGCTACCCAAAATTATTCGAGGAATTCAGCGTGTCGTGTGGAACGGAGAGATGAAAGTGCTGATCCTGTGCCGCTATCTTTCTCCTGCTATAATTATACAGTATTTGGTATTTGTCGCGAAATTAATTCCATCCATCACTCATATTGCATTTATTGGAGCGAAACAGACGAATATCACTTGGGCAGGCTAAACTCGGGAATTAATGAGGTGTGTGAAACGTAAAACAAAGACGACCTGTTCCATAAGCAGAGGACGAATTGTTGACGGAACTCGGAATATGATAAGACTGAGCGAGAGTAATGGCTGACTGCAGCAGCAAATGAATGAGATCAACAATTTTCTCGCGAATCTTTCTATTGAGTTAGCGAACATTGGATACAGCTCATTGACTCCGCAGAATCTTCATTTGTTGTAGCATCCTAATGATTTTTTTTGAAAAGTTTTGAGAGGAAAAGGGCGATTTGAGTTGCAGTCATACATGCTCACGCCGCCGGCGACCCCCATGACCCCCTATTCATGGTTGCACGCTGCCTGACACATTTTTGTCAGGCATCGTGCATAGACGTATAGGGGGTCATGATCGAAAAATCGATGGTAGGTCATGGGTAGGTGAAGATTAAGTACTGTACCAATCGATAGCACAGTACTTCCTGATACCGTATATATCTACCGTAACCCCTATTACCGCAAACTGATTTTTTTCAAAAATTGAAAATATCGTACCCTAATTAAAAAATTAAAAGTACCGTAGCCATTCGATAGTACAGTACCACCAGATACCGTATCCCACTACCATAACCCCGACTATCGCGAACTAATTTTATTTTTAAGAGATCCTGGTAACGTGCACAATCAGCTTGGTGTCGTGAAAGATCGATTGTACAGTACCCAACTGACTACCGTAACCCAGTTCCTTGGGTCAGATCTAGTTCCTTGGGTCAAACATTTTTCTAAAAATCCTAAATCGATGATAAAATTGTTTTGAAGTATCCTACCGTAACGCTAATTACTGTAGAAACATTTTTCGATCGATTTAGGATTTTTAGAAAATTATTTTGGATTTTTAGAAAAAAATGTGTGACCCAAGGAACTAGATCTGACCCAAGGAACTGGGTTACGGTAGTCAGTTTTGCACTGTACAATCGATCTTTCACGGCAACAGACCGATTGTGCACGGTACCAGGACATCTTAAAAATAAAGTTAGTTCGCGATAGTCGGGGTTACTGTAGTGGGATACGGTATCTGGTGGTACTGTACTATCGAATGGCTACGGTACTTTGACTTTTTAATTAGTGTATGATATTTTCAATTTTTGAAAAAAATCATTTTGCGGTAATCGTGGTTACGGTAGCTAGATACGGTATCAGGAAGTACTGTACTATCGAATGGTACAGTACTTAATCTTGACCTTCCCATGACCTACCATCGATTTTCCGACCATGACCCCCTATACGTCTATGCACGCTGCCTGACAAAATAGCATGAATAAGGGGTACATGGGTGCACGCTGCCTGACAAGCCGCCGTCAGTGGTGGGCAACTATGGTTGCAGTTGACCCACAAATGCCGAAGAATTTTAAATAAACAGTACTGACTACGATCGCTTTTTAAAAACAATCAGGATCCTTTCACAATCGGTTGAACTTGCTTTATCACTTCATGGAGTAGGCGGTTCTGCGACAGCGAGCGGTCTATGCAGCAACGATCACCGCCGATAACGAAGGATAATGAGTGGCGACGAGTCTCGATTAGTCGCTCATGACAAGTGTACAGTTTGTTTAATTTGTTTTAGCTCTTTTCTGTTAAAATTATAGTTTGTTTTTCAATAGAGATGAAACGTGCCAGCGTTGGGCAAGGCGAGAAAAAAGAAGATAAGCAGAAGGTGAAGCGCAAGTTCAGATGGACTTGCAGGGTGACATTGCTTTTTTTAAAAATAATTTTTTTTAAATCAATTGCACCCCGCAAAGTTCAACTGAACTTGCGCTTCTCCCATATATTATCTTCTAGTAATTCAGTACTGCAATGCGATTCTCTCCAAAATTGCAATATCAAGCGAAATTTGAAGATAATACTCTCTGCCATTGAAGATCATCGATCGAACTGAGCGTCGGCAGTTTCTGAGTTTATCCAGATGTCATGGAACTAAAGCGTAAGTATTAATTGGTTTGGGGATTCGCTACATTGTTTCGAGTGAAATGATGGCAAGAGTCAGCGAGGTCTCAGCAGAGTGATAGATGCGGTTGGATATTGCGCAACGACAGTGTCCACAGTGTATACAAATTAAATATATTCGTATTTCTTCAATCTTACACTTCAGTCGCCGTCTCGTGCTGACTGTTGTGCTGCATCAGCTGCTGCAACCTTCGACATGTGGAAAATCAGAGTGACTATGAAGTGGAGATTCACTGCCGGTTAGATACGTGAAGAATAACCATTTCTGATTTGGCCATTAACAACGATGTGGTATTGGGAGAATTACGAATAAAAGGTATACGGTGAGGGACCGGCGGAAGAGTAGTTATGGTAGGCCGCTTATTCCAACTGATACGCGGTCGTGCAAGGAATGGAGCAAGCTGGTGTAGAATAGTACGATAATGAAAAATTGTAAAAATATTCTGTGATTTATGTGACTGGTACTCATCCCACTGAGTCGGTAGTGCAGCATGGATTGCAGTTTGGTCCATTTTTGAACATTTAGAGAGAATGGCCAGGAAGGTAAAGAAGGCACTCATGCAAGTTCACTTTAGGCTCAATTTCAACATTTATCGCTTCAGTCAATGACACTGGGGGAAGATGACGCCATGTCATTCATATGCTGCGCTTGGCCACATCAATGAATATATCACGCCCTTCACGAGAGATTCGAACTGATCTTGGGACAGGGGACATTTTTTGGTTTCGGGTTTTCGATGGTTTTGAGCTTCCCTAGACTCAACTAAGACCCCCGTAACCGGAATAGTCAACACGACACTTCCTCTTCAAGTTGCTGCACCGGTCGCTCGCTCACCACTTACTTTGTCGATCACTCAGTACCGTTCAAAATATAGTTTGTACCCTCATTTTTCGTTTCCCAGTCTACCTTTCCGAGTTCTATCGAGCAGTGTAATTCATTAGGCCATGTTTTCAATTTTGAAGGAATCACATTCAACGAGGGGTAATTTGAAAACTTCTCGAATGCGGGCTTAGCTTTTTCTGGAGGAGATGCGTCTTCTCAAGACGATTCGATTAAGGGGTTTATGTTCCCATATCTCGGAGGATAACTTAGTTTCGCAAGCAACAAACTTTTCCAATTGATTTGAACTCGATTTTCATTCAATGTTATCCCTATTTTTCTTGTGAACCTTGTCTTTATCGGTGTCCCATTACAGTTTCCCATTCGCGGTGGGACTCCCTAGCATGCATTCCCCGGTGCACCCCTTTAACACTGATCTCGAGGAATTAAGTCATGATAAATTTAGCTTCATTCGCCCTTCGAGAACGAGTGCCTGCTTGCCGTCATCATCAGTAGAAGACCGGCCGCGGCATTCTGGGCAGAAACACGGTTAGAGCGGAGTGTGAGGATAGACGCAGTGATGACGAAGAGAGAGAGAGAGAGATGTGAAGGAGGAGAATGGTCGGTTCGTACTCTGTCCGTCAGATAAATTTATAGAGCGAGTAGAATCATGTAAGTGAAAATGAAAGTGTATTTTAGTTGTTTCACAGAGTTCTGAAAAGAAGAAAGGGATCGGTTGGTCAATGAAGCGCTTGGTATGAATTAGCTCACCCAAACATTTAATTTTCCATCTCATTCACGTTCTAAATTAATATACGAGCAAATGCGTTTTTTTAATCGTTCACAACGAACGGAAAGGAATGATGCTCTATAAATAGTGTATTCATATCTTCTTTTGACTGCAGATTAGATCTTTCTTTTGATTTCTTCTGCAGTTCGAAATCTGAATTGACAATGGAATTGGGGGTGAGAGATAGGAAATATCAAAGAGGAAGCTAAATACTGCTGAATAAAGGGATGGTGTTTGAATTTTGGTATTGTTAAAGCAGGATTCTCAGCAAAAACGCATCTTGTTGAAATATGTTTCAAGTAGGGAGAGAACTCACTTTGTTAGAACTCGCGTGTTATCTCACTCGTTGCCGCATCAGGGTAAACTTTGAACGCTTTAATGGAACCATAACTCAATTCCGAATAGCAATTTCAAAATCGGAATTTCGAAAATTAGTTACGGTTTACGATTGTCTCGAAACTGCAGTGTCATTTTGCATTGTCTAGTTTTGCTGATAGTCCCGCTTTAAGGCGCAATTTGTCGAAATCATCGTCGATGCAAAAAGTTGTGAAAATCGATATAGTCTCTACCTTGTTCTTCTAATTTATCACGGGTCTCCTGTAAAAGTGTGGGAACTCTGGATAATAGACATATTTCTCATGTCGGATTTCGGTTTAACTTTGTTCATGTTCATGACTGGGGGCAAGAAGAAGGTCAATCCACTCAGTTCCGTGAAATCTGCACATTATCGATTTTTGTACCGCTTCAAATTTCGGAGGGATTGGAATGGTTGCATGCAGTGGAGGTTCGGGTAGAGATAGTAATTGTAAGCACGTGTTTTTTATCTTTTTTTCTCTCTCGTCCGCAATGTTGGATAGTAAGAGGTCGTTCATATGAATCAAAAAGGCATGATACATATCAATGGGTGCTATTGTCATGCATTTATATGTTGTTTCAGCAGGAGGAAAATGAGGAGGAGATTGATTGACATGTTGAAATGCATTAATGTGCAACAAAAACTATTCCAGACCCTCAAAGAGGAAATGCTGCCCCATAATGCTGCTATCGCTTTCTGTGATTAAAAAGAGAGATTATGTATTGTAATAAAACTGTTTCTACAAAATTCTACCATCACCATCAACGTATCTCATCACCTGCAGCGAATGTAGTTCCAGTGCCGAGGGAACTGCAGCCGCGACCAAACACTATGGAAGACCTGCTCCAGTCTCAAGTAGAATAGTATAACGACACCGTATTATCCTCTTCTATGTTGCTCAATCGCTTTGTTATATATTTTTTGATACGTGTTTCCTTCCCATCCCCATCATTTCCTTTCAAGAGCACTTGCATTTAAGGGAATATTTAAACACAAAAACACTAGAGGTGATAACAAGATTCAAGTAATATATTCTGCTTCGTGGGAACGCATTACATGCATAAGGGATAGGTGTTCGTGGTAAGAATCTCCCCTCGTCTCACCTGCCTTGAACGTGCTGTCGACTCATTATCATTCCGTCTCAGTGGTTGATGCTTCTGCAGACTCCGCTCCTACTGCACGACCGAAAACCGCTAGAAAGCGAATTCGACTGAGTATGGTAAGGGTCAGATAAGCTGCGATTATGTTTTCTGCATAAAAAAGAAACGACGATCGTTGCTTCCCATTATCTCGGAATCTTATTACAGTACTGAAACCTCAACCAACCTTTCCAAAACCTCAACAAGCAGATTGTTACGCTTCTCCAACCTCAATCAACGGTCTTTTCTCGGTGTCCGCAATCGCTTCGCAGCTTCCGTCCTGAAAATTATCTTTCTATGATTCAGTCGTGTTTCACCAATGATACATACGCCGTTCGTAGGATGGTCATCACTGACAAGATGCTTCCCATTTTTTTACATCAACATTATCCATTCTTCCATCGAAACGAAGTCACTGTATGCTCTCACTTTTCGATCACTGCTTCAATGTGTTCAACAAGACGGCCGCGGCGGCTGCATTGTGAAACATCAGCTGCGACCTACACCTGCTGAGAGTGATGCATCAACTCCGAGGATTCTATCATCTGAAATTCAGATTCTAAATGGTGGTTGTTTTTGAAACGCTAGGACTATCGTAACAACTACCGAATACTTCTCAGATACAAAAGCAAACTTTGCAACTTCAATCCTCCAGCAATAACCACTTTCTCACTTTTTGTTATCGATTGCATTTCTTTTCGAATATTTCAAATAGCGATCATCATAAAGCTATTTACGTCTAATGGAATCTGTCAAAATCGAAATAGACTTGGCACAGGCCGAAAATTCGAATTCATAATAACTTCACCAATAGGTCGGCCTCCACGAGGGAAACCGACGAGCATCGTCAGAATTTCAATCCGCGTCCGCGCGGTTGCGGGCGGGGATTGTGAAAAATTAACTACGGTAGAATCGAAATTTGTATATCGATTCCTATCGCTACGGCGGTAGGGGCGCTGCATTCCTTGATTATGTATTTTTGAACTTCTCATGAAGATAGAACTGGGTAATGATCGATGTTTAGCGATTTGAGAAAAGTGTTAAAATGCATTCTCTGTAAGAATGGGACGGCTCACTGCAGGGGGTGGCGCAAGACTTTCAAATGATCTTATCGACTTGCAACTTCGGGGGTGGTATACCTATGGGTAGGGTATGCTCCCACATGATTTTTGTGTCGCTACCTCAACATTTTGACCTACCAAATTTGAAAAATGAAACTCATAATTCAAAGGCATGTTATATACCATTCGAAAGAGCACGAAAAGTTATGCCTACATGTGTGTTTTCGTAAGGATCGGTGCATGTTCGCTCGAGATAATGCATGAAACGTTCATTTTCTAGCAGTTTTCATCAGTTTTCTGCATTTTTTCACAATGATGAGCTAATTAGTACAGAAAATGATTGTAACTAGTCGAAGCAGAATTCAATTCTCTTTCGATCTGGCTATTTCATTTTATGAACAAACATGTCCAAATATGTCTTATGATGGACTTTTTTTGAGGAACTCTTTTTGACCTTCATTTGTAGCAGAGTTTTATATTTCCAATTTTTTATTCCACAGTGAACTAAATGTTTGCCACTCAGCCAATCCGTGTTTCACAGTTTGCATTTGATACACGCATTCACTCATTCACAATAGGACGTGAATATTGGTGGTAAAATTTTAAAAAAAAACAACTAAGATGAAGTTTTCTTCACTCCTGTTCATATTGCCCGTGCTGTTCGAGAGCTTTAACTCGCGACTCGCATACTCTCTGGGTATACAATTTGAGAGAGAACATTTGAAAAGAGTGAGTTAATCACCCAATTCCAACTTCATGTACACACTCATAACCTCAGAAGATGACCTCAGAAGAACAATTGGCCCCCACTGGTGGTCTGCAACGACCGACGAATTCCGACCTATCCTCACCTAGCGTTAACGCTTGAAGTGATAAATATTGATTGATTGATTGATTGTACATACTCACACCTGATCAAACCCCCCGATCAAACACTAGTGAATCTTCTTCAAGATTAATGCGATAGTTATGTAATTGCAGGGGCCATGGCCAGTTTCCTTGCCTGAGTAGGAATATGATGCAGAGGGTCAAACAATTGGAAAGTTGAGCACACAGAAAGTGTTCTGCTGCATGTAAGTTTCGTGTAAAAATGACCGGTGATTGAAGTTTTTGTCACACATCCAGTTGCATAGTATTCGCCGACAATGTTGATCGAACTTTTCTCCACAAAAATTTAACAAACACTCACAATTTAGCTGACTATTCCTCTTAGTAATACTCAATGAGATATGTTCATATTTATTTCACTTCTTGATGTTATGTATTTCTAAATTGCAGTGTCCGCTATGTAGCTGTTCCTCTCGCAGTTGACTTCTCTTCCTTCTCTCCATAACAGTATGTGCGTTTTGCAAGTGACGATACGTGCTGGATTAAAGTTGCAGAGATTGTTCATGTATCCATGAAGTTTCGTGCAGTTGCTTTGAAGTATCCATGCAGTGGTAAAACAACCAGTATTTCAATCATGTCATATTCACAGTCGTTGCTCCTCTCTCATCAGTTGCAACTGGTCGCCTCGGCCTCAACAGCACATCTGCATTAGCCATTGATGCAGTTGTAGATGCTTTTTCTGCAGGACGCTAGGTGTGTAGCGTAGAATTTATATTAGAAATGTAAAACAATTATATTTGGCAAATAATAAAAACCAATCAAAAATCTGGAGCGATGGGTTGTGGTGAATTGAAGTTGCTGAACTTTTTTTTTATCCAGGAAGCTTTGGGTAGTTGATGTGAAGTCGTGGAGACGATTGATTGTTTTCGAATTATGTTTTGTATTTAACAAGAGCTGTTAATACGCTATAATGTCGGAAATATGTGATTATTTGTTGTGAGTTGTGACAGTTACGGACGTGTTTTCGATTACTTTTGAGGAGTGTCAAGGGAGGCGGACGACGAAGATGCTGATGAGCGACGCGCCGCATCATCAGAAATAGTCCTCATTCTTCGTTGATGATCCAGCGTGGGCGAGAAATGAAACGAGGTGATCGTGAACAAATATCTCTTTCCCCAATAGTACTGGACGGAATTACACAGACAATAAATTATCGAAACACACACAGTAATATTTTATTAATAAATATGTGTGCATCATCCGGTGAACAATTTAAGAAAAGTAATTGCGAAGTTTAAGTTTCAGTAGTACTATCATGATAATCATAATCATTTATTCGAGCGTCAAGGCAGAGGCCTGTCGAACAATGCCAGTCTTCCATTCAGTCGGGTTTTCCCTGTATACGCGTTGCCAGTGTACACCGTGTTCTTTAGTGAGTTCGTCTCTCCATCTGACTCTAGGTCGTCCAACGGGTCTTGTGCAATCCACTCGTACACTCTCTTGGACCAACGATCATCGGTTAAGGTGGCTAGTCTCTCCGCCCATCTCCTCTTCCTTATCATTACTCGAACTCGGATATCGGTTAAAGGGACACGTTGAGACAGCGTTGCGTTTGATATTCGGTCCATTCGGGTCACTCCAATCATCTTGCGCATGATGTTTTTTTGAGCAACAATGAGCCGTTTTCTGTCTCTTGCTGTAGTGCTCCAAGTTTCACTTCCGTAAGTTAGCGAAGGCTCGACGCACATTCGGAAAAGGCGTACTTTCAGCCCAACGGCGCATCTCCGATTCGTAAAGAAGTTGATGAACTTGTTATAGGCTCTCCAAGATCCTCCTATTCTTATATTAATTTCAAGAGTGAGAGTTTGATCAAACGATAGACGCGTGCCCAAGTATATGAATGAATCAGCGTAATCTATTCGATCATTGCCGATGAACATAGGGACTCGTGTTGTATTGGACATTATGACTGTTTTGCCTATGTTGATCTCCAAGCCAACCTCTTTGCTTCTTCTTGATAGTTCTTGCAACATAGTATTGCTTTCGGTTGCACTGTGAGATATGAGAACTACGTCATCGGCGTAGCGAAGGTGGTTCATTCGCTGGCCGTTTACATTCACTCCATAGGCTGACCAATCCATTCTTCGAAATATTCCCTCCAATACTGCATTGAATAAGTGCGGGCTAATCGGATCCCCTTGGCGTACTCCTCTCCGAATGTCGACAGGTACTCGATCACTGCCAACTCTCACCGAGACTTTTGCTTTGGAATAGATTGCACTTAGAGCATTTATGATCTTGCTATGAACGCCTTGATTATTCAGAGCCTCCCAAACATGATGGAATTCTACCGAGTCGAAAGCTTTTCGGTAGTCAATGAATATTAAATATAGAGGAAACTGATACTCATTTGACTTGCTGATTAGCTCCGAGAGAGTGAATATGTGATCAGTGGTTGAATAGTTTCGACGAAATCCTGCTTGCTCACTCGGCTGGTTCTCTGATAGTATCATTTCAATACGATTGTCGATAACTGAGGTGAAGAGCTTGTATGTCAAGTTCATCAGGGCTATTGGGCGGTAATTTCCTATCTCGAGTGGCGATCCTTTTTTGAATATCAATGAAATTGTCGAATCTGAGAGCTCGTCGGGAATCTCCTCCCTTTCGATCCACTCGTTAAACAATACGAGGAAGTGTTTCGTTAGAGTCTCCGCACTTGCCTTTATCATTTCTGCACTTATCTTGTCTTGGCCTGGAGCTTTTCCATTCTTTAATCGAGCTATAGCCAACATAATTTCACTTGAGAGGATCGAAGGAAATGTTTCATCGCTACCGTATTAGTACTATACATATGACTATTGGGAGAATCCGCAATCGCGGCTTCTTTTCCCTTGCACCGATGATATCATCCTATATTTCCTCAATCGCTGTCTTTCAGTGGTTGTGTGGTCAGTCGTGCGATAAGCGGGCGAAGTCTTCATCAGCAAAAGGGCCAGATGTGAAGGAAGGAAACAAAGAGAGGACGGCGATGAAGTCTATCACGACTGCCTCCCTGTAGGTGAGATAGCACAGGATGGTCAACTTCAAATCGCATAAAACGAGATCATACTGTTCAGTGAAGCAAAAACGAACTCAACGTGTTCTACTATGTACCGACGTTGTAAGTAAACTAACAATTAGATAATGAAATGAGGACATTCTCTTGTTAATTTTTTGATGAGAGAGTTGAGCACCGACTGCAAGGAGACCGTCAATAACATTTTCAATGTTTTTGCCCTGTCCCTTCATTATAGCAACTACCCTACATTTCGAAGATTCATAAGGAACTTCTCGCCATCAATCATAGGAAATGCCCCCTTGAATTTCCGCCTGCGAGATAAATCAATTCACACATTATATCGTTCTAACTCCATAATAACCTGATCAAACATCTACATCTGTACCCAAAGAATTAATTGTTGTGTAGTCGCCTGTCCCAACTCATAGAGCATAAAGGGAGAAGCTTTATCGCAAGAGAAAGAGCGAGCAACCGCTCAATATAAGAGCAGAGGGGAAGAAGGAAGAAGTGATTCTCTAGTCACCCTCTCGACGAGGCATGTAAATGGAGGTAATTAGATAGTCGAATGTAGGGTAATCGAGATGGGGCAGTCGCCTATGACATGCTTATCGGAAAGGGAGAGTGCACGTGCACGGGGGAATAAGGGCAGACAGCACCGGTGTCTAGCGACAATAGAATAATAGAGGGGAGGGAATCCCTCTCGATATAACATTAATAATTTTTAAATGAACAGGAATCTTCATGTGATCAAATGCGTGAGCAAGTACGATACTTCAAGCAAACTATGTGGCATTAACCTAACAGGAAACATTGACATGGATTTGCTCAAATAATACAATAAAAGCTTAGCTTGAGCTGCACGTTTTAAAATGCGATTCCTAATCTGCCGCGACGCAAAAGGGGCATTTGCACAACTCGACGCCGTTCGCTGGAGAGTTGGTCTAGCCACTTGTTGGTTGTACCATTGTAACCAGTATGCGCTCCTCTACCACACCCTGGTTAGATCCTTTGCATAGGTGATTATGAGTTTCAACGTATAGGGGTTCATGGTTTTGGTATTTCGAACGCATACTGGTTGCAATGGTACAAACCCCAAGTGGCTAGACCAACTCTCCAGCGAACGGCGTTGAGTTGTGCAAATGTCCCTTTTGCAAATGTCCGCCCCCCGATTTAATTACTGATTTGTTCACAGCCTCCTTATTTTAGCCTTCGATGAAAAACACGTGAGCTGGATGCACTCTCTTGTCTGAGCTCGGTGCAGGTACTGCGCATGATTGCTAATCTATGTTTGTAATTAGCTGTAGTTCCATGTTTCGTAGTGATTATTGTCTTGAATTCAATGTACATATTCTGCCTAGTCCTGTACCATAGATCATACGTGTAATTTGCATTATTATTACGAGTTGAAAATATATTTTCGAATCAAATTGTAGGTGATATAATGCTAACTGGCTAACCGATGATAAACGCATACATTTTTCCCAATGTGAAAATTTTACAATTTATTTGTGCAGAATAACATATACAGAGCAGGGAAAGGTATGAAATAGGACAGATAATAGAGTGGATAGTGCAATTACGCATACAATATGCTCATATTCACGGAAAAGAAGACAGTCAACAGGCCGTCGATCAAAATCTCACACCAATTCGACGTCCAAGTTAGGGAAATCAATAAATATTGTAGGGTAGAGTAGTGATTTCACACAACTCGCAATGGTCATAGAAGGAATCAGATACTACTCAAGCACTCCCAAGACTAAAAGACAGCAGACTATTACGACAGTGACATCTCACAGGATAACATAGCATGTTCGGACAATGAACAAATAATACACAAATAGTTTATGAATCTGTCTTCTAAATTGATATGTGAGTGCGTGTGCGTGTTATGCCGGGGGTTACAATAAATGGTAGACTACTGACAAGGGATGGGAGGGCTACCGTATACTCCTGGAATGGGCGGCAGCGTATTGGAACAATGGATGGAAGTTTGAGGAGGGAGGGGGTAGTCCCTGATTCAAGGAAGGGGCGGGGCCAGCTCATTGGATGGAGTCGCGGCTGTAGAGGGTCCGCGAGCGGGGCCCGACAGCTTGTCGATCGACGTAGACGCAGTCATCTTCGCCTGCAGGGAGGAGGATCAGGAGTGACTACCGTACCCCCAACATTCTGGATTTTCCTACTAATTTACAAGTGGTGCGACTACTGCATACTTCGATATTTGTCTGCTCTTCCACTATACAATAAATACAATAATTAGCAGAACTAGCAAACACAAAATGATCATTACAACACTTTAACAGCACTAGTCTTGCATTAAATATAAAAGTACCCATTACCTAGATCATGTCTGTGGTGTGACACCCAGTAATCGTCGCCCTATTCCCATTTCTCTTCCCTCAATCAGCCTAGTAATGGTAGTCCTCACCGTGGTGTAGGCGGTGCCCAGCTTGCTCTCGAAGCTCTTGAAGATGGACGAATTGTACATGTCGTTGAACTTGGACTTGACGGTCTCCGCCGTGGCTGCTGCCACTTCAGAAGTCTGCTTGTATCTGAAGAACAACTATCAATTATCGATAGACGAGCTTTCTCAAGCGCTTCGAGATTTGCAATATCATAATAGTGGGTGAGCAATTCTAAAGAAAAATACGGTTATCGATTTCTTGTAACATTAATAATATATTTTATTTAATATTTGATCTAAATAATGCAACGAAGGCGGTACTCACGCGTCGGACTCAGTGACTCCCTTGAGACTCTTGTTGATGTCCTGCGTGAGTTCAGAGAGTGGCGAGAGACCCAGCTTCCTGAAGAGAGACACTTGCTAGAGTGGAGTTGCACCCAGGACTTATAGAATTAGGAACTTTCCATCAGTTGGTAGATTTTCGTTTATGAAGCTAACGAAAAAATAATAATACAAGTTCATCAAAAACGCAATTGCATTCATAAACTTGGAATTTATTACATTTTTACATGCTATTTCAATGTTTAGACTGGGAATGTGGGACAGAGAGATAGTCAGACTACGACAGTATCCCTCACCTCTTCAGCTCGGAAGCGTGCTTCGGGCGGGCATTCAGCACCTGGCGAAGAGTCAGAATCTCGTCCTCGGTCTGCAATTCATCACTTTTTAGTCAATCAGAAGCATCATAACATCACAAAACAAAAGTTTTGTCCCCGAAACAAATGGCACTCCGAATAAATAGAGGAATGCTATGCAGGGAAAAGAGCGCATCGCAAAAAATAAAAATCCTGCATTGCATTTGCCACGCTGTAATTCCATACACGATCATTTCATCGATACACCTACTGCGTGCCGTGGACTTCTCCTACCGTACCTTTTCTCAGGATGCTATAGCACCTTCTTGAGTTCTTCCTTGATGGTGCTCAGGAAAGGTAAAGCACCGAGCCTAGAGCGGTATAACAATACTAGTTGGCCAAAACAACGATAAATTTAAATAAAAATGTAGTTTGGAACCAACCGTGATTCTCCCGGGCTCGCTCTCCTCGATGGTCGATCGTTTGGGCGCGGATCCCTCGTTAGCGTACTGCGTGCAGGATGAAAACACAACTGCAGTACCGATATTTGGTCACAAAATATAATTGGACAGGTTCAGGAAGGGAATCAGAGGTTGTACGCAGCAATAATATAGTTATTGATGGGTTGCAAAGCAAAATAACACTACTAGTTGGCCAAAACAGGGATAAATTTAAATAAAAATGTAGTTTGGAACCAACCGTGATTCTCCCGGGCTCGCTCTCCTCAATGGTCGATCGGTCGGGCGCGAATCGCTGAAGAAGTTCTCCCAGAATGAGCAATCTCCTGCAGTCATGATGTTTGGTCTAAAAAAGTGAAGGGAAAGGTTCAGGAAGGGAATCAGAGGTTGTACTGATCAATAATAGACCTATTAATGGGTTGCGAAGCAAAATAACAGTAGAGGTTGGTCAAAACAAGCGTAAATTTAAATAGCAAAGTAGTGTGTAACCAACCTTTCGCGGTAGTTCAGGTGAATGCCGCCCTCAGGACGTTAATCACAGAACCATGGTCTACTGCAATGATGGCATTTCTTCAGAAGAACACTTTATTAAACATTAAACACAATAACAAAGCAAGGAAAATCGATAATCGATTAGAAAAGGTCGAGGTCGGACTCGCGGGCCGGACTTGACAAAATGCCAAAGGGCTACCGTAATACTGTTGCGCGCAAGGGCATTCGTGGTGAGAGTTTGTAGGATTCGTGTGAAATGCCTTTTCCAGAGCCATTTCCGAAATGGAGAACTAACACTCTTTTTCCTTTTTCCAGGTGCTTTTTTCCTGAGAACTAACAGGGCATTAAAAAATGAAATCATGCATAATTAATGTGCTAGCAACTATTCTTGCAGAGGTTGATTTTTGTTCTTTCACTTCAAAGAATTTTAGCGGAGAAGCAGGACTAGGACGAATCAGGTTTCAGCTATGAGGTAAATGCTGTTGAATATCGTGGAACGGTAATATCTTTCTTGTATTGAAGCTAAATTTATTAGTATTGCCAATCTCTTCCAATACCTCTTCAGTTGCACTATTCGCTAGCGCTGCAGCAATTGACATATGACAGGGACGAATGGATGAGAATGACGAAGTTGTATACGATTATACGGTAACTGCAGTATTTATTGACCGCGTAGTGGCAAAATGATCGTGATTGAACATCTGTTTTTTTAGTATTAGTTTGGAATCCCAATGACCATCAGCTTTACATCTGCTGAACCGCTATTGAGGAATTCGTGGATCATTAATGCATTAGAATGTTTTACCTGAATGTTGTATATGTATTGCTGCACGCAAGGACGTAGAGATATTGACCATTGCCCACTTTAGAGCAATCGTCTGACTCTCTTCAGTTTGCACGCTCTCTCGACGGTCAGAGAGACGAGATAGCATGCAAACTGAAGAGAGTCAGACGATTAACCCCACTTTAATTGTGTTCAATCATGCGTGAAACGCAAATACTTATTTCAAACTTTTGATATTTTCTTTCGCGATGGGAAGCTCACGCGAAGACGTCGTAAATGTGATAAGTTCGAATGGAATAACGACAATGATTTCTGATACAGTTGACGCTATTGGTTTTGTTATATTGATGGCTGAGATTCCGGAACAGCCTACCGTAGTTGTGATCTGTCTATTCGAATATTTGAATTTTTGCGATGAATGAACACCTGAAACATAAACGTGGTTAGCGATGGGATGATCGCAGTTTCAGCAGATTCATAAATCCGGATTCGCTCTTGCCTTCTCACACTGGTTGATCTCTCCTATTTTCCCTCTCCCCCTCCCTCTCCTTCTCTCATCTCTCTCACTCTCGCACTATCTCTCGCCTGTCCTTCCCTTCCTTCCCCTCCTCCCTTCCTTCCTCTCTTCCTCACACTTCGCACTTCTCGCTTGCGCCTTTCCTTTCCATTAGTTATATTTACCTTTACTCATTGCTTTATCTATTTTAACGCTCTCGCTTCATTGATTGTTTCTCCTCCTAACGTGTTCTATTACATGTGATTAACCACGGCTGATGATGGGCTGTGAGCCCGAAACGTCTCGAGCAAGATAAAAGCTGATGAGATCCCCTCTTGTCCTCCCCCTTTGGCTACACGAAGAACTTCTAGCTGTACTTCCGTCATGACAAGACTTACCGAGTTCCCCCTTTTTATGTCCCTATCGTATCCATCTCGAACATTTTCGATGGGGCTGCTGCTGTATCATGGATGTCGGTAGAATCAGCGACTTAACAAGTGCCAGTAATACATCGGCCGCTGCTACACACCTTGCACACTACCTCGTTGCGTCCTGCAGAAAAAAAAACATCGACAACTGCAGCAATGGCTACTGCAGCAGTGATGTTGAGGTCGAGGCGGCGAGCTTTAGCTGCTGAGATATGAGCAATGGTTATGAAGATCCCATCATTGAAATATTGGTTGTTTCTGGACCAATTGCATTCATTTTAGCAACTACCAGAAACTTCACTGTTACATGAGAAATCTCTGCAACTTCAATTCAACGCGTATCATTACTTTTTACACGAACCTTACATGCAGCAGAAAGCACTTTCTGTGTTCTCAGCTTTCGAATTTTCTGACTCCTAGTCATGCAGCAAAACTGACCATGGCCCCTGCAGTTACATAACTATCTCATTAATCTTGAAGAAGATCCACTAGTGCTTGATCAGATGTGAGAGTGTACATGCAGTTGAAATTGGCTGATTAACATAATCTGTTCAAATGTTCTCTCTCAAATTTTATACCGAGAGAGTATGCGAGCCGCGAGTTAAAGCTATCGAACAGCACGGGCAATGGAATGAGGAGTGAAGAAAACTTCATCTTAGTTGTTTTTGAATTTTGCCCCCTATATTCATTGTGAATGAGTGAATGCGTGTGTCAAATGCAAACTGTGAAACACGGATTGGCTGAGGGGCAAACATTTAGTTCACTGTGGATTAAAAAATTGGAAATATAAAACTCTGTTTCAAATGAAGGTCAACATTTTTAAAAAATATATTTGAAGAGTTCCTCCTCGCTCTCGAAGGGCGGTGCCCTCAAGGAAACCAAGACGACCACCGTCTCGTTGGCTGATGCGATTTCGTGAACCGCGTTGGTCCGCATCCGCATCCGCGTCGACGCGCCCTCCGGAGCCTCGCGTCGTCAAAGAGTAGATATTACGAGGTTAGTATCTTTGTCTCTCTATTGCGAATTCTCGTACGATAGCACGCTTAAGGTGTCATATATGGGTGAAATAGGAGCGACTTCTACTTGCATTAATTTTTGTCTGACTGCCGTTTAACCGAATTATCATTCGAAACATGCTTCGCGTAGTCAAAGAAGATACGACTTAGTCAGTGATTTCGCAAATTTGTACTGTAGTGCACTTGGATATTTTCGCTATACACGCGGGCAACTTGTGGATTGCTGTTTTGAAACAGATACTTCAGAAGAAAGTGGGGTTGGTGGCAGTGAAATCGATATATGCAGCTATTAGGACCATGAGCAGAATGTAATTCATTTGAATGATGTTATCTATAATTTTAAGAAAACGACTGATCGCAATAGTGACTACTGCGCGACAGTCTATTCATATTGAATAGTAGGAGCGAGAGATCAGCGAGTATTTTAAAAATACTGACGATTAGCAGTGGCTAGTGCTGTGTCTCCCACAGTCGGTTTCTATTCTGCGAAGGCTCATATTTTGTAGACGAAGCATCCGAAGGGGAGGAGTCGGCGGGATGGAAATTTATGCAATCAGCAATACGAGATGAATATCGGATTGTACGAGAGTTGCAGTACCATTTTTTTCATTACATCAACACATCCTGCTGGCACTGGATGAATCGCGTCGCTCCAGTTATATGGAATATGCGGGACGGGATATCACTGGATGCATTGGCAGGATATGATATATTGTATGTAAAGTTCAGTGCTGATTGAGTGTTAATTTATTCAATATGTACACTACATCGCATCTAAATTTGACATTAATTGGTTATGACATGAGTGAAACACAAATCCAATCATTTTCTTTGTCAGATGATGTCTGGAGTTTTGCAACAATGGTAGTAGTGTGTAGTGATTACTATGAATTTATCAGTACCCTCATTTAATTCCCCCTCTGTTATACCTGCACCCTCGAGCATCTTGAACAGTACGGCTGTAGCACCAGCTGCAAACGGTAGTAATGAGTCCCCTTTAAGTGATAAGGATTGAGTGAGAGAAGCGCGATTTATTCGAACCACGAAAATTCTGCGCTCTCAATGGGAAACTGTAGCAAATTTAGCCCGAGAAAGAGGCGAGTGTGAAGTACAGCGAGTGAAACATAAACTAACAAGCCACTACCCTGCGCTGTCAATGAACTTTGCGCGTATGTAAATAGCCTCAGAGTCGTCTGTGGAACTTTGTACAAAGGGATTTATGATCGAGTGAGTCGCCTCTACAATATCCACATTATCAATATGGGTAGCTGAACATTCCCCGGAGCACTCCTTTAATTATTTTTTCGCAAGGAAAGGCGGGAAAATTGTCGTTTCGAAATATTCATCAATATTTATCACATTTCTGAAACCTCACTCTTCGTAGTGCAATTGTAATCAAACATACTACCTTGATAAAAAAATCATCTCAATACTCGCTTGGCTGCACCCGGTCTGCAACTCTTGCTGTCGCCACAGTTCAAACTGATAGTATTTCAAAAGTTAGTTCTCTTTCCTTTTAAATTCTAACGAAATTAAATTTTAAAAAAAACGCTGAATGGATTTACACTCTAAATTTTCATTTTTATATATGAATTTAGGGGGGGAAGTAAAAATCAAAGCGTTCTGTCGCGCATTATGTATGCCGCATAGCTGCACAGCCTCAGACGCTCTAGCAAATTGTGAATGACCAGAACTTCTTAGCCAGTCCATTACTCTTTAAATTTCTTACCTTTTTTTAATATTTTTGTGGATTTTTCCCTAACAGAAATCGTAAACATTGAATGAAGCAATAACCATCTACTTTCTAGCATCAGTGAAACACAAAATTATCCTTCGAATAAATCGCGCTTCTCTCACTCAATCCTTATCACTTAAAGGGGACTCATTACTACCGTTTGCAGCTGGTGCTACAGCCGTACTGTTCAAGATGCTCGAGGGTGCAGGTATAACAGAGGGGGAATTAAATGAGGGTACTGATAAATTCATAGTAATCACTACACACTACTACCATTGTTGCAAAACTCCAGACATCATCTGACAAAGAAAATGATTGGATTTGTGTTTCACTCATGTCATAACCAATTAATGTCAAATTTAGATGCGATGTAGTGTACATATTGAATAAATTAACACTCAATCAGCACTGAACTTTACATACAATATATCATATCCTGCCAATGCATCCAGTGATATCCCGTCCCGCATATTCCATATAACTGGAGCGACGCGATTCATCCAGTGCCAGCAGGATGTGTTGATGTAATGAAAAAAATGGTACTGCAACTCTCGTACAATCCGATATTCATCTCGTATTGCTGATTGCATAAATTTCCATCCCGCCGACTCCTCCCCTTCGGATGCTTCGTCTACAAAATATGAGCCTTCGCAGAATAGAAACCGACTGTGGGAGACACAGCACTAGCCACTGCTAATCGTCAGTATTTTTAAAATACTCGCTGATCTCTCGCTCCTACTATTCAATATGAATAGACTGTCGCGCAGTAGTCACTATTGCGATCAGTCGTTTTCTTAAAATTATAGATAACATCATTCAAATGAATTACATTCTGCTCATGGTCCTAATAGCTGCATATATCGATTTCACTGCCACCAACCCCACTTTCTTCTGAAGTATCTGTTTCAAAACAGCAATCCACAAGTTGCCCGCGTGTATAGCGAAAATATCCAAGTGCACTACAGTACAAATTTGCGAAATCACTGACTAAGTCGTATCTTCTTTGACTACGCGAAGCATGTTTCGAATGATAATTCGGTTAAACGGCAGTCAGACAAAAATTAATGCAAGTAGAAGTCGCTCCTATTTCACCCATATATGACACCTTAAGCGTGCTATCGTACGAGAATTCGCAATAGAGAGACAAAGATACTAACCTCGTAATATCTACTCTTTGACGACGCGAGGCTCCGGAGGGCGCGTCGACGCGGATGCGGATGCGGACCAACGCGGTTCACGAAATCGCATCAGCCAACGAGACGGTGGTCGTCTTGGTTTCCTTGAGGGCACCGCCCTTCGAGAGCGAGGAGGAACTCTTCAAATATATTTTTTTAAAATGTTGACCTTCATTTGAAACAGAGTTTTATATTTCCAATTTTTTAATCCACAGTGAACTAAATGTTTGCCCCTCAGCCAATCCGTGTTTCACAGTTTGCATTTGACACACGCATTCACTCATTCACAATGAATATAGGGGGCAAAATTCAAAAACAACTAAGATGAAGTTTTCTTCACTCCTCATTCCATTGCCCGTGCTGTTCGATAGCTTTAACTCGCGGCTCGCATACTCTCTCGGTATAAAATTTGAGAGAGAACATTTGAACAGATTATGTTAATCAGCCAATTTCAACTGCATGTACACTCTCACATGAGTAAAGGATGAGTAAAGGTAAATATAACTAATGGAAAGGAAAGGCGCAAGCGAGAAGTGCGAAGTGTGAGGAAGAGAGGAAGGAAGGGAGGAGGGGAAGGAAGGGAAGGACAGGCGAGAGATAGTGCGAGAGTGAGAGAGATGAGAGAAGGAGAGGGAGGGGGAGAGGGAAAATAGGAGAGATCAACCAGTGTGAGAAGGCAAGAGCGAATCCGGATTTATGAATCTGCTGAAACTGCGATCATCCCATCGCTAACCACGTTTATGTTTCAGGTGTTCATTCATCGCAAAAATTCAAATATTCGAATAGACAGATCACAACTACGGTAGGCTGTTCCGGAATCTCAGCCATCAATATAACAAAACCAATAGCGTCAACTGTATCAGAAATCATTGTCGTTATTCCATTCGAACTTATCACATTTACGACGTCTTCGCGTGAGCTTCCCATCGCGAAAGAAAATATCAAAAGTTTGAAATAAGTATTTGCGTTTCACGCATGATTGAACACAATTAAAGTGGGGTTAATCGTCTGACTCTCTTCAGTTTGCATGCTATCTCGTCTCTCTGACCGTCGAGAGAGCGTGCAAACTGAAGAGAGTCAGACGATTGCTCTAAAGTGGGCAATGGTCAATATCTCTACGTCCTTGCGTGCAGCAATACATATACAACATTCAGGTAAAACATTCTAATGCATTAATGATCCACGAATTCCTCAATTTATCTATTTTAACGCTCTCGCTTCATTGATTGTTTCTCCTCCTAACGTGTTCTATTACATGTGATTAACCACGGCTGATGATGGGCTGTGAGCCCGAAACGTCTCGAGCAAGATAAAAGCTGATGAGATCCCCTCTTGTCCTCCCCCTTTGGCTACACGAAGAACTTCTAGCTGTACTTCCGTCATGACAAGACTTACCGAGTTCCCCCTTTTTATGTCCCTATCGTATCCATCTCGAACATTTTCGATGGGGCTGCTGCTGTATCATGGATGTCGGTAGAATCAGCGACTTAACAAGTGCCAGTAATACATCGGCCGCTGCTACACACCTTGCACACTACCTCGTTGCGTCCTGCAGAAAAAAAAACATCGACAACTGCAGCAATGGCTACTGCAGCAGTGATGTTGAGGTCGAGGCGGCGAGCTTTAGCTGCTGAGATATGAGCAATGGTTATGAAGATCCCATCATTGAAATATTGGTTGTTTCTGGACCAATTGCATTCATTTTAGCAACTACCAGAAACTTCACTGTTACATGAGAAATCTCTGCAACTTCAATTCAACGCGTATCATTACTTTTTACACGAACCTTACATGCAGCAGAAAGCACTTTCTGTGTTCTCAGCTTTCGAATTTTCTGACTCCTAGTCATGCAGCAAAACTGACCATGGCCCCTGCAGTTACATAACTATCTCATTAATCTTGAAGAAGATCCACTAGTGCTTGATCAGATGTGAGAGTGTACATGCAGTTGAAATTGGCTGATTAACATAATCTGTTCAAATGTTCTCTCTCAAATTTTATACCGAGAGAGTATGCGAGCCGCGAGTTAAAGCTATCGAACAGCACGGGCAATGGAATGAGGAGTGAAGAAAACTTCATCTTAGTTGTTTTTGAATTTTGCCCCCTATATTCATTGTGAATGAGTGAATGCGTGTGTCAAATGCAAACTGTGAAACACGGATTGGCTGAGGGGCAAACATTTAGTTCACTGTGGATTAAAAAATTGGAAATATAAAACTCTGTTTCAAATGAAGGTCAACATTTTAAAAAAATATATTTGAAGAGTTCCTCCTCGCTCTCGAAGGGCGGTGCCCTCAAGGAAACCAAGACGACCACCGTCTCGTTGGCTGATGCGATTTCGTGAACCGCGTTGGTCCGCATCCGCATCCGCGTCGACGCGCCCTCCGGAGCCTCGCGTCGTCAAAGAGTAGATATTACGAGGTTAGTATCTTTGTCTCTCTATTGCGAATTCTCGTACGATAGCACGCTTAAGGTGTCATATATGGGTGAAATAGGAGCGACTTCTACTTGCATTAATTTTTGTCTGACTGCCGTTTAACCGAATTATCATTCGAAACATGCTTCGCGTAGTCAAAGAAGATACGACTTAGTCAGTGATTTCGCAAATTTGTACTGTAGTGCACTTGGATATTTTCGCTATACACGCGGGCAACTTGTGGATTGCTGTTTTGAAACAGATACTTCAGAAGAAAGTGGGGTTGGTGGCAGTGAAATCGATATATGCAGCTATTAGGACCATGAGCAGAATGTAATTCATTTGAATGATGTTATCTATAATTTTAAGAAAACGACTGATCGCAATAGTGACTACTGCGCGACAGTCTATTCATATTGAATAGTAGGAGCGAGAGATCAGCGAGTATTTTAAAAATACTGACGATTAGCAGTGGCTAGTGCTGTGTCTCCCACAGTCGGTTTCTATTCTGCGAAGGCTCATATTTTGTAGACGAAGCATCCGAAGGGGAGGAGTCGGCGGGATGGAAATTTATGCAATCAGCAATACGAGATGAATATCGGATTGTACGAGAGTTGCAGTACCATTTTTTTCATTACATCAACACATCCTGCTGGCACTGGATGAATCGCGTCGCTCCAGTTATATGGAATATGCGGGACGGGATATCACTGGATGCATTGGCAGGATATGATATATTGTATGTAAAGTTCAGTGCTGATTGAGTGTTAATTTATTCAATATGTACACTACATCGCATCTAAATTTGACATTAATTGGTTATGACATGAGTGAAACACAAATCCAATCATTTTCTTTGTCAGATGATGTCTGGAGTTTTGCAACAATGGTAGTAGTGTGTAGTGATTACTATGAATTTATCAGTACCCTCATTTAATTCCCCCTCTGTTATACCTGCGCCCTCGAGCATCTTGAACAGTACGGCTGTAGCACCAGCTGCAAACGGTAGTAATGAGTCCCCTTTAAGTGATAAGGATTGAGTGAGAGAAGCGCGATTTATTCGAACCACGAAAATTCTGCGCTCTCAATGGGAAACTGTAGCAAATTTAGCCCGAGAAAGAGGCGAGTGTGAAGTACAGCGAGTGAAACATAAACTAACAAGCCACTACCCTGCGCTGTCAATGAACTTTGCGCGTATGTAAATAGCCTCAGAGTCGTCTGTGGAACTTTGTACAAAGGGATTTATGATCGAGTGAGTCGCCTCTACAATATCCACATTATCAATATGGGTAGCTGAACATTCCCCGGAGCACTCCTTTAATTATTTTTTCGCAAGGAAAGGCGGGAAAATTGTCGTTTCGAAATATTCATCAATATTTATCACATTTCTGAAACCTCACTCTTCGTAGTGCAATTGTAATCAAACATACTACCTTGATAAAAAAATCATCTCAATACTCGCTTGGCTGCACCCGGTCTGCAACTCTTGCTGTCGCCACAGTTCAAACTGATAGTATTTCAAAAGTTAGTTCTCTTTCCTTTTAAATTCTAACGAAATTAAATTTTAAAAAAAACGCTGAATGGATTTACACTCTAAATTTTCATTTTTATATATGAATTTAGGGGGGGAAGTAAAAATCAAAGCGTTCTGTCGCGCATTATGTATGCCGCATAGCTGCACAGCCTCAGACGCTCTAGCAAATTGTGAATGACCAGAACTTCTTAGCCAGTCCATTACTCTTTAAATTTCTTACCTTTTTTTAATATTTTTGTGGATTTTTCCCTAACAGAAATCGTAAACATTGAATGAAGCAATAACCATCTACTTTCTAGCATCAGTGAAACACAAAATTATCCTTCGAATAAATCGCGCTTCTCTCACTCAATCCTTATCACTTAAAGGGGACTCATTACTACCGTTTGCAGCTGGTGCTACAGCCGTACTGTTCAAGATGCTCGAGGGTGCAGGTATAACAGAGGGGGAATTAAATGAGGGTACTGATAAATTCATAGTAATCACTACACACTACTACCATTGTTGCAAAACTCCAGACATCATCTGACAAAGAAAATGATTGGATTTGTGTTTCACTCATGTCATAACCAATTAATGTCAAATTTAGATGCGATGTAGTGTACATATTGAATAAATTAACACTCAATCAGCACTGAACTTTACATACAATATATCATATCCTGCCAATGCATCCAGTGATATCCCGTCCCGCATATTCCATATAACTGGAGCGACGCGATTCATCCAGTGCCAGCAGGATGTGTTGATGTAATGAAAAAAATGGTACTGCAACTCTCGTACAATCCGATATTCATCTCGTATTGCTGATTGCATAAATTTCCATCCCGCCGACTCCTCCCCTTCGGATGCTTCGTCTACAAAATATGAGCCTTCGCAGAATAGAAACCGACTGTGGGAGACACAGCACTAGCCACTGCTAATCGTCAGTATTTTTAAAATACTCGCTGATCTCTCGCTCCTACTATTCAATATGAATAGACTGTCGCGCAGTAGTCACTATTGCGATCAGTCGTTTTCTTAAAATTATAGATAACATCATTCAAATGAATTACATTCTGCTCATGGTCCTAATAGCTGCATATATCGATTTCACTGCCACCAACCCCACTTTCTTCTGAAGTATCTGTTTCAAAACAGCAATCCACAAGTTGCCCGCGTGTATAGCGAAAATATCCAAGTGCACTACAGTACAAATTTGCGAAATCACTGACTAAGTCGTATCTTCTTTGACTACGCGAAGCATGTTTCGAATGATAATTCGGTTAAACGGCAGTCAGACAAAAATTAATGCAAGTAGAAGTCGCTCCTATTTCACCCATATATGACACCTTAAGCGTGCTATCGTACGAGAATTCGCAATAGAGAGACAAAGATACTAACCTCGTAATATCTACTCTTTGACGACGCGAGGCTCCGGAGGGCGCGTCGACGCGGATGCGGATGCGGACCAACGCGGTTCACGAAATCGCATCAGCCAACGAGACGGTGGTCGTCTTGGTTTCCTTGAGGGCACCGCCCTTCGAGAGCGAGGAGGAACTCTTCAAATATATTTTTTTTAAATGTTGACCTTCATTTGAAACAGAGTTTTATATTTCCAATTTTTTAATCCACAGTGAACTAAATGTTTGCCCCTCAGCCAATCCGTGTTTCACAGTTTGCATTTGACACACGCATTCACTCATTCACAATGAATATAGGGGGCAAAATTCAAAAACAACTAAGATGAAGTTTTCTTCACTCCTCATTCCATTGCCCGTGCTGTTCGATAGCTTTAACTCGCGGCTCGCATACTCTCTCGGTATAAAATTTGAGAGAGAACATTTGAACAGATTATGTTAATCAGCCAATTTCAACTGCATGTACACTCTCACATCTGATCAAGCACTAGTGGATCTTCTTCAAGATTAATGAGATAGTTATGTAACTGCAGGGGCCATGGTCAGTTTTGCTGCATGACTAGGAGTCAGAAAATTCGAAAGCTGAGAACACAGAAAGTGCTTTCTGCTGCATGTAAGGTTCGTGTAAAAAGTAATGATACGCGTTGAATTGAAGTTGCAGAGATTTCTCATGTAACAGTGAAGTTTCTGGTAGTTGCTAAAATGAATGCAATTGGTCCAGAAACAACCAATATTTCAATGATGGGATCTTCATAACCATTGCTCATATCTCAGCAGCTAAAGCTCGCCGCCTCGACCTCAACATCACTGCTGCAGTAGCCATTGCTGCAGTTGTCGATGTTTTTTTTTCTGCAGGACGCAACGAGGTAGTGTGCAAGGTGTGTAGCAGCGGCCGATGTATTACTGGCACTTGTTAAGTCGCTGATTCTACCGACATCCATGATACAGCAGCAGCCCCATCGAAAATGTTCGAGATGGATACGATAGGGACATAAAAAGGGGGAACTCGGTAAGTCTTGTCATGACGGAAGTACAGCTAGAAGTTCTTCGTGTAGCCAAAGGGGGAGGACAAGAGGGGATCTCATCAGCTTTTATCTTGCTCGAGACGTTTCGGGCTCACAGCCCATCATCAGCCGTGGTTAATCACATGTAATAGAACACGTTAGGAGGAGAAACAATCAATGAAGCGAGAGCGTTAAAATAGATAAAGCAATGAGTAAAGGTAAATATAACTAATGGAAAGGAAAGGCGCAAGCGAGAAGTGCGAAGTGTGAGGAAGAGAGGAAGGAAGGGAGGAGGGGAAGGAAGGGAAGGACAGGCGAGAGATAGTGCGAGAGTGAGAGAGATGAGAGAAGGAGAGGGAGGGGGAGAGGGAAAATAGGAGAGATCAACCAGTGTGAGAAGGCAAGAGCGAATCCGGATTTATGAATCTGCTGAAACTGCGATCATCCCATCGCTAACCACGTTTATGTTTCAGGTGTTCATTCATCGCAAAAATTCAAATATTCGAATAGACAGATCACAACTACGGTAGGCTGTTCCGGAATCTCAGCCATCAATATAACAAAACCAATAGCGTCAACTGTATCAGAAATCATTGTCGTTATTCCATTCGAACTTATCACATTTACGACGTCTTCGCGTGAGCTTCCCATCGCGAAAGAAAATATCAAAAGTTTGAAATAAGTATTTGCGTTTCACGCATGATTGAACACAATTAAAGTGGGGTTAATCGTCTGACTCTCTTCAGTTTGCATGCTATCTCGTCTCTCTGACCGTCGAGAGAGCGTGCAAACTGAAGAGAGTCAGACGATTGCTCTAAAGTGGGCAATGGTCAATATCTCTACGTCCTTGCGTGCAGCAATACATATACAACATTCAGGTAAAACATTCTAATGCATTAATGATCCACGAATTCCTCAATAGCGGTTCAGCAGATGTAAAGCTGATGGTCATTGGGATTCCAAACTAATACTAAAAAAACAGATGTTCAATCACGATCATTTTGCCACTACGCGGTCAATAAATACTGCAGTTACCGTATAATCGTATACAACTTCGTCATTCTCATCCATTCGTCCCTGTCATATGTCAATTGCTGCAGCGCTAGCGAATAGTGCAACTGAAGAGGTATTGGAAGAGATTGGCAATACTAATAAATTTAGCTTCAATACAAGAAAGATATTACCGTTCCACGATATTCAACAGCATTTACCTCATAGCTGAAACCTGATTCGTCCTAGTCCTGCTTCTCCGCTAAAATTCTTTGAAGTGAAAGAACAAAAATCAACCTCTGCAAGAATAGTTGCTAGCACATTAATTATGCATGATTTCATTTTTTAATGCCCTGTTAGTTCTCAGGAAAAAAGCACCTGGAAAAAGGAAAAAGAGTGTTAGTTCTCCATTTCGGAAATGGCTCTGGAAAAGGCATTTCACACGAATCCTACAAACTCTCACCACGAATGCCCTTGCGCGCAACAGTATTACGGTAGCCCTTTGGCATTTTGTCAAGTCCGGCCCGCGAGTCCGACCTCGACCTTTTCTAATCGATTATCGATTTTCCTTGCTTTGTTATTGTGTTTAATGTTTAATAAAGTGTTCTTCTGAAGAAATGCCATCATTGCATTAGACCATGGTTCTGTGATTAACGTCCTGAGGGCGGCATTCACCTGAACTACCGCGAAAGGTTGGTTACACACTACTTTGCTATTTAAATTTACGCTTGTTTTGACCAACCTCTACTGTTATTTTGCTTCGCAACCCATTAATAGGTCTATTATTGATCAGTACAACCTCTGATTCCCTTCCTGAACCTTTCCCTTCACTTTTTTGGACCAAACATCATGACTGCAGGAGATTGCTCATTCTGGGAGAACTTCTTCAGCGATTCGCGCCCGACCGATCGACCATTGAGGAGAGCGAGCCCGGGAGAATCACGGTTGGTTCCAAACTACATTTTTATTTAAATTTATCCCTGTTTTGGCCAACTAGTAGTGTTATTTTGCTTTGCAACCCATCAATAACTATATTATTGCTGCGTACAACCTCTGATTCCCTTCCTGAACCTGTCCAATTATATTTTGTGACCAAATATCGGTACTGCAGTTGTGTTTTCATCCTGCACGCAGTACGCTAACGAGGGATCCGCGCCCAAACGATCGACCATCGAGGAGAGCGAGCCCGGGAGAATCACGGTTGGTTCCAAACTACATTTTTATTTAAATTTATCGTTGTTTTGGCCAACTAGTATTGTTATACCGCTCTAGGCTCGGTGCTTTACCTTTCCTGAGCACCATCAAGGAAGAACTCAAGAAGGTGCTATAGCATCCTGAGAAAAGGTACGGTAGGAGAAGTCCACGGCACGCAGTAGGTGTATCGATGAAATGATCGTGTATGGAATTACAGCGTGGCAAATGCAATGCAGGATTTTTATTTTTTGCGATGCGCTCTTTTCCCTGCATAGCATTCCTCTATTTATTCGGAGTGCCATTTGTTTCGGGGACAAAACTTTTGTTTTGTGATGTTATGATGCTTCTGATTGACTAAAAAGTGATGAATTGCAGACCGAGGACGAGATTCTGACTCTTCGCCAGGTGCCATTTTCGATTCACGTGCGTTAGACTACGCTGAAACGACGATTGCCGACGTAAAGGATAGTGAGATGGGGAAATACCAAGGATGAGAATAGGTAAGGATCAGATACGAGTTGAACTACTGTTTGACACTTCATTTTGCGTGTTAGCATGTTGACTAAGACTTACTATGTCCTCAGACTAGTTCTCAGTTGAAGCGGAGAAAAGTCATTGTGTCAAATGGGAGCCAGCGAGCGAAATACAAATCCCAAAATTTACCAGTAGGATCATACACTACTGTTAGAAACACTTGCTTATTCGGATTATTAAATTTGATTTTCTTTATTAAATTATGGGTATGTTTCAACTACTTTCTGCTTCACTTCACCGCTCAGCCGAGGTGAACGTAGAGGAATGGTCCGCCGCGAGAACAAAGGGAATTGTCTAATCTGACAGGTTGTGTATTATATCTGTTCCTCTTAAGTGGCTTCGATTAAGTGTAAGGGTGCTTCCATCCTCAAAAGATCATAGCGAGAGCTAGATGGTATAGGTAGATTTATTCGCATCTAGCATCACAAGGGCTCAAAGGCGCGGAACTTTTCAAGAAACGTGTACAGGGGGCGGGCCACGCACTCTCGCCTTCTCTACGCCGCGGCGACCCCCTATAGCCTCTCTCCCTCGATGCGCAGGAACACCGCGTAGTATCTCACTGATCGACTAGAGATCATGCGATCTAGAGAGACGATATACTACGGTATCCCGCCTCCTACATTGTCCCATGTTTTATATGAGGCCGGTTACCGAAGAATCAAACATGGGTTGGCACACCAAAATTTGGAAAACTTGTAGAAAGGGGTTATCGAGGGTGCTGATCAACATGGTATGCTTCATTTTGCACCAAACCGACCGGTGCAGCCGGGCTGCAAGTAGACCCAATTTACATTTTCCTAAATAACTCAGCAAATTGTTGACGAATAATCATGAAATTTGTACAGATGGTACAAATGACTATAACTAATAAGATCAAATTGATAGAATAAAAAATATTTTATGCAGATTTGTCGAAAATTTAGTTTTCGAATATCAGGGGGAAGCGGAAGCTGATTTTTATCTAGAACGATGCGCCTTGCCGAGAGGATCATTTTTCGTACGCTATGTGTGGGGTAACGCCGAATCGGTTTTCTGCTATAAGCCGTTATCTGAGACAATTTCCCCATTCCGCCGCGCTCCGATGCGCGAGCAATGAAGAATTGAAATATGTTTCAATGTGAATGCAAAATTATGAGAACGATTCGTCAACAAGAGGTTATTGAGCGAAACACATTTGAATTCTTCATTGCTCGCGGATTGAAGCTCGGCGTAATTAGAAAAATGAGTCAGAAAATGGTTCATATCAAAAAAACGATTCGGCGTTACCCCACACAGAGCATACGAAAAATGATCCTCTCGGCATGGCACATCTTTCTAGATAAAAATCAGCTTCCGCTTCTCCCTGGTATTCGAAAACTAAATTTTCGACAAATTTACATATAATATTTTTTGCTCTATCAATTTGATTTTATTCGTTATAGTCATTTGTACCATCTTTACAAATTTCTTGACTATTCGTCAACAATTTGCTGAGTTATTTAGAAAAATGTAAATTGGGTCTACTTGCAGCCCGGCTGCACCGGTCGGTTTGGTGCAAAATGAAGCATACCATGCTGATCAGCACCCTCGATAACACCTTTCTACAAGTTTTCGAAATTTTGGTGTGCCAACCCCTACACACTGTTGCCCGATTCTTCGATAAGCAGACTCATATGAAAAAAATGAGGCCCGACTTTTTGTGCAACAGTTGAACCCTCGTGAGCATAGTGAAAACTGCATTTATGTTGAAAATTCCGTTTAGTAGTAGAAAGTATAGAAAACTGAAAAAAAGCACTCTTCATTTAGTGATCGAGGTTTCAGTTACGGAGTTAATACGTTTGTGTATTGCACAACAGTAATGATTCTTCGCTCGATTTTAACGAAAAAAACTTGAATGACATCTGGCACAGCGTGTCAAGGCGATGGTTTCCTTTGTTTATCGCGGCGCTGGGTCGATCTTGAAACATAACATTTTCGGCTGAAATGAGCGATGAAAATGTGAACCAAAGTATGCCAAAGATCTATCAATGTTTAGCAACAAACAAAAAATAAATATTTCTAATGAAATGCATCTCTCAGGATTGTAACCAAGGTGCCTCCCTATAATTTTTGATAATTTTGATAAACTTTAAAATTCTTACATGAATTTTTCAAATTTTTACGAATAAATCGAAAAAGTTGAGAATGCACAGCAACAGGGAACCCCACATATGCTGAACTTTTTCATATCTACGTGAAGAGATCTACAATCTGTAGCAGCCCGATTTTTTCAAAGAAGTTGAAATATTTTGAGAAATTTCGAAAATAAGTCTAAAATCGTGAATTTCTCAAAATATTTCAACATTTTTGAAAAAATCGGGCTGCTACAAATTGTAGATCTCTTCACGTAGATATGAAAAAGTTCTACATATGTGGGGTTCCCTATTGCTGTGCATTCTCAACTTTTTCGATTTATGCGTAAACATTCGAAAAATTCATGCAACAAATTTTAAAGTTTATCCAAAATTATCAAAAATGATAAGGAGGCTCATTGGTTTCAATCTTGAGAGATTCATTGCGATAGAAATATGTACTTACTTTTTTTAGCTAAGCTATGATATATCTTTCACCTATTTGGGTTCAAAGTTTCATCGTTCATTTCAGCCGAAAATGTTATGTTTCGAGATCGACCCAGCACCGCGACAAACGAACTTTGACACGCTGTGTCTGGCATCGTATTTCTCACTCTTCCACCTAAGTGGAAATATAATTAATTCATTCTTTGATTGTTTGCCGATCGGAAGTTCGAGATCGTGAGCCAATTTCTGACCGATGCGGTGTAGAATAAAAATGTACTGGGTGTTTCAAAATTATTGAGGCTCTCGTTTTTGCAAAGCTGAATCGGAACAGGGGGAGGAGTCTACTCAGGCAGCTGCAGCCACTGCTGCATGCATCACGGACAATGAAATTTAGATCTAGATTTCTTCAAGTGAAACAAATTCCAATCGAATTTATGTTTCGCCAATGCAATATTCGTTTACTTAACCAAGAGTATTGCTATTGGGGTGTCCGGAAAGTTCGTATAATGCTTCGGAAAAAAGTCAGTTCGCGATCAAATGCAGTGATTGCGCAATCTGTTTGTCAACAATGTATTGCGTCACTCTGACGTTAAGTGGGATGTGGGTTGGATCAGTCTCGTAGTTTCTACACTTGTTGAAGTGGTGAAGTATAGCCGATATTTTGATACAGTTGTGTTGAATTACTGTCGGAAATCGCTCCATCGTAGATCGGATCTTCGATGGACAGATTCCATAATAGACATGTGCGAGGAGTGAATCATGTATAATAACCCAGCGAAGAGACAACAGTGTTTCGACACCGATGCGAAGCACAAACCCGTTCCCTTGAAGACAATGAGGAAATTCACTGATTCTTTCTATCATTACTTGTTCCGATCTAATAAGAGATCCTTCCTACTGGAACCGCCATCAATGCCAACCTCTTCTCTGAACAACTGGAAGAAGTCGCGATCAGAGTCTCTCCCAGACTCCTGAACCAGGGCAAAATTCTTCTTCTGATGGACAATGCTCGCCCACATCGAGCGAAGATGACCCAGAAGAAAATGGACGAGCTGAAGATCGAGAGGATTCCCCATCCACCGTATTCCCCGGATCTCTCCCCATGCGACTACCACTGCTTCCGCTCTCTCTCTGACTTCTGCAAAGGAAAGAAGTTCAAGAATCGAAATGAAGTTGTGAGGGCTTTCGTGAACTGGGCGGTCTCGAAGAAACCCGCATTCTGGAAGAGAGGAATCGAGACCCTGCCCAATCGCTGGAGGGAGGTAGTGAGAAAGAAGGGGGCATACATTGGTCACTGAGAATTGTAAAGCATTGAATAAAAAATAAAAACAAAAAATTATACGAACTTTCCGGACACCCCAATAGTTCCGCGTAACATTGCAACAAATACCAATTCTCCCATCGATACGAACCGTTAAATACCAACTAAATTTACATTTCTCAACTCAGTCCGATGTTCCACCTACTAGGGTTGGCTATTCGAGGCAGAATTGCGATATCGCAATCCCCTAGTTTGCTACAATGTTCATTATCGACCTGATTTCTCCAAACCGATCTCCGTAAAAATAGCAATAGGACAATCGATGTCAGTAATGCGATAGATCTGAAAGGATTATGTGAGCATACAATTTTTTGGCTCTAATAGATATTCCATCCAGCAGTTGACACCTCTGGTTGAGAATAACAATGATATTTTATATGACTACATTTAGACAATCTGGTCTAGAAGAACAGGTTCTGAATATAAGCCTGCTCTGGGCAGAGCATCATGATCGGGTTAGGTTGGGGTTATTTACAGTATTAATAAAGTATTTCAAATAAAGCCTCTCAAATATATATCACAGGTCTTCTGAGAGATTGCATGGAACAAAAAAAAATCCCTGTTTGACAAACTGTTTAAAGTGTCTCAATTTCTTTTAAACAATCAACGTTGACACATCTAAGGTCAAGTAACTTAACACTGGCTTGGATAGCGAGGATTCAAAACATCCTAAAATCCGGCTCCGGCCATTTAGAAAATTCAAAAATGCATAAGTTTTTTTAAAGTTGAGTAAAAAAGTCGTTCAAAAAAGGAAAATGAAGAACACGCCGAGATGAACAACATTAATGTTGAAGCGCAACAGAATACAAAAATTTGACATATTGAAAAATGCGAAACATCGATTTGTGGATCCAAAAAATGGCTGGCGTGAAAAAAATGTCCCCTATTTTACAGCTGATTTTGCCGAATTCGAACTCTACGCTCTTTTCTACCCCAGAAAAGCTGCTTTTTAAACTCACAGGATCGTTCCATTTTTTGTTTTAACTGCAGAAACCCAGAATTTTGTGCACTTTGCCTGTTTGAGCATTACATATATTCGTCCAGTTCACCGAGATTAGCGTGTATTTGACATTTTTCGATGTTTTGGACGTGGAAGAGTAAAAATTGAGCGATAAAGGTTAAAATTTCGGAGTTTTCGAAAAATCGATTTTTTTGCCCTTGCAAAATATTGATTTCTCCGAAATTTCGCATTTTCGACGTAAATTGTATTCCCCTGACCATAATGAATGTTTCTGAAGTAATTAATTCTCATTTTGTTATCATTGCACAGATATATGCAACATATATGCAAATTACAATGATAATATTTCAAATCGGCATCAAATGTACAAGCTAATGTTCCACGCCTTGGAAAAACATCAGAAACATGCATTATGGTCAGGGGAAGAAAAAAGAAAATGAGAAATTTCGGAGATTCGAAAAAATCGATATTTCGCAAGGGCAAAAAAAGGATTTTTCGAAAACGAAGAAATGTTAACATTTATCGCTCTATTTTTAGTCTTCCCCGTCCAAAATATCGAAAAATGTCAAATACACGCTAAACTCGGTGAACTGGACGAATATATGTAATGCTCAAACAGGAAAATTGCACGAAATTCTGGGTTTCTGCCGTTAAAACAAAAAATGGAACGGCCTTGTGAGTTTAAAATGCAGCTGTTGTGGGGTAGAAAAGAGCGTGGAGTTCAAATTCGGCAAAATCAGATGTAAGATAAGGAACATTTTTTTCACGCCAGCCAGTTGTAGGATCCAAAAATCGATGTTTCGCATTTTTCAATATGTTAACATTTTTTATTCTGTTTCGCTTCAACAGTAATGTTGTTCATCTCGGCATGTTCTTAATTTTCCTTTTTTGAACGACTTTTTTACTCAACTTTAAAGAAACTTATGAATTTTTGAATTTTCAAAACGGCCGGATCCGGATTTTAGGCAGTTTTCCATTTCCGGTTCTACAAATTTTCCAGAAGGTTAGTGGGCCTTATGTTTATATACCATGAAAATCTCATAGAGATTGTACCAATATGAACAGTTTGTCAAACGGCACCTGCGATTTCTCAGAAGACATTGAAACCTGTAGGAACCGCCTTGTTTGGGGCAAAATAATTTAAAATTGAGATGAAGTAGGGGGTGTACATTCGGTTGTTTTGTAAATAACGACAATTCTTGCTATAACCGCTCCCAAAAACTCCATTTGCAGTTAGATTTTGAGTAGTGATTCCTCAGTCCCATGGATCCTCTGCATCTTTGGTCGTGCAGTTGCAGAACGTAGTCAGCTGCAGCATCTTGGATTACAGTGTGCTCACTGAAGTTGGGAAGATGGGATTGGTTTTCTATCGTATTTGTCAACAATGTTTTTGAATACAAGAGACGCGCGTCGCATTGTCACTGAGCAATAAGAAAGTGGAATAAGGCGATGATGAAGCGCGAGTTTGCAGAGTACACTCATTCACCTCTGTATTTGACATTTTTCGATATTTTGGACGGGGAAGACTAAAAATAGAGCGATAAATGTTAACATTTCTTCGTTTTCGAAAAATCCTTTTTTTGCCCTTGCGAAATATCGATTTTTTCGAATCTCCGAAATTTCTCATTTTCTTTTTTCTTCCCCTGACCATAATGCATGTTTCTGATGTTTTTCCAAGGCGTGGAACATTAGCTTGTACATTTGATGCCGATTTGAAATATTATCATTGTAATTTGCATATATGTTGCATATATCTGTGCAATGATAACAAAATGAGAATTAATTACTTCAGAAACATTCATTATGGTCAGGGGAATACAATTTACGTCGAAAATGCGAAATTTCGGAGAAATCAATATTTTGCAAGGGCAAAAAAATCGATTTTTCGAAAACTCCGAAATTTTAACCTTTATCGCTCAATTTTTACTCTTCCACGTCCAAAACATCGAAAAATGTCAAATACACGCTAATCTCGGTGAACTGGACGAATATATGTAATGCTCAAACAGGCAAAGTGCACAAAATTCTGGGTTTCTGCAGTTAAAACAAAAAATGGAACGATCCTGTGAGTTTAAAAAGCAGCTTTTCTGGGGTAGAAAAGAGCGTAGAGTTCGAATTCGGCAAAATCAGCTGTAAAATAGGGGACATTTTTTTCACGCCAGCCATTTTTTGGATCCACAAATCGATGTTTCGCATTTTTCAATATGTCAAATTTTTGTATTCTGTTGCGCTTCAACATTAATGTTGTTCATCTCGGCGTGTTCTTCATTTTCCTTTTTTGAACGACTTTTTTACTCAACTTTAAAAAAACTTATGCATTTTTGAATTTTCTAAATGGCCGGAGCCGGATTTTAGGATGTTTTGAATCCTCGCTATCCAAGCCAGTGTTAAGTTACTTGACCTTAGATGTGTCAACGTTGATTGTTTAAAAGAAATTGAGACACTTTAAACAGTTTGT
Organism: Pristionchus mayeri; assembly: GCA_036245805.1. Lineage (NCBI taxonomy): Eukaryota > Metazoa > Nematoda > Chromadorea > Rhabditida > Neodiplogasteridae > Pristionchus > Pristionchus mayeri. The sequence goes on along the minus strand of BTRK01000001.1, from coordinate 9,210,016 downwards.
CAAACAGGGATTTTTTTTTGTTCCATGCAATCTCTCAGAAGACCTGTGATATATATTTGAGAGGCTTTATTTGAAATACTTTATTAATACTGTAAATAACCCCAACCTAACCCGATCATGATGCTCTGCCCAGAGCAGGCTTATATTCAGAACCTGTTCTTCTAGACCAGATTGTCTAAATGTAGTCATATAAAATATCATTGTTATTCTCAACCAGAGGTGTCAACTGCTGGATGGAATATCTATTAGAGCCAAAAAATTGTATGCTCACATAATCCTTTCAGATCTATCGCATTACTGACATCGATTGTCCTATTGCTATTTTTACGGAGATCGGTTTGGAGAAATCAGGTCGATAATGAACATTGTAGCAAACTAGGGGATTGCGATATCGCAATTCTGCCTCGAATAGCCAACCCTAGTAGGTGGAACATCGGACTGAGTTGAGAAATGTAAATTTAGTTGGTATTTAACGGTTCGTATCGATGGGAGAATTGGTATTTGTTGCAATGTTACGCGGAACTATTGGGGTGTCCGGAAAGTTCGTATAATTTTTTGTTTTTATTTTTTATTCAATGCTTTACAATTCTCAGTGACCAATGTATGCCCCCTTCTTTCTCACTACCTCCCTCCAGCGATTGGGCAGGGTCTCGATTCCTCTCTTCCAGAATGCGGGTTTCTTCGAGACCGCCCAGTTCACGAAAGCCCTCACAACTTCATTTCGATTCTTGAACTTCTTTCCTTTGCAGAAGTCAGAGAGAGAGCGGAAGCAGTGGTAGTCGCATGGGGAGAGATCCGGGGAATACGGTGGATGGGGAATCCTCTCGATCTTCAGCTCGTCCATTTTCTTCTGGGTCATCTTCGCTCGATGTGGGCGAGCATTGTCCATCAGAAGAAGAATTTTGCCCTGGTTCAGGAGTCTGGGAGAGACTCTGATCGCGACTTCTTCCAGTTGTTCAGAGAAGAGGTTGGCATTGATGGCGGTTCCAGTAGGAAGGATCTCTTATTAGATCGGAACAAGTAATGATAGAAAGAATCAGTGAATTTCCTCATTGTCTTCAAGGGAACGGGTTTGTGCTTCGCATCGGTGTCGAAACACTGTTGTCTCTTCGCTGGGTTATTATACATGATTCACTCCTCGCACATGTCTATTATGGAATCTGTCCATCGAAGATCCGATCTACGATGGAGCGATTTCCGACAGTAATTCAACACAACTGTATCAAAATATCGGCTATACTTCACCACTTCAACAAGTGTAGAAACTACGAGACTGATCCAACCCACATCCCACTTAACGTCAGAGTGACGCAATACATTGTTGACAAACAGATTGCGCAATCACTGCATTTGATCGCGAACTGACTTTTTTCCGAAGCATTATACGAACTTTCCGGACACCCCAATAGCAATACTCTTGGTTAAGTAAACGAATATTGCATTGGCGAAACATAAATTCGATTGGAATTTGTTTCACTTGAAGAAATCTAGATCTAAATTTCATTGTCCGTGATGCATGCAGCAGTGGCTGCAGCTGCCTGAGTAGACTCCTCCCCCTGTTCCGATTCAGCTTTGCAAAAACGAGAGCCTCAATAATTTTGAAACACCCAGTACATTTTTATTCTACACCGCATCGGTCAGAAATTGGCTCACGATCTCGAACTTCCGATCGGCAAACAATCAAAGAATGAATTAATTATATTTCCACTTAGGTGGAAGAGTGAGAAATACGATGCCAGACACAGCGTGTCAAAGTTCGTTTGTCGCGGTGCTGGGTCGATCTCGAAACATAACATTTTCGGCTGAAATGAACGATGAAACTTTGAACCCAAATAGGTGAAAGATATATCATAGCTTAGCTAAAAAAAGTAAGTACATATTTCTATCGCAATGAATCTCTCAAGATTGAAACCAATGAGCCTCCTTATCATTTTTGATAATTTTGGATAAACTTTAAAATTTGTTGCATGAATTTTTCGAATGTTTACGCATAAATCGAAAAAGTTGAGAATGCACAGCAATAGGGAACCCCACATATGTAGAACTTTTTCATATCTACGTGAAGAGATCTACAATTTGTAGCAGCCCGATTTTTTCAAAAATGTTGAAATATTTTGAGAAATTCACGATTTTAGACTTATTTTCGAAATTTCTCAAAATATTTCAACTTCTTTGAAAAAATCGGGCTGCTACAGATTGTAGATCTCTTCACGTAGATATGAAAAAGTTCAGCATATGTGGGGTTCCCTGTTGCTGTGCATTCTCAACTTTTTCGATTTATTCGTAAAAATTTGAAAAATTCATGTAAGAATTTTAAAGTTTATCAAAATTATCAAAAATTATAGGGAGGCACCTTGGTTACAATCCTGAGAGATGCATTTCATTAGAAATATTTATTTTTTGTTTGTTGCTAAACATTGATAGATCTTTGGCATACTTTGGTTCACATTTTCATCGCTCATTTCAGCCGAAAATGTTATGTTTCAAGATCGACCCAGCGCCGCGATAAACAAAGGAAACCATCGCCTTGACACGCTGTGCCAGATGTCATTCAAGTTTTTTTCGTTAAAATCGAGCGAAGAATCATTACTGTTGTGCAATACACAAACGTATTAACTCCGTAACTGAAACCTCGATCACTAAATGAAGAGTGCTTTTTTTCAGTTTTCTATACTTTCTACTACTAAACGGAATTTTCAACATAAATGCAGTTTTCACTATGCTCACGAGGGTTCAACTGTTGCACAAAAAGTCGGGCCTCATTTTTTTCATTCTTTCATCGTATCCGAGAAAACAGCTCTCAAAGTGAGAGATGCCTTAGTCCGACCCTACGTAGCCAGCTCCAAAATGAAGTATGCACTATAAGATTTCAGGAGTCACTCAGGCATGCCTCAGGATGGCCAAAACCGGCTAGAACTCATTTCACGATTTCCCCTCCATTCCCAAGAATTGCGATTCTAGCTCTATTCTCTCGTGAATGGCGTGATATAATATTTTGGATTTTTTGGAACTTTGAGCACTAGTGGAGAAGCTGCAAGATACAAACCTGTAGGTGTGATTCGGTGGACCGCTTGGCAGAGTCGAGATTCATAATTACCATATGGGATAATCTGTCTGCATTTTCCGAGCATATGGGCTAATCTGTCTGCACCCACGTATAAATTCATACATTCTCTTTTCTCCCCTCAATCAACAGTCACCCCTTCATTTCTATTCAATTATAGACTATCTCGTACCAGAGGAGCATTTCGTAAAATGCATCCCCATTTCCGAGCTTGTGATAATTATTCCAAAAACTTCATCTCACATCGCACTCATTCCGTTATTAATTCCTTGCCAAGTGATATATTTGCTAAATCATCTGTATTATTCGTAAAGCATATTTCCTCGGTTATTCCTGTGTCTTATCTTCTATAATGTCCAATCCACACCTAGTCTACTCTATTCTCGGGTCGTCGAAAACGGCGGCTACTCTACATTTATCAATTATACAATAACCAGTCTACCTACCAGCTCCGAGCTGCTGGTTTTTTCTGTTTTTATTGTACTCGCGCATTTTAACTATGTGCGATAAAGATATGTATATAGCAGGTATCGACTATATTGTTACACAAATGTTGTGTTACATAAAATTGATCTGTTTTTCAAAGATAATTACAATTAATTCCTGCATTCACTTGACACCTGCCGTGATATGTCGGGCAGAAGAGTGCGTAGAATTCGCGAAGTAGTGAAAGTTGTTTTCAAAAAGCTGAAGGCAGAATTACATTGTTCTCATATGCTCAAGATATAACAACTATTCGGAAACTTGATGTGCCTGGGACACAATGGTCAACAAATTGGATTGTTTCTAGCCATGTTTCTATGTGTGTCGAACTTGACCGATTGTATTTAACCGATTTTTAATATGTTTTTAAGATTTTTTTTTCGATTCTTACAATTAGGCGAACGGCCTCATATGGCATAAACAGAAATTGATGCGCTTTTGTCTCCATCATAATTTGGTTTCTTAATGTAACGCGCACGATCAATCGATGAGTCATTCCCATATGAATTAGAGAAGAGACCAGAGTGGGTATGGCATACTGATAGCAAAGTTTTGGTTGTCGGTGACAAAAATATAAATACAACATTGCACCATGGCTCTTACTCTCTTCTTCAGTGAAATTTGCCGTCTGCTGCTTGGCCACTGTAGGGGACGAAGCAGTTTGTAAAAAAAAAGACCGCAGAAATGAAAAAAAAAGTGGAGAATGTGTTATGAATACATCTGGATTCAATACATCCGTAGTATGTGCAGAACGACCGTTCATTAAAAGAGATATACATATTAGGTTGATACAAAAGTTTTTTTTTCATGCTTTAATATTGGTATTTGTTTCAAATTCATGTCAATGTTTCCTGTTCGTTTACTGCCGCAAAGCATGCATGATTTATCACCCGAGCACGTGTTTTTGATGATATGAAGAATCGTGCCATTTAATAATGAGATTTTGTGCTATAAAAGATGGAGCTGCTGACAACAAGCGTTTTTAGCACGTTCAAGGAACGGTGGAACGAAATTATTGAGTTTTCTTATTTATCTAGGATGTTTCGGGTAGTTGCTGAGACCATCACAAAAGCCTACCTAATATTTATTTGTTTCAATGTTCCACTAACTACGGTCCTCTGGAAAGGGAATGATCAAGTTGGTCTGTGCAGAGTAGAGCTGTCAAATGAAGAGCAAATGTTTTTGGTTTTTCCATTGTAGCATGCTAATGAACGGTATAACCATAGTGAAGAGTAAAAAATGTGTGTCACTAAACATGTTTAGAAGACATTCGTACTTTAAACGGTTCGAAAAAGTCAGACCTTCATGCATTCTTCATGCAAAAACACGAAAAATTGAGTGAATCGTCGGAAAAACCGCTTTTTGCATGAAGAATGCATGAAGGTTTGACTTTTTCGACCCGTTTAAAATTCGAACGCCTTCCAAACATGTTTTGTGACACACATTTTTTACTATTCACTATGGTTTTACATCTCATTAGCATATTACTACAGAAAATCCAAAAACATTTGCTCTTCATTTGACAGCCCTAGTGCAGAGTAAAACAATAAATTAATTTTGGCTACGCTATTAAAGGTCCTCCGAAAGCCAAAAATTACCTCCTCTTATTATTGTTTTAAACGTTGCTATTCAGTGAGAAAAATGTGCCAGCAACAAAGAAATTGAACGAAAATAGCCACAGGGCTCGTAATTAGCGATAATGTGTGAAATATCGAATGGATTGAACCGCACGATCGTGGTAGGATAGAGACAATTTCAAATAGTGATTACTGTAGGGTAGTATTCATAGCTGCCCAGAAATGGAGGCGAGAGTGAGGGGGTGCGGTGCACAAGGCATGTATAGGGGGTCATTGTGAAAATCGATAGTAGGTCATGGGTAGGTCAAGACTAAATACCATAACCAATCGATAGTACAGTACACCTAGATACCGTATACCGCTACAGTAACCCTAATTATTGAGAACTGACTTCATTTTTAAAAAGTCAAGATATCGTAACCAATCGATCCTACTGTACCCATACCGTAACCCAGTGTATAGTACCCACAGATACCGTATACCGCTACCGTAACCTACCGTAGCCTACCGTAACCCCGATAATCGATGATTAATTTTATTCACATAAATTCGAGATACTGTACGCAATCGATAGTACAGTACCCCCAGATACCGTATACCGCTACCGTAACCTACCGTAACCTACCGTAACCCCGAATATCGCGAACTGGCTTTTTCCAAAACTAATTCAATTGAGTTGATTCGTTGTATACCGTGTCCAGTGTACAGTACCCCTCGCTACCGTAATACACACCACTGTGGTCAATCGTTAACTGACTTTTTTTCAAAACTTTTTTAATTGAGTGGATCTTAGTGTACGCCGTACCAATTGTACAATACCCCTCCGAAAGCAAACACATATCCCGTGTTATTATTAACTTAAACGTTGCTATTCAGTAAGAAACAGTGATTTGTGTTCGACTTTGGCTTGTGGTATTATGAGAAATTATCTGAGTGAGTGAACATTTTTGTGAAGACCCTTGGCAAAGTGAAAAAAATCGAAATCGCCCAAAACATGTAATACTCTACGAAGCCTGCTCACCCACCACTTATTTAGTGTTCTAAATCATTCCCAGCGAAGTGCGCCTAACTTTAGAGGTGCTACCGTAATCAAACGGTTTTTATCATTTCATCATCGTTTAGAACGGCGCATATTCTAAAACATCCGACGCTGCCTGCCTATTATACCACCCAAGTTTCATTTCCATATGATTCAAACCCTTCGGGAAAAATCGAAAAGTCGAAAAGAATTTTGAATTTTAGTTCGTTCAGATGGGAGGGAATGAGCAATTTTTATTTCAGTGTTGTATAGAGCACCCATGATACATTCTAAAATAAAAATATGGAAAAAATAAGAAGGTCGGTTTTTGAGATATTGACGAAAAACGACAAAATCTCAGAATAAAGTCAGTTTTTGATGAGCTCAGCGGCCTACCGTACCCCATCCAACATGAAGTGCTTGATGAGGGAAATCAATTACCATTATTAGAATTTCGGTATTCCTTCGCGCGCGCGGGAGCGCAGGTTTTTAAAAGCTACCGTAATTCTACATGGTTACGGTAGCTTTTAAATACCTGCGCTCCCGCGCGCACGAAGGAATTTCGAAATGCTGCAAGTGCTAATCGATTTAGTTTATCGAGTACTGCATCTAGGATTTGGTACGGTAGGTTATCGAGCTTATCACAAACTGGCTTTATTCTAAGATTTAGTAGTTTTTAGTCAATATCTCAAAAACCGACCTTTTTATTTTTTCCATATTTTTATTTTAGAATGTATCATTGGTGCTCTATACAACACTGAAATAAAATTTTTCGATTTTTCCCGATGGGGTTGAATCAGATCGAAATGAAAAAAAAAAACTTGAGTGGTATAATGTGTAGTCAGCGGCAGATCTTTTAGAATGTGCGCCGTTCAAATCGATGACGAAATAATATAAATCGTGGGATTACGGTAGCACCCCTAAAGTTAGGCGCACTTCGTTCGGAATGATCTAGAACACTAAATAAGTGGTGGGTAAGCAGGCTTCGTCGCATACTACATGTATACAATTTTTGGGCGTTTTCGATTTGTTCACTTTGCCAAGGGTCTTCACAAATATTTTCACTCACTCAGATAGTTTCTCATATACGTTTGAGTGCAGTGCGGAGGTACCTATGTCGTCGTTATCGATAATAAAATAGAGATATGACAGTTGCTTTTCTCGAGATAAGGCATAAAGATGCGTTCGTAGAACTGAGGAGAGCGAACTGATAATACGAGCAATAATTCCTGTTGTCGGAGTGGGGGGTTGGGGGAGAGTCCCTAAGAGTGCGTTCAGTTGTGGCCGACGCGGGGCTTAGCAATGACTCCATATGACAGGAAGAATACGCTCATTGTTTGCTTGCTCCAGTTTTACGCCGCTACTAGAGACCAATCCCGAAAATAGCAAAGATTAAAATGATACTATTAATAATATATCAATCATAAGTTTTGCAAAAACAAAGAATTTCAAAAAAAGGCACAAAATAAATAATTTAATTATAGCATACACTAGCGTGTATAGTGCATTTGAGTACGGTATAATTAAACGATATCGTAATTATGATTCTACGAAAATCGAAAGAAAGAAAGAAAGGAATATAGTTGGAAAAAGGTGCATGATAACCGCGGGATACGGTGACATAATTACCATATTTCGAGACACTTTAAAAAGACGACATTGACCAAGAGAGTATGTTATAGTCCAACAGCCAACTGAATAGAAAAAATTTTTTTAAAAAAACGAGACAAAAGTCAGTTCGCTATATTCGGGGTTACGGTAGGTTACGGTAGGTTACGGTAGGTTACGGTAACGGTATATGGTATCTGGGGGTACTGTACTATCGATTGCGTACAGTATCTCGACTTTCTGTGAATAAAGTTAATCGTTGATTATCGGGGTTACGGTAGACTACGGTAGGTTACGGTAGCGGTATACGGTATCTGTGGGTACTGTACTATCGATTGGGTACTGTATCTTGATTTTCTAAAAATTAAAGTTAATTCACGATTATCGGGGTTACGGTAAGCTACGGTAGGTTACGGTAGCGATATACGGTATCTGTGGGTCCTGTACTATCGATTGGGACGGTATCTCGACTTTCTGTGAATAAAGTTAATCGTCGATTATCGGGGTTACGGTAGGTTACGGTAGCGGTATACAGTATCTGGAGTTACTGTACGATCGATTGTGTACGGTATAGAGCAAGAATCAACTCAATGGAAAACGTTTTGAAAAAAGTCAGTTCACGATTGACCGCAGTGGTGTGGATTACGGTAGCAAGGGTACTGTACACTGGGTTACGGTATGGGGACAGTAGGATCGATTGGGTACGGTACCTTGACTTTGTGAAAATAAAGTTAGTTCGCAATAATCTGGGTTACGGTAGCGTCATACGGTATCCTGGGTACTGTACTTAGTCTTGATCTACCATGACACAATTATCGACCATCAACCTAAAATCATCCCTTGTCCAGCACCCCCCATTGTGCTCGATCTACTGTATGATACTGTAAAATTTTTGAAATTGCGCGCTAGGGCTTGCGGTTCAATCACAAGCCGCGAATTTGAAAAATATAGATGATTTCGGAGGACCTTTAAGTTGTGTCTTTGCAGTCGAGTAAGCTATTTATCCTGCAAGAGAAAAGAATATACTATTAGCGTCGTCACCTCCTATCTATGGAAACAGGTGCATGCCTGTGAGAATGTTCGGCGTTTCAGAACTTTGATTAAAGCGATTACATATTATGCGGTTGCTTTCTCTACGTTCGCTACTTTGGAAAAAAACTAAAACATAAATACAATCTTGTATCTTCAAAGCTCCTTTCTCTGGGGCATTCCCTCTTTGCGTGGTCGGTCATGTGAATGGGGATGGAGTCTGCAGGAGCGGCGGAAATCGAGATTCAATGAATCAGAGTTTGGACATCGAATAGATTGCCCAATACTGAAACGCTCGATACAGCTCAGAATGAGCAACGGATGCTCCATGCTGAAAGAATCCCTCATTTCACTAACGAATCAGTTGATATTAAAGGAGATATATAAATATATATATAGGAGGAGTAAACTCAAAATGAAATTTTTGAAGCTATCATATGCACGGCCTAGAGCTCCACAACGATAAGAAGCTCCGAAATTCTCACATTGATATCTCCATTCCGAACAGAGTTATAGCTAGTTGGCTGTGAGCCAGATCAGGGAAAGCTCAGGGAAGGGGGGCGAGATAGCATACTACTTGAAGAGAGTGCGTCCCTAGGTGAAACATATTACAACCGGGCGCGCGTTTGCATTTACTCCTCCTTTAAAACGCGTTCTCTGTAAGAACCGGACGGTCCCTTACAAGGGGTGGCACAAGACTTCAAAATGATCGTATCGACTTGAAATTTTGGAGGTGTCATACCTATGGGTTGGGTATGCTCCCATATGATTTTTGTGTCAGTACCTCAACATTTTGACCTACCAAATTTGAAAAATGAAACTCAATATCCAGGGGCATGTTATATACCATTCGAAAGAGCATGGCAAGTTATGCCCAAAACTGTGTTTTCGTGAGAATTGGTGCATTTTCGCTCGAGATATCGCATGAAACGTGCGTTTTCAAGCAGTTTTTGGCGTTTGGTGCAGAGTTTGGCCGTGAAGGTAGAATTTCTGCAAAATGTTTTTGCAATCATTCGATGCAGAATTCAATTCTCTATCGATCTACTTATTTCATTTTACAAACAAAACCTCACAATTTGCGACACAGCGTGATTTGCGACATGCATTCACTGACCCAGATTCGAATCCCGTCCGATGCATTCATGTTTTGCAAATTATTTTCGATGTGTCCTTCCTATTAAATCGTGTTCCCTACAAGTGTTGGACTCTGTGAGATGATTGGATGCATTATAAGCACACAGTATTGATTTATTTTACGAAAGTATGAACAATCTGAAGCACGGTCTTTGAAGATGGAGAATTCATAGTGCTGAAATTTTGTTATTAGAATATCACAAACTAGCGACTTTCTTGCGGGGTTGTGTGATAAGGATAAATGTTGCACACGACTGTTTTGAGCCTGCTTAACACGTTGTAAAAGGATTCGCCTCATCCCAACTTTTCGGATCGCCCTCGGCTTACAGTTCATGTATAAAACTGGTACTTGGTTAACTGACATTCATGCGGTATTTAATCAAATATGCTTCGAAGCTGCTCTCACTCCCCGCAGCGTGAGGACGAGGGCGATCCGAAATGTTGGGATGGGGCGAAGCCTTTTACAACGTATTAAGAGGCCGGATCTGAGGAGAGTTACCATTCTGCCCCCCTCTCCGGACATTCCGCCAGGATTTTCGATTCAGGCCTTGTCACTCATAGGGCCCAGAGTACCTACGGTCGCCAATTGAAATTTCACGGCGATACCGTATATATCGGGCAATATGGCCCGACAGATGCGGGCACGTTGAAAATTTTGAAATATCATTATTTCTCAGCCGAACAAGTTGGACTCAAAATTACTTCTGCATTATATTAGGCTACTCCTAACTGCTCTAGGACACTATTGAAATCGAGTTGGGCTTGATTCTGAATGTGAAAGTTTCGTCGGAAATTTCTCTTTTCCCTAGTTTTTATTATTTTCCAGGAATTTCCGCAACAAATTTCAGGTGTCTCTGTACAACACACTCACCGGAGCATCCACTAAAACTATGAAATCAAAAATCCATTCAACCTTAAGTCGAGAAAAATCGGTCGGAACCTCGGACAGTCATCATCAAATAGCCCATTTAGGGATTGTCACTCGTCGTATGCAAAGCATGTACTAATATTGAGTGGAAAACGACATTTCTTGAACAACACTACATAAATTTTTCAACGTTCCCGAATCTGGCGGGCCGCATTCCGCTATAGATACGGTATCGCAGTGAAATGTCAATTTGCGACCCTAGGTACTCTGGGTCCTATGAGTGACAAGGCCTGAATCGAAAATCCTGGCGGAATGTCCGGGCAGTGGTGACTATTCTCAGATCCGGCCTCTTAAGCAGGCTCTCACCAGTCGTGTACAACATTTATCCCCTGAAACACTCGACCGACTACGAATATGTCGTGTTTATCTCTCTCACCTAAAGAAATTCATTCCTACTGGTTCGTGGTGAAGCTGAAGCACGGCTGGTCGTGATAGTGATATCCGAAGCTGCAGTCGTAGAAGAAGATGAAATAACTGCGAGGAAATACAAAGAATAATGTTGTCCAAGTGTATTAAAAATGCAAAAGGAAGTCTCACTGTAGGATGCATCTGTGAACCATATTTATCACACTGCTGAAACCTTCATCAGTCAATTGATTGCTTCGCAACAACACATTGTATTCTACACTGCTGAATTCTCCAATGCTTTTAGCCATTCCTCTTCATCTGGCTTCCCTTTCTGATGCAGTATGTTCAGATTGAAAACCTGCAAAATTTTGTATTGTGCTTTGAAAACAACTGAAACGAATTGATCAAATGAAGCTGGAAACACTATCAATATATTAGTTGTGAAACATAATATATGAAGGTTGGTTCAGCCATTGAAAGAGTAAGTTTGGAAAGAACGAGACATTTGCTCTCATACGAGATATTTGTCAGTAACGAGATTATTATTTTAACCCCTCACAAGACTTCTCAAGATCGTTATCATTTTGCTCTATTCATCTTTACGCAGGATGTGAAACATCGAGTCAACAATTCGATGTCTTTTTCACATCGTCTCCATCATGGACGATCGTCCCTACCTACTGGATCCGCTAATCGAGGAGCATATCATAGGAAGAAACAGGCGAGGGATGAACATTTATTTTGTAAGTCAATTCTCATTGGAAAATTCGAATGTCATCTATTATTTTTGGGATCTGGGGATTTCGGACACTGATGATAGAAATGCTGCACATCAATTTTATGAACACTATTAAGTATATTTTTCTGCGTAGCTGTTGCAATCACATTGAGGGTGGAGTGAATATTGAAGAGGACAAGACGAGTTACCATGACTGCAGTTCACTACAGGTGAAACGATGTGACAGATATTGGAAAAATATATTCTGTGAAATTTAGTGATATAAAAAGGACGAGCGAGGTTTCAGAAATGTGATGAATACAGTTGATATTGTGAAACAATAATTAGTCGACCATTTCTGCAGCAAAAAAAAAAATCAAAAGTATTTTTCCGTCACCTGTTCTTTCAGCGGCATTCACTCTGCCTGCCAGGTCGGTGATGTTGTGGGACGAAGTCTGCAGCAGCTGAGATTGAGCTGAGATTACTGATTGAGGACAACAAGAAGATCTCCCACTGATATATTTAGATACTCTGGTCAAGCAGAAAAAGTTCTAAAAATATGCCTCTTCTGGACGGAGTACCACTGACGGAGTGACGTTGGAGTTATCGACAGTGATTGGAACCTGGTCCTAGGAATTGCTTTTGGCCAATACATTACTAAAACTAATACGCTAATACGTTTCAAAATATCAATCGTTATTTATTAAATAGCTGAAACGTCAGTTATCCTGGTGCTCATTTACATTCAATTCTTCCAAATCTTTGCTCGCACATTCATGTCTCACAAATGCCTTAACTACAGCGTAGTAAGTGGAATGTTAATTTCCTGGCATCTCTCAAGCAATAGCATGCATTCAAACAATCTTCCGTACAATCGCGATCGCAGATTATGCTCTCAACTCGCATATTCAATGATTACAGCACCCGACAGTATATTTATATTCGTTGCGTCAGCACATATGAGAGGAATCGCGAGATAATTGCCTACTCCGTGGCGGTAGGAATAAAAATCGTCGTATCCGGAAGAAACTTTAGCACAACGTATTTCAAGTGATGCTCTTTCAAACTGCGTTGTCAGAATTTTGATAATTGTCGTCATCTTCGAGATTCAGAAGGCCAAACATGGTACACTCACTATTTAGGGATCAAATCGAGCTCACTTAAACGATCATAAATCCGTTTACAATAACGATAGAAACTCGTTCTTTGCACAGAAAGAAAGCTGCAAACATTCTCTACAACCTTTATGTTGAACATGTCATTCCCTGTGCACGTACCAGTGCGGGGTGGTCGGGTGAACCAAAAACTACCGAATTCTGGAAATCGGAAAAAGTGATTAAAGCCCCTATGCACGATCGATGGTGGCTATGGGTGACTAACTATACGCAAAAATTCTAAGAAATCGGAGGTGGTAAAAAAAGGGCGCTGTTTTTTGTCCGGTGGCCCCAAAAGTGGGTAAACCCCTTACCCGGTTTCAACACTTCTAAGACCTCCATTAACAGCTAATGAGGTCAAATAACTCGAAAGTCAATGAAAACAAGATTTAAAATTGTTTCCCGACTAGTTGTACCACTTTCATTGGTCAAAAACTACAGTATGACCGGAAATTCAAAAATCGTCATTTTGACCCTTCTCAACTTTTGGCGTGGGCGCAATTGAATTATAATGGTTCGAAATAGTGTGGATACATTCCACAGAACCACTCAAAGAAAGGGCGCATCCATAAATACCATATTTCGGCAGAGAAAACCAAAGAAGAGCGCTAAACTGTACTCCAGGTAAACATAGTAATAGGGGCCCGGCTTAAGGCTAGCGATGTAGAGCGTATGAGCTGAACATTTTATCTGTTGAAAGTTAGTCTCTATCTTTTCATTGAATCATGCTACAGAGCCTAGAAGTTTGTCAGAAATAGGCTAGAATCCCCCGAGAGCGCGCACTCTAACCGTCTGGCGCTCTCTCCGCCTGACCTCCCTCTCCCTCCCCTCCAATTAGCGCTATCCCGGGCGCCTCCGCGGCCATTTCTGCCTAACTTCCAGGCTCTGTAGCATGATTCAATGAAAAGATAGAGACTAACTTTCAACAGATAAAATGTTCAGTTCATCGAGCTCTACATTTCTTGCCTTGAACCGGGTCCCTATTACTATGTTTACATGGAGTACAGTTTAGCGCTTTTCCTTGGCTTTCTCTGCCGAAATATGGTATTTATGGATGCGCCCTTTCTTTGAGTGGTTCCGTGGAATGTATCTACACTATTTGGAGCCATTATAATTCAATTGCGCCCACGCCAAAAGTTAAGAAAGGTCAAAATTACGATTTTTGAATTTTCGGTCATACTGTAGTTCTTGACCAATGGAAGTGGTGCAGCTAGTCGGGAAACAATTTTAAATCTTGTTTTGATTGACTTTCGAGTTATTTGACCTCATTAGCTGTTAATGGAGGCCTTAGAAGTGTTGAAACCGTGTAAGGGGTTCACCCACTTTTGGGGCCACCGGGCAAAAAACAGCGCCCTTTTTTTACCACCTCCGATTTCTTAGATTTTTTGCGTATAGTTAGTCACCCATAGCCACCATCGATCGCGCATAGGGGCTTTAATCACTTTTTCCGATTTCCAGAATTCGGCAGTTTTTGGTTCACCCGACCACCCCGCACTAGTACGTGCACAGGGAATGACATGTTCAACATAAAGGTTGTAGAGAATGTTTGCAGCTTTCTTTCTGTGCAAAGAACGAGTTTCTATCGTTATTGTAAACGGATTTATGATCGTTTAAGTGACCTCGATTTGATCCCTAAATAGTGAGTGTACCATGTTTGGCCTTCTGAATCTCGAAGATGACGACAATTATCAAAATTCTGACAACGCAGTTTGAAAGAGCATCACTTGAAATACTTTGTTATAAATTTTCTTTCGAGTACGACGATTTTGATTCCTACCGCCGCTAACCCCCCTAAAATAGGCAATTCTCTCGCGATTTGTCTCATATAAAGCTGGTATTTGCGTGTAAGTCGAGGATGTGGATAAGAGAAATATTTCACCTTGAAAAAAGTCACTAAATATAATCACGCTTGACTGTGTCTATGAGCACAATCTCTCTACATCCCTCGTTTTCACTTACACTCGCTTTCCTGTCCCGACCTGCATCGTCCGCTGCTTCGGAAGAGGGGAAATTGCAGCGACGTCCGATTGCCCACACTGAGAGAGAAGCTCTGAAGAATATAACGGTAAGTGAATCACCTTCACGATGAAAAATTGCGTCATTGATCATTACTAAAAACCTCATAATTACCTCAACTAAAATCGTAGTAATTATTTATTTCTACCTACCATGATCGTTTCTGTTGAAGAGCTTCCACATTTAGTCCACTAATGAAACATAAAAACACTGGAACCGGAAAGCCGTACATTTATGCATATTCGAGCGCCCGTGGCTTGAGGCGAAACTTTTGCACCAACCTGATATTTCACAGCGTTGCGATTGTCTGGAAAAAACCCACGCGTTATTGTCTTTCTGCAAAGTTCCACGCTTAGATCGAATCGGTGAAACATGAATGCTTCTTTATTCTGATTTTTTGCTGATTAGATACTTTGACCTAGAGTAGATCAAGTATTCTACTATGCAAATTTACGAACGATTAAGAGAGACTTTTTCAGTCGGTGAACATATGCTAGGCATTAGGTCAAAAATCAAATTCATCGTCGGTAAAAAAATTAAATTTTGAATTTAAAATTTAGCTCTTCAGATGATAGGGCATTAACCGTTTTTATTTCGTTTTTGAATTCCGTTTTTGAATTTCGAAATTCCTTCGCGCGCGCGGGAGCGCAGGTCTTTAAAAGCTACCGTAACCCATGTTAAATTACGGTAGCTTTTTAAGACCTGCGCTCCCGCGCGCGCGAAGGAATATCGAAATTCTACTAATGCTACTCGATTACCCCCATGAAGTACTGCATCTAGGATGGGTTACGGAAGGCAATCGAGCTTATCACAAACTGGCTATATTCTAAGATTTAATCCTTTTTAGTCAATATCTCAAAACCAACTTTTTTTTTATTTTTCCATACTTTTATTTTAGAATGTACCATGGGTGCTCTATACAACACTGAAATAAAATTTGCTCATACCCACCCATCTGAACGAACTAAAATTTAAAATTCAATCCTTTTTTCGACTTTTCGATTTTTCTCGATGGGTTTGAATCAGATCGAAATGAAACGTCAGTTGTATAATGGGTAGTCAGCGGCGGATCTTTTAGAATATGTGCTGTTCTAATCGATGACGAAATAATAAAAATCGCGGAATTACGGTAGCATCACTAAAGTTAGGCGCACTTTTTTGGGAATGATCTAGAACACTAAATAAGTGGTGGGTGAGCAGGCTTCGTCGAGTACTACATGTATGCAAGTTTTAGGCGATTTCGATTTTTCGCACTTTGCCAAGCATATGTTCACTGACTCGAACAGTCTCTCTTAAGAGAGACTTTTTCACTCAGTGAACATATTTGTGAAGACCTTTGGCATTAGGCCAAAAATCGATTTCCTCCAAAATGTGCCCACATGTAGTACTCGGTGAGTGTTGCACATCGGTGGCATATTTAGTGATCTAGGTCAAGCGCTGAGAAATTCACCGAACTTTCTCGGAAGGATTACGGTATTCATTTTTTTCTCTTTAGCTCTCGATTGGAACGGTGCATATTTAGAAAGACGCGCCGTAGCCTGCTCATTATCTGACCCAAGGTTCATCTTAAATGAATTCAAATTCATCGCCGGCAAAAAAATCAAATTTTAAATTTAAAATGTAGCTCTTCAGATGATAGGGCATTAACCGTTTTTATTTAAAATTTGAATTGGACAAGTTGGTACCTATTTACTGAAAAATTATTTAAAAAAATAAAATACCATCTAAATTTGCAAAAACCCACAGTGCCCAAATCGAACCTGAGGGAAAATGTTTTAGAGGCATCCTACACGCAGTACTCGACGAGGCTAATCTACCATCATCAACAGAATTTCGATTTCTGTCCGCGCGCACCAGCGCGCTGATGTTAAACAAACTACCGTAATCTCTCGAAAATTTTAACATCAGCGCTCTGGCGCGCGCGGTCTGGGAATCGAAGTTATGTTGATGTTGGTGGATTAGCCTCATCGAGTACTGCGTGTAGGATGCCTCTAAAACATTTTCCCTCAGGTTCGATTTGGGCACTGTGGGTACTGTATCACCATATTTTTGCAAATTTCTCGCAAGATGGTGTTTTTTTAAATAATTTTTCAGTAAATAGGTACCAACTCGCCCAATTCAAATGGATAGAAAGGAGTCGATCCATGATAGTAGATTACCATGGATACCGTAGTGAGATAATCGAGCAATTAATTTAGGGTACGGAACAACATCGAAAGCGCGAGTGAAATCAATGTACACTACATCAGTTGTAAGCTTTTTAGAGTGAGAAGTAGTCCAATCATTTTGACAAGTCAATAAATTTGTAATAACACTAGCACCAGAACGGAAACCGTGCTGGTTGGAAGGGAGGATATTGAAGCGAGAGAGGTGACTATTGAGGTGGTCTTTGATGAGACGTTCCATGGTCTTAGCAGCAGGAGAAATGATAGAGATGGGTCTATAAGAGGAGGGAAGGTTATCTTTGCCCGGCTTAGGAATGGGAGTAATAAGGGAATGTTTCCAAGCTGATGGGACAGTCCCAGAAATGAGACTGAGGTTGTAAATATCAGCTAAGGGGGTAAATAGAGCATATGCACACTTAGAGAAAATAATCTGAGGAATGCCATCATAGCCTGTAGAGCAAGATGGGGACAATTTGCGTAATGCTTTGTAAACTGCATGAGGGAAAAGGGTGAATAGAGAGAGTGAAGGAGAGATGGGTAAGGAGGAGAGAGGGGGGAGAAGGCCATCATCTAAGGTGAAATGAGAAGCGAATTCAGAAGCAAGTAAATTAGACTTAGAAGAACTATCATAAACTGGTTCATTATCAGATGAAACTAGTTCAGGTATAGATAGCTTAGGTTTTGTGAGAGAAGAAATATGGCGATACAAATCTTTAGAACGAGCTAATTTCTTACGGGTAGAGTAACGAGTCCATTTGTCAATCTCGAAAAGTAATTTCTTACTACAATGGTCAAAAAGAGTTCTAACAGCCGGGATATGAATCTTAGCGAATAATTGATCACGATGCTTAATTAAGCGAGTAACGTGGCTTGGATATGAAAGAGAGGGAGGTCGAGGAGTACGGTAGGGGACAAAGAGGTCAATAGCTGAATGAATTGTAGAAGAGAAATGGTTATACACGGAATCGATATCAGGACAGTCACGAAATAAGGATAACCAGTCAATAGATAGAAGGTGGTTGGACAGAGCTGGATAATCGACACGAGAGAAGTCTCGAATTAAGGGAGGTTGAGGTGGGGATTGAGGAGACGAGAGGGAGAATGAAATACCAGAATGGTCGCATGAAGGGAAGGGAGGAATAGCGGAAATGGCCGATACTACGGTGGGATCGTTACCTAAGACCCAATCGATACATCTAACGCCGCGCGTTGGAAACATGTGAAGATGAGAGAGATTTGCAGATATAATGAAATCACGAAATGTACGATCAGCGGGAGTAGGAATGGTACAAAGGGAATCTGAGTTAAAATCACCGGAAATAATGATGGGGTGTGGAGACGATGCATGGATGTCTGATAAGCAATTAATGAGGGAGTCGGTCTTGGAAATGGAATAGCTTGGAGGACGATAGACTAGACATAATCTAATGTATGCACTCGAGTGGAAAAGGTCGATACAGGTAATCTCGTGTTCGGTGGAGGGAAGGGATACTGTGGAGAAAGAGAGGTAATCACGAAGAATGATGCAGGTTCCGCCACCACGGGAGGATCGATCAGAGCGAATAATGGTGTACGGTAGAGATCCGATAATGAGAGATGATGGGGTCTTGCTTGATAACCATGTCTCAGTTAGGAATACGATATCAGGTTGGGTTGCCATGAGGAATGAGCGGAAAGCATCGAGCTTATTAACGACTGAACGGATATTGAAATAGTGGCATGATAAGGAGGCCATCGCTGGCTCGGGCTGAGCTAGTTTAAAGGAGGGGCGACTGAGTTGGGAGTAGTAGTGATGGGTGTAGTGGGAGCAGAATCGAGGAGGGAAGGCATTTTGGGGAAGAGGGACTGAGTGGTGGCGGAGGGAACGAGAGTGGGATGGGCGGAAGTGCGAGACTTATCGTAGTTCTGGGAGCGAGGGTGGCGGAGAGACTTCTTCATTGCTTCAAGTTGTGACTTCTCGATGAGTGAGCCCCCGTAGATCATCATGTCCTTTCCGTCTGCTATCATCGACCGTTTCTTCACTCGCAATTGGTAGGCGGCTTCACGCTCAGCCTTGGTCATAGAGGGGCGAACATACACATTGGGGAAGTTGGCAGTAACGGTGCGGGAATGGGACAGGAAGGAGATCTGGGCGGAGCGGGAATGGAACATTACTTTGAGAAGGCGGGGGCGGTTATCCCTTCTCTCACCCATTCGGAAAACAGCAGCCGGTCTATGCTCCAGCTCAGCGAGGTCTAGCATGTCGATGACTCTGGCAGTGTCATCCGACAATCTCTCACTGGCCTTCGTCGCAGTAGACTCAGGGAGCCCTTGAACCACCACCGAGCGAATCCTCTTGTCCCTCTCAATGGCATCATCGATCGAGGTGGTCGATCTAGCCATTAGCTCTTTCATCTGCTGGGCACAAGTACCGAGCAGCAGAGCGAGGGAACTTCCCTTCCCATCATGAGAGAGGGAATCGAGGTATCTGCCAATACCTCGAAGGAGTTCACCCGGATCGGGAACAGAGACCGGCAGCATTTCGTCCAGGGCAGAGGAAGGGGAGGGGAACTTACGCTTAGTCATTAATTAATAAGAGGGAGTGAAAATATACAATAGAATTAGAAGAAAAACGAAACAAGTGCTAAATAGTCACGTAGTATCGATTGGGTCTCGCGAGAGAGAGGAAGAGGTCACCCTATCGCGGCGAGGGAAGAGAGGAGAGTGGAGGGAAGAGAGGAGAGTGGAGGGAAGAGAGGAGAGTGGAAGGAAGAGAGGAGAGTGGAGGGAAGAGAGGAGAGTGGAGGGAAGAGAGGAGAGTGGAGGGAAGAGAGGAGAGTGGAGGGAAGATAGGAGAGTGGAGGGAAGAGAGGAGAGTGGAAGGAAGAGAGGAGAGTGGAGGGAAGAGAGGAGAGTGGAGGGAAGAGAGGAGAGTGGAAGGAAGAGAGGAGAGTGGAGGGAAGAGAGGAGAGTGGAGGGAAGAGAGGAGAGTGGAGGGAAGAGAGGAGAGTGGAGGGAAGAGAGGAGAGTGGAGGGAAGATAGGAGAGTGGAGGGAAGAGAGGAGAGTGGAGGGAAGAGAGGAGAGTGGAGGGAAGAGAGGAGAGTGGAGGGAAGAGAGGAGAGTGGAGGGAAGAGAGGAGAGTGGAGATATGCGCCGTTCCAATCGAGAGCTAAAGAGAAAAAAATGAAGACCGTAATCCTTCAGAGAATGTTCGGTGAATTTCTCACCGCTTGACCTAGATCACTAAATACGCCACCGATGTGCAACACTCACCGAGTACTACATGTGGGCACATTTTGGAGGAAATTGATTTTTGGCATAATGCCAAGGGTCTTCACAAATATGTTCATTGAGTGAAAAAGTCTCTCTTAAAGAAGGAGTAACACGAAAAATTAGTTCAATTAGCCAATATGTGTATGTAATAGAAGCCGGCAGCCCGATAATGAATCACTTTATCCGAAGATTCACAGACAACTCTGGGGCCATTTACATACGCGCAAAGTTCATTGACAGCGCAGGGATGTGGCTAGTTCGTTTATGTTTCACCTGCTCTACATAATTTCGCCTCGTTCTTGGGGCAATTTGGCTACAGTTTCCCATTGCGAGCGCAATATCGTCGTGGTGGGACTCCCTAGCATCCATTCGTGTTACCCCTTCTTTAAAACGCATTCTCCATAAGACTGTAGGGGGTATGGCACAACTCCGGCAAAATGATCGCCCATGGCTCAAACTTTCAGGATATTATCACTAGGCATCAATAATCTTTCCATCTGAAGTTGGGTTCGAAATTTCGATTACTTTCAAATGTGCAATTTTTCGCTACTTTGCTTAATGGTTGGCGTATCTACCCATCTCAAAGTTGCGCTCACCCTCCAGTTCCGATATATGAGAGGAATCGACCATTTGAGGGGGGCTAGCGGCAGTAGAATTCAAATTTGTCCTATCAGGCTACAATTTTACCAGGTTGTACTTCAAATGATGCTCTTTCAAACTGCGTCGTCAGAATTTTGATATCGATAGCCATCGTCGAGATTCAGAAGGCCAAACTTGGCACTATCACTTTTCGACATTCAAATCGCGCTAACTTAAATGACCATAATTCCGTTTCAAATAAAGATAGAAGGTCGTTCTTTGTTTCAAATGAAAGCTACCATCATCCGCTACAACTTTTATGTTGATGATCTCATTCCTTGTGCATGCCCTGGTTCGGGGTGGGTGGGTGCACTAAAAATGACCTAACTTTCGACATCGGAAAAAGTGCACAAAATGATTGCGCGCGTTTTACAGAACATATGTGTGTCTAACTTTAAGCCAAAAATTGCAAAAATCGTGGAGGGAAAAAAAAGTGGGGCGCGCTTTTGTCCGGTGGCCCGAAAAAGGGTACCTTACAGTAATACTTCTTAACCTCCCATTGCCCGGCATTAGGCTGAAATACTTCGAAAATCATCCAAAACAACATTTTAAGTTGTTTCCCGAACAGTTGTACCACTCTCATTGGTCAGAAATTTCGGTATAAGGTGAACTCGAAAAATCGATATTTTGACTCTTCAACGTGTGAGGTGGGTCCTCAAGGGCTAAATCGCTTCCATACAATGTGGAAACATCCCTCAGAACAGCTCAAAGAAACGGGGCTTCTAGAAATATGTTATTTCATCTAAGTATTCCAAGAAAAGATGCGAAACGGTAAGTCAGGTCAAAGTTGTCAAAAGTGCCCTGCTCATGGCTAAAAATGTAGATCTCGATAGGCTAAACATTTCGTCTGTTGAAAGTGAGTCTCCATCTTTTCGTTGAAGCGAGCTACAGAGCCTAGAATTTGGCCAGAATTGGGCTAAAATCCCCCGAGAGCGCGTGCTCTAACCGTCTGGCGCTCTCGCCGCCTGACGTCCCTCTCCTTCCCCTCTATTTAGCGCTTTCTCGCACGCGTCTCCCTTCGGTTTTGGCCAACTTCTAGGCTCTGTAGCTCGCTTCAACGAAAAGATAGAGACTCACTTTCAACAGACGAAATGTTTAGGTCATCGAGATCTACATTTTTTGCCATGAGCACGGCACTTTTGACTACTTTGACATGACTTACCGTTTCGCATCTTTTCTTAGAATACTTAGATGAAATAACATATTTCTAGAAGCCCCGTTTCTTTGAGCTGTTCTGAGGGATGTTTCCACATTATTTGGAAGCGATTTAGCCCTTGTGGACCCACCTCACACGTTGAAGAGAATGAAAATATCGATTTTTCGAGTTCACCTTATACTGTAATTTCTGACCAATGAGAGTGGTACAACTGTTCGGGAAACAACTTAAAACGTTGTTTTGGATGATTTTCGAAGTATTTCAGCCTAATGCCGGGCAATGGGAGGTTAAGAAGTATTACTATCAGGTACCCTTTTTCGGGCCACCGGACAAAAGCGCGCCCCACTTTTTTTCCCCTCCACATTTTTTGCAATTTTTGGCGTAAAGTTAGAAACATATATGTTCTGTAAAACGCGCGCAATCATTTTGTGAACTTTTCCGATTTCGAAAGTTAGGTCATTTTTAGTGAACCCAACCACCCCGAACCAGGACATGCACAAGGAATGAAATCATCAACATAAAAGTTGTAGCCGATGATGGTAGCTTTCATTTGAAACAAAGAGCGACCTTCTATCTTTATTTGAAACGGAATTATGGTCATTTAAGTAAGCGCGATTTGAATGTCGAAAAGTGATAGTGCCAAGTTTGGCCTTCTGAATCTCGACGATGACGATGGATAACAAAATTCTGACGACGTAGTTTGAAAGAGCATCATTTGAAGTACCAACTATTAAAATTGTAGCCTGATAGGACAAACTTGAATTCTACTGCCGCGGAGTGGTCGATTCTCTCGCGATTCCTCTCATATATCGTAGCAAATTCATCCAGTAATATGTTTATCTTATACAATTAGCACATTTTAAGTGCAAAATTGCCTTCCATGCCGTCCGAATGGTGATGACTTCATGAACTTTTTCAAATGACTGCCCCATTTCTTCAGTTTTTGAGTTAAATTTGGTTCATTTTTAACTCTAAAAAAACATAAATAGTGCGTGCAAACATTTTTTGGAACTTGTTAGCGCCCTATGAGAAAATTTAAAAAAAAATGATTTTTCGACCCATGAAATCTCGATTTTTTCATTCACTGCTGGCAGACGCTTCCGATTCACGGGGGCCTGAAGAATATTTTTTACACAATCTAAGTCGAGAGCACTAAAGAGTAACCAACGGCTCATTCAAAAAACCAGCCCGGGACATTAATGCGCCTAGTGATTTTTTTTCCGCGATTGAAAAAAAGTGCAACAATTTCTGTTTAATTTATTGACGATAGCCCTTTAAGAGAGGAATCGCGAGAGAATCGACCATGGCGCGGCGGTAGGAATCGCGAGAGAATCGACCATGGCGCGGCGGTAGGAATCAAAGGTGACCAATCCGGAAACAGTCAAAGTATAAGGTACTTCAAGTGACGCTCTTTCAAACTGCGTCGTCAGAATTCTGATATTTATCGTCATCTTCGAGATTCAGCAGGCCAAATATCCAGAAGCAAGGGTAATGGCGTAAGCGGAAACAAACAACGGTGTACTAGATGCTCAGGAGCGCTGAGAAACGTTTAATAATTAATAAAATCAGTGAAAAAGTATTAGTTATGAATGACGAAATAATACGTAAGATGGCGCAATATTACGTGGTAATGACGAAGTGTGATGTCCCAGGTGGCCTCGAAGGACCCCTTCCCTGAACTTTACCGACCATTTGTATGCATAAAATGCCCTGAGGGCAAATTATAAGATATTCTGTTCATATTCTCAGGATCATCTGGACTCATGATGATGATCATTTTGATGTCTTGAACCCGTCTCTAACTTGACTAGGAGCTGAGATCTGAATTTTCGAAATCGATTTTGCAGCAAGGTTGCAGCAAATGTGCGGTCGCGCAGCAACCTCAAAATTTTTTCTGGGAAGGCCTCGGGCATGACTCCAATCTCAGAAAGTTTGGCGAGCTGGAAAAAATCCATGTAAGAATTTGAAAAAAAAGAAAAAAAAGTACATTTAGATTGCGTCATCACTACGCAATAATTATCGATCATCATGAGACCCCAGTACATTCACCGTAATCTACGGTGAATTTGGTATACCATGGCTGGATATCAAAATTGTATCTTTTCTGCGGAGAAAATTATAGGGAATTGAAAAAATGCCCAAAAACTTTCCGACGCGACTGTATCAATGTACCATTGCAGTATTCGCTGAGAATGTAGTCACAGCTCCTCCTCTTCTACAACAATATCTCCGGATTTAACATCCATTCCATTACGGCACCAGCTACAAGCAGCAGGAGTTAGTTTCGGTGTGAAGGAATTATGATAGAAATGGGGGGGGGGGTGACAACTGCACAACCGACATTTGCAGAACAATTCACCATTAATTTGCGATTGAACGTAGCGACTTGGGAGTTGCTTCATTGTAACCAGTATGTGCTGCCCTATTTATATCAATTGTATTTCCAAATATAGTAGGTCGAGTTCATACACGAATATAAAAAATACACAAATCGATTTCTGTGATAGGCCTTTTTGGCAATATGCGTTTGAATGCTCCAAAGTGACGTTGGCCATAAAAAGATGTTCGTTACCCTGCTTTGTTTTGCCCATTATTTAATACCTATTACTATAGTTCAACATTTCTGTAATAGGAGACTTCGATAACGTCGACCTCGAGACCTCAGTGTTCATCAAATTTACGGCTATCCAAGTCAGAAATTTAACAACAGCTACCATCAACTCTGGGTGGAACCTACAACAGGCTTCGACTTGAATTGATTTCTATGAAAAGAACTTCTATATGCGCTCTAAAAGTTATTATATTTTGCTTCGAAGATGCTCGTTCGAAAGGGAATTTTCAGAACAATTATTTTTTTTAATGTTCAGAATATGATATTTAGTACGGTTCAAGTATATTTCTCAATTTCTGATAACAATGTATGGTTAAATCAACATTAGAACTTACTAGCTTTGAGATACGTAAATTTGGTAAAAATGGGGTCGCAAAATCGAATTTTCAGAAGTTATTTTTTCAGAAGTTATTTTTTGTTATTTTTCGACGTTATCGAAGTCTCCTATTACAGAAATGTTGAAATATAGTAATAGGCATTAAATAATGGGCAAAACAAAACAGGGTAACGCACATCTTTTTATGGCCAACGTCACTTTGGAGCATTCAAATGCATAAGTAGTTGTATGTTGGTTCAACACGTAAAATATAACGTACTGAACCGAATTCGGTATTTGACAACGGAAACGCGATACAGGAGAAAGTCACCATGCATAGTGAAGGCCCCTGTAATGAATGGGACTGAATACTCCGCCCTGCCAAGCCCCGCCTTATTGGCGTTTATTTTCTACAACCAAAATACAACGATGATTTAATCACTTACAATATGGAGTTCAACTAGCCGTTCTTGCGCGCACACTACTCGCCCTTGCCCGAAAAGTTGTGAGCAAACAGTGATTCAACCATGGCACGAGT
Organism: Pristionchus mayeri; assembly: GCA_036245805.1. Taxonomy (NCBI): domain Eukaryota; kingdom Metazoa; phylum Nematoda; class Chromadorea; order Rhabditida; family Neodiplogasteridae; genus Pristionchus; species Pristionchus mayeri. The sequence continues at coordinate 9,184,260 of BTRK01000001.1, read as the reverse complement.
GTTTGCTCTCGTCTCTCAAAGGCAGGTGTTTGCTCTCGCTCCGAGTGAAAACGAAAAAAGGCGCCATAAAAGAATCTCCCGAACCCTCGTTACCGATGCTCTCGAATTTACGACTCTCAACAGAATTTATCACTCGTTGTCTCTGTGGATGAAATAGCTCAGTCGGTAGTTTGACTGACTGAGCGGTGCAGGTACCGGGTTCGAGTCCCGTCCTCGCAAGACATCCAACAGGCGCATCCAAGCCTTAAAGGTATAGGGGCGGCGTCGTCAGTTGCTAATCTGCCGCCGTTATGTTACAAGTAACATTTCCCCATTCCGCGAGTCAAAGACGGAACTAAATATACCTTTTGACATTTTCGAAAAAACACGAATTTATAGTCATTTAGATGACTCATACCAAGGCTAGAGTTTTTTCCGTGTTCGTCTGCCGACTATTAAAATACTAGAATAGGCTGTTTTCGCATATTTCGTCATTCACTGGCCATAACCGTGAGATCCTTTCGACTGATCGATTTTCTGTGCGCCTTTCCAATCGATCAACTGACCGATAAGGAAATTATGCTTAGAGACCGCAAGGTGGGTGGCCGAATTGCTTTGGCAGGGTCATTTGTGGGTCTAATGTATCCCTATGGGGCTAAATAAGGCCATACTTTTTGCCGTTTGGAGATAACATATCGTTGACTCGAGTTATGGCCCAAAAACACCTCGAAAGAGTCACAACGGAAAAGGAGTCGAAATCGGGACGAGAGCGAAGTGGGCGGAGCCCGCTCTGCCTAGTTTCTCCAAAAGTTTGAGCATAGCTTCGCATCGAGCTTGTTCGAGGATGAGACGAAAGGCAGAGGTCCTCAAGAGCGCGCGCTCTCTGCACACGCCGGGTGAGAGATAAGCGAGCAAGTAGAGAGGAAGCACCGCCCCTTTGCAGTTCTATTAGCGCACGCTCTTGAATCTTTGAAATGAAATGATTAATCGGAAAAAAATCCAAAAAATACGTTCTCGGTGTCAATCGACGCCTAAAATCAGGAACTATCCATCGCACCATGCCCGTGTTAAGAATTGTCCTCGGAATCTTTTCATTCCCCTATAATGAACCCTAAATCGGTCTTTTTTTAGATATTTCTGATTAGATAATGCATGACGGGCATCCTGTCGTTTATAGATACTAGTCAGACGTACCCAAAAATATTTTTTCCATATTTTTTGGATAAGTATTCGCTGCGTCATTTCAAGAACCAGATTTCGGCACGCCTCTTTCTCCTCCTAAGTGGGCGGAGCCTGCGGTCTCTAATTATGCTTCTTGTCAGACTGTTGTTCCGGTTTGCGTACAAGTCTGGATACATAACAGCCGAAAAGGTGATTGTCAAAGAGGACGAGGAAGGGGATGAAGGGAGGTCATTCTTCAACGATGCAAAGGTTATCGACAAACTGTATCGAATGCAAAGTTCTAAATAACCGTCGTCAGTGAGAAGGAAAGGTTGAGCAAGATAGTAACGGTAGATGAAGAGTATGAAATGCGAACAAGTGTGAAACCAGAACCGTCCCTCCCTATAATTGTAGACCGGGAGAATGGCCTACATGTTCTAGAATCATTCATGTTTCATCTCGAAGGAAAGTGAATAGTATTATCGATATATCGCGATTATTCGAGTCAGTCATGCTTGCATTTGTCTTGGTAATAGGTTGCGTCGCATTCGCGTCAGAGGAATGGATTAATAAAGAAGAATCATTTATTTTTGAACATGACACATTGTTCCATGCGGGAAAGCATAATCAGGTCAGATTGTTGGAAAATATCCAAGGCTATCTCTTTGATAACTCGACTAAAGTCATCTACTACAAGCGCAATGGTACTGTCTACTCTTCTCACAATCACTCCCCGATTCCGTTAGGTTCATCCGTGATACACCAAGTTGTTACATTTATTAATGTACTCACAATTGCAATATTGTATGCCTACGTCATCCTCCGGTCGAGGAATCGTAAATACGTTCAAGTTCACCGGCAGGAGGCACCGTTTTAAGCTCAATTTGGAACATATTAATTCAGTTTGATCGTGTTGTGTTCGTGATGAGCGGCTGGACTTCTCCTTCGCTCTCATCGACCGTTTTGAATGCAATCTACAATTTATTCCACCCCGATGAAACTGCTGGTCTGGTCCGTCTAATCGAACTACTCGTCTTCCTTCGCCAGGGACCAATGTCACTTGATTGTCTCGTCGAGGTTCTTCACGACATTAACGAAGGAATCCAGCACGCGGACATGTCAACATTCATTGAAAAGCACTGCCCAAATCTCTCACTTATCATTACCGATGGTATTGTTAAATGCAAGTTCATGAATAGATAAATCATTTCCATGGATTCCGACGAAATCAGTTTGTTGTTGTCACACGTTCCAAATTTTCTGGGGATTTACCCTTCAGACTGTTTGCCTAATGTGGCTGGACTTTCAACGTTTGGATTGATTGCCAATACCGATCCGTCGCACGAAAGCGGCACACACTGGTTTGCAATTGTTGTGGTAAGTGGAAAATGCCATTATTTCGACTCTTTTGGGGGTGCTCCAAAGGTTGATTCTATCCGTGCGTTTTGCAAACAATTTCAAAAGTGTTTCTACAACAGAGAGAAACATCAATCGCTGCATGAAGTCACATGTGGAGCGTACTCTGTCCTTGTTATAAATGAAATGCTGCACAAAAAGAGATCATTTCGGTCTGTAGTGTTGACCTTTCATCGAGTGAAAAAAGACGTTATATATGTGCGCAAATATCTAAGGGACCACTTTTCGTTTCATTTGGCACCAATTCACCGATTGTGAGTGGTTGTATCATGTCGTCTCTCTGTTCGATTTGCCCCACTAAAGTTGATGATATCCCGCGGCACATGTCTGGAACGCATTCAAGGCTCTATTGTACCGTTTGCAGTCGACTTTTCTCGTCGTCTTTCTCACGTAAACGCCACGAAAAAACGCATCAGACTTCTACGACTGCCGACCAGCAAGCCGAGGAACCTCTTCCCGTCTGCCAACTGAGTGTCTACAAAAGCCCAATGGACGGAAGTATTTCAGTCAAAGTTCATTCGCAATGAATGGTCGTATCTCGCGTAATTTTAATTTTCTAATAAAAGTTCTACGTAATACCCGTCAAGCCATTAGAGACGCAACCAATTCCGAGATTGGCTGTCTCGTTGAAATTCTTTCCAACATTCATAAAGTAAACGCTATTGTTAAATTTCTGCCCATTATTCGTTATATTGGCAAGTGTAGAGAGGCGTCAAGGGCCCGTGATTTGTTGCTTACGTTTGCTGCTCATTTTGTTAGAACCATTGTCAAGGCTGTCCTCTCGTTGAAATGAAGCATACTTCTCGTTACCAACCGTTTGTCGCTGTTACGCAGAAAGAAGCAAATGCAATCGAGATGGAAAGAAGACTGAATGATATTGCACTAAGAAAAGATATTTCTTCTCATCAAAAGATGAGACTATACCAAGATGGACTTGCTCGATTAATCAATTTCAGAAAAGAGCACGATTTGAAAGATGAACACTCTGAACCTAGCACCGCCCCTCCACTGGTTGATATTTTCTCTGAAGGCGCCAACCAATAGATGATGATTTCAACATTGAGCAAACCGCACAACTCTTTGATGACGATTTCTATGTTTCATCGACACAGGCAAATTCCCTAGAAGACGTTCGCACGGTAGTCCCCCTCGAAGGAGTACGCCACATTCCTCTCCCATCTCTCCCTTCTTTCCGTCCACCAAAAAAGGTACCACCAGCCATTCCGCCGACGGTGAGAGCGGGAGTTGCGAAACTCCCATGCCCCAGAGTATCCAAGGCAACATCGACGCCAAAGAAGATTGTCTCATCCAAAGTTGCACCAAAGCATACGACATCCGCAAGTGATCAAAACTTGCCTGGATGGATGAGACCAACCAAAAATTCCCGCCTACATCGTGTTCAACATGGAAATGGACGACTATACGTTCGAAGATGGGACTGAATATTATGCATGATAAATTTTAATTTCAATCATTTCATCATGTCATCGTTGAATAGACTGTACTACAATCTCAATGAGCCAACAGCATTTTCCAACCACGGGGCTTTGCAAAAGGCTAGTCGACAGTCTGTTAAAAAAGTTGAACAATTTCTTGAAAAGCAACCTACATACTCTAGACATAAGCAAGTTCGTTACAAGTTCCCTCGTCGAAAAACTCAAGGAGACTATGTCTTCTCTCACGTTCAGATGGATCTGATTGATCTTGGTGGTTTTCCTCGTCAGAACAAGGGCTATCGGTATTGTCTCTCCATGATTGATTGCTACAGTCGGTACGCATTCACAATTCCGATTCATCGAAAAACTGGAGTACGAGTGCGTGATGCATTGCGAAACACTTTCGAACGGCTCAAATTGTTTCCTGCTTTTCTAATCAGTGATAGGGGAAAAGAATTTATAAATGTTAATGTGAAAGAGTATCTCGAGTTTCGACATATCAATCTCGTTCATCCAAACTCTGATATCAAGTGTGCCGTCGTGGAACGTTTCAATCGAACCTGGGAGACACGTCTATTCAAGTATCTCACTGCAAACATCACAAAAAGTGGATCGATATTGCCGAAAAGCTGACAAAAGCAATCAACAATTCGTATCATCGTATGATAAAGTGCACACCACAGCAAGCATTTTCGGGCCTATCAAAGCCATTTGTCACTCCCGCTCTTCCGGTGAAAAAACCAAAGTACCATGTTGGAGATATCGTTCGAATGAGTCATCAGAACAAGGCGTTTCGGCGTGGACACGAATCGGGATGGACGGATGAAGTATTTCAAGTTGTTCAAGCTCTTACTGGATCACCGCCCACTTATCGATTGGTAGACGAACAAGGAGAAGAAATGACTGGAATCGTTTATGAAAAAGAACTTGTTCGAGCAGCATGATCACTTGCGCGCGCCCGGGGTTCCTAGGAAACCCCCTAGGGCCCTACGAAGCCCCTATGCCCTAGGTCCTAGGAAATCCCTAGGGCCCTACGAAAGGCCCTAGGCCCTAGGGAACTTTGTTCCCGGGAGAGAACCTTGTTCTCTAGGATCCCCCTCGCCCGTTATACTCCTGAATAGATACATTGTGAATAATTGGTTGAATAAAATGCTTTATCTTTACATGAGTGCATCAACACGGGGTACACGGTTATCGTCAATGGTGAACACGGAATCCTGCTCACAATGAAGGATACAATACAGGCCACCTTCGGGAACAGGTTTGCTGAATGCAACATTGAAACTATTCGTTCCGAGGTTGATAAGGTCAAATGTTACTGAATCTAGATATGGCGAAATTTCAAATACAAAGAAGGCACACCCATTCTTGAACATTTCTCTGGTAATACCGTTGTTTCCAGCAGACCGTCCCATTCCCGTTCCTTCGAGCATATTCAGATACGCCGGCATGTACAAGTCCTTTTCAAAATTGAGATTAAGTGGCCGTGATGGAATGGTTCGTCCACCACACTCGAGGAATGCATCCTTGACGTTAAAATGCCCAAAGTTGAATGGTGTTTTCACGTGTGAGCCCTGATACGACTGAGCATCAACCATGCACATGACCACCCTTTTTGGCAGCGCAGACGTTAAAAGTCGACATTCGGGGGCATCAAAACGACCCGGAGCCACATAGAAACTACGCATTTCCACATTTGTCAATGGATACGTAATCATCTTTTCCTGCTTTAGGAGTTGTTCGATAGCGAGTGCGGCAGAGTCGTGAAGTTCGTACTCGTGAAGAAGTAGCTTCATATCCAAAATCTCATACGTGTAGATAGTATCAGAAGGGGCTCTTTGATCCTTGTCCAACTCGAGGGAATCAATGACAAACTTGGGATCATTGAGATAAGCAATGAGCTTAAAGTCTAAATAGTTGAGAAGAAGACGGGGCTGATTGAAAAGGTTGAGATTGAGTGTTGCGGCGAATTGACCTTCTCCATCTTACTCAATCCACTTTTGTCTTCGTACATGACCAATCGAAGCCGGACTGTTGGGATAATCGTCTGTGGCATAGCCCCCGAGAGAGAGTGTGCTATTCTTGGTGTCCTGGTCAAAGTGGAGCTCAGTCTCAATGATACTTCTCCACGAATACAAGGGCGACGAGTCTTCAACCATCACATCATTAATGTACACTTGGAACTGCTTAAAGAGAGTCTTTCCAATCATTTGACAAAATGCAATGGGGAGTTTCTGGTCTGCTGCTACTGCAATCTTCTTTCCATCTTTATCTCTTAGTCCAATTGTAAATTGAATGTAAGTTCGTTGAAGGTTGAGAAAGCTCTTTTGCAAATTATATCTCCATTCTATGGGGCCAAGTGTTTTTCCGGAAGAGAAGGAATTGGTAAGGGGACATTCGACATAGCGGCTGTTCACTACACCGATTGATGTATCGGGTATGCTAAACAGGTCAAGTTCGGGAACGGTGGTTTTTCTAGACTTTGAACTGACTATTTTTTGCATTATGGAGCGGGAACGAAATACGACCGTTTCTCAGCAGGGACGTTGCTTGGACTGGGTCTTTTACGACTTCCAAGTCCAGTTAGACTACGAATTGTATGTCTGCCGGCTCGTTTAAATGCAGTTGAGGGGGTCGCCCCGTTAAGGATGTCGTTTGTCGCGGTCACTGCTGCCTGCGTAACGTGTCTGCCGATAGGTGAGGCGAGAAACGCCGGAATGGCATATCGAAGTCTCTTGACTACTCCAGCAATGCCTCGTCCTCTCTGAAATGGAACGCCGACAAAATTACTGCCACCATACTGCTTGTTGTTTTGCAATAGGTTAATAAAATCAATTTTATCATAGTCAATGTCGATTGAACAATTTAGGGCGGGCATTACGAACTAGCGTTCTTGACAAAATGAAGAGTGCAAATCGTTGTTCCAAAATTGAATTTTATAGGTTTTCCAAATGCATCACGGATAGTGATCCTAATAGTATCGAGAAATTGGGTATTCATTGGAAGATGTTGAATTGGATTGAAGACAATCGACACGTTGGTATGTTGATCCGACGCGGGAATAACTCGAAGAAGTTGTGATTTGCCGTTTCCAACTATTGTTGGCTGAATGCAGTCCGCATATACAAACATGGTGGAGACATCGTTGTTAAAGTCGATTGAATATGTCGCAATCGACTTGGAGTCAACTAGATGGAAGGGCTCTTTGTTTGAGTGAGAAGAAAACCCACATAGATATGCAAGTTTCAGGCGAGAGTTCAATGTGATCCAACATGTTTTTGTTCAGAGATACGATGATTCGATGTAGAAGGGGATCATAATCAAAGGAAAACCCGTGCTTTGAGTACTGTTCTTGTGCACGACCAAGCGAGAAACTACGAACATTTGCTTGATTATCAATTCTTTTCGAATCTGCTGCGTGACTCTTTTGAACGGTGATAGTTTCTTTGATCAACGATTGAAGTTTCTTGTTCTCTTCAATAATCGAATCAACGTGTATCATTGTAACCGTCAATGATGGTTGAAGAAACATTCTTACTCTCTTTGACAAGTATGGACGTGTCGTTTTTTGCGTTTTGTATCGAGTCCTTCAAAAGTACTTGCATTTTCCGGTTCTCCTCTAGCAAACTGGACGAGTTCTCTTTGGCGCTATTGATGATGTTCACACTCGCCTTTTCCGACTGAATGATAAACTTGTCTATCAGATTATCGAGTAATTTGAGATGCTTATCATCTGAGTTGATCGTAATTGCATGACTTTTTCTATCAAGCTCGAGCCTAGTTCTTTCATTTTCGAGCTTTTTCTTCTCATCATCAAGTCTTTTTCTTTCCTTAGCAATTTTCCTCTGTTCTTCCTCTCTCTGTTTGCGCTCGTCTTCTTCCCTACGTCTCCGTTCCTCGTCCTCTTGCCGTTTTCTTTCTTTCTCTGCATTTTGTTGATTCACCATTTCCTGTTCCTTTTTCCTTTTCTCTTCATCCTCTTTTTCTTTTGCCTTTTTTCGCCGATCGAGAAGGGCTTGGATTTCATCCGGAGTAGCAGGACGCACCTGTCCACTTTCCATTGCTGACTGTAGTTCATCATTAGATGGTTGTCTGGTCTCCTCCGTAGGAGCGTTTCGTTTTCGCCTTTTCGCCGTAGACGACCATAGTGCATCAACCAAACTCAATGCGTCTCTGTAATTTCCGGGTTGTAGTTGATAGTCCGCGCGCTTCCCACTTTTGTCAACGATTGTGAATGTTACTGGTTCGGGAACATTCTCGAAACTGTTGCTGTAGATGATTTCGGCAAGTCCGCATTTCCACTTTTCAGACTTTAGTTTGATCGGTACCGGTAGGCGAACCAGAAATGATGAGCTCGAGTTCTCGGGATGGTCGGGTATGTTCGATGGAAGAGTTATGAAAAATTCCGCCATTTCCAATAGGAAATGGTATTATTAGTGTTAGATAACTACTCAGAAGTCCCAGCCAGAACGACTTTCGTCCACTATCTGGAAATATGGTAATATTGACCAGGGCAATGGCAATGCAAACTGTAACAACGACCAGCTGAAACAGAATAAATAGGGAAGACCGTCTTCGATCGAGTACCTGATTCATTTGATGGCGCGTCGTTCTGAAAGGTTTGTTATAAAGACTCCCTGCCTGCTGTACTGTTCTGGCGGGACGCAGACTGGCAAGACTACGTTGCTTCGACGAATTCTGGAGAATGAAGCCGCAATGTTTGACAAACCAGTTGATAGAATAATTTGGTGTTATGGAATCGATACTGGAGACTTTCCAAAGGATGACAGAATTGAACTTCACGAAGGCCCTCCCGATATGAAAATGCTTGAAGAAAAAGATCACAAGTTGTTGATTCTTGATGATCTCATGTCCTATTACGTCAAGAACAAGACGGAACGAAACAACCTCTTTACCCGTGTATCCCATCATTGCAATTGTTCAATAATCAATATTGTCCTGTCTTTGTTCGCCCAGGATAGAACGGCTAGGGCAAATAATACGTATATCTGTTTAACCAAGTCAACAGGGGATACGCTGCAGATACAAAACTTTGCAAAGCAAATCTTTTTCGGGAGATGCAACTTCTTCTGGGAGGCATACCAGGATGCGGTGAAGTCACAGCCCTATGGTTATTTGATGATCGATTTGCATCCGACAACTAGAGACGACTGTCGACTTTGCACTAACATTTTTGATGAATCGATTGTATACTATGTAGAAAAAGAGAGACCATAAATCAATTGGAATTGTACCTGTCACAGTTTATGTCTTGATTGTTTGGTATATTTCTTTATCGGCAGAATGATATCATGATGTATGGCGAAATATCGAAAAATCACATCAACTTTAAATGTCCAGTCATTGCATCTAGCGCTTGCACTGGCCCGAAAAGCCCCAGTACTGTTCTGGAACCAGCCGGAATTTGAGTCAATCCTGCATCTCGGACGATTGATGTAATTATCCCGGAATCGTTGGCCTTGTTGAGTAACTGGATGAGATGGTCCGTGCTCTCACCTTTAACGACAATCTTTGCTTGTCCACTTCTTCCCCACCAGTCGATGCAGGACTTCCCTTCTTCATTCGAAATTGCGGCTTGGTAAAGCATTAGAGCTGCGTGAGCCACTTGAGCAGCTACTTTTCCAGTACCCATTTTGAGTGCCGTATTAACAACAAGCACCATCTTGTAGCGATATCCAGTTAACAGAGGAACATATATCGTATTACCCATGAGCAGATAACAGTGATAGTGATTGTGAAAGATTAGAGCTCCATCGGCTTCAGACATATGGGTTCGGGAAACCCTTTTATAGCGATTCGGGGCGAGAGCAAACAGAGTCACAATTTCCTGGGCAAGGGCGACAGAGTTGCTAGTTGAACTTTACATGTTCGTGATTAAATTAAATCATCTTGCAAGTAGAAATTGCGTGCCAAAAAGGCGGGGCTTGGCAGGGCGGAGTATTCAGTCCCATTCATTGCAGGGGCCTTCACTATGCATGGTGACTTTCTCCTGTATCGCGTTTCCGTTGTCAAATCCCGAATTCGGTTCAGTACGTTATATTTTACGTGTTGAACCAACATACAACTACATGCATATTGCCAAAAAGGCCTATCACAGAAATCGATTTTTGAATTTTTTCTATTCTTGTATGAACTCGACATACTATATTTGGCAATAAAATTGATTGAAACGCATACTCTCGAAAAAGCTACGATTTTTTTATCTCGATCAAAATCTGCTTTATCGAGCATAACGTGGCGAGCGTTGGTTATACCGCTTAGTTCATAACATGAAAGTTTCTTATTATATTTTTCCGATCATTTTGAGCACCTTGTCTCTAGCCCGTCTGGGAGCTGAGATACAGTATAGCCGAGAGCAAAACCGGAAAATTCCTAAAAGCCGGCTCTGGGACCTGTGGCCTAGATTTTTCGAGAAGTTGGCTCTTGTGTATGCTACCACTATAATATGATGGCAAACAAAAAATAAAAGTTGGAAATTGTTCCCGAGGGGTCGTTTTTTCCTCCACTGACTCATGATACACGTGATATATGCAATCTTGTTACCAGGCGAACATGAGTTTCACTCCATATCTATGTATATGGGTTCATGGTCCAAAAGTGAGAATTTGAGTGAACAATTATGGTTATATAAACCCCAAATACAGTGACTAATCGTTATTCACGAGCCCCATTAGCTACTATATCCCAGTAACACGGGTATCGATTTGTCACTGTATTTGGGATTTATCTAACCATGATTTTCCACTCAAATTCTCAATTTTGGACCATGAACCATTGATTTGGAGTGAAACTCAAGTTCGCCTGGTAACAAGATTTGTATGTGGTAATGTAGGGCAGCACATACTGGTTACACTGAAGCAACTCCCACGTCGCTACGCCCATTCGCAAATTAATGGTGAATTGTTGTACAAATGTCGGTTGTGCAGTTGTCACCCCCCCCCCCCCCAGAGAAATCCCCAATTGATTTGAAGGCTAAGTTCATGTTTCAGGAATCAGGAATGCTAGATACTTGATTGATTGGTACTTCATTCACTGATAGCTTCAGAAACGTTTAGAAAAGAACCACAATAATAATGAAATACATAACGAAGCATTAATGCTTTGGTGATATATTACATGTGATCGTTCTCTCGTTGATATTTAAAACGCGTTCTCTGTAATACTCGGACGGGCCCCTGCAGGGGGTGGCACAAGGCTTCAAAATGATTGTATCGACCTGCAATTTTCAGGTTATCATAGCTGATGGTAGGGTATGCTCCGATATGATTTTTGTGTCTCTAGCTCAACATTTTGACCTACCAAATTTGAAAAATTAAACTCAACATTCATTGACAAATTATATACCATTCGAAAGAGCACGAAAAGTTATGCCTACTTGTATGTTTTCATAAGGATTGGTGCATGTTCGCACGATATATTGCATGATAAGTGCATTTTCAACTAGTTTTCGTGTCAAGAGACAATAATGGGGTGCATTTCCAGCGGCGATCTCACGAACAGTCGATGCAGAATTCAATTCTCTATCGACGTATTCAATTCGTTTTACGAAAAATCTACCCCAAATGTGTCGTTCTGCTGATTGGTTTTTTCTCTTTGGTTTTGAAACGAGTAAGAAGTAGCTTAAAATAGGGTATAGACTCAAAATGTTTGATTGATGAGAAATAAAAGTTGGCAAAACATCAAGCATCGGGCAGGATTTGAACCCTCGTCGACGAATGCGTGATACAAAAGCCGCAGAACGACATAATTGGGGTAGAATTTTCGTAAAACGAATTTAATAGATCGATAGAAAATTGAATTCTGCATCGACTGTTCGTGAGATCGCCGCTGGAAATGCACCCCATTATTGTCTCTTGACACGAAAACTAGTTGAAAATGCACTTATCATGCAATATCTCGTGCGAACATGCACCAATCCTTATGAAAACATAGATGTAGGCATAACTTTTCATGCTCTTTCGAATGGTATATAACATGCCCTTGAATGTTGAGTTTAATTTTTCAAATTTGGTAGGTCAAAATGTTGAGCTAGAGACACAAAAATCGAATGGGAGCATATCCTACCATCAGTTATGATAACCTGAAAATTGCAAGTCGAAACGATCATTTTGAAGCCTTGTGCCACCCCACTCCGAGCCTTACAGAGAACGCGTTTTAATATCAGCGCTGCGTAATTATAGTTTTTCCGCTATCCATCGAATGAAGGAATTCCAGATATGAACTATGTGCAATACTGTGTTCACATTTTCAAAAAAACATCGGAGTAACTAGATTCATGTTTCAGCAATGCGATGTTGTCTCGGAATTTCACAGCATGTTGATCTTTTCTGTTGATTGCTCTCTGTCATTTGCTGTTGAGTTTCATGATTATATCAAGTGTTTGAAACGCTTGAAGAGCTAGTGCCGCTTCGTCCAATTCGAAAAAAAACAACTTTTGTTTTCAATCGTCAGGCTGCCCACGCATGCATGTCGGAAAATTCAAAAAGATTTGCAACTTCTTTAGCGTCTTCCTTCTCACTCGTGAGGATCGCGTGGCTTCCGTGCTCGTCAGCAGCATCGAAAGCGGCCTTGTAGATAAAAGCGTTAGTAGATTACGTTTTTTTTCAGAGATCACATGCATCCACTAAATAGTAGAGATATTTGTTCACATATGGATCCGCAGTTCTAAAATTATATTAATGCATACATAATACTAATCTAATAATATCATATGGGCATTGAATGTTGAGCGCAAAGTAATACATTTCTCCACATTCATTTCACCAGCCACCCTGAAGCTTCATAATTGAGATAACATAAATTCCCTTCTACCTGAACTTGATAGATAGTCCGTCAATGGGGAATTGCACAACTCAAAACCACGATTCTCGCCTGCATTGAGCGCGCACTCGGTCACATTTGTTGTGCCTTTCCTCGCAATGGTAGACAATGCTGCTGCGGGATCAGCACTGCGACCGACCTCTCCCCTGCAATGATATAGTGATCATGTCTGATTGTAAGCGAGTGAGGATTGATGTGCTGTTATATTTAAGCGGCGCCTATGATGATCTCATCTCTTGCCAAGAATGAATCAGGATTTATGAATCTGCTGAAACATTCATCACCCTTCCATCAATTTCCGCCAGTTTTGGGCACTCATTCGGCGCTCGTCAACTTCAAATATTCGAATAGGCAGTTCACATAGACAGTAGGCTGTTCCGGAATCTCAGCCATCAATATATCAAAAATCAATAACATCAACTGAATCAGAAATCATTCGTTATTCCATTCGAACGTATACCATTAACGACGTCTTCGTGTGAGTTTGGCATCGCGAAAGAAATTATCAAAAGTTTGAAATTAGTATTTGCGTTTCACGCAGGATTGAACACAGTTAAAGTGGGAGTAATCGTCTGACTCTCTTCAGTTTGCATGCTATCTCGTCTCTCTGACCGTCGAGAGGGCGTGCAAACTGAAGAGAGTCAGACGATTGCTCTAAAGTGGGCAATTGTCATTATTGTTGCGTGCAACAATACATATACAAAATTCAGGTAAAATATTCTAATGTATTAGGGTGTCCGGAAAGTTCGTTCATGCCTTTGTAAAAACTCAGTTTGCGATCGAATTTCGCAATCACGCAATGTTGTTTGTCAACAAAGTATTGCACCATCCTGACGCAAAGTGGTGAGAGGATTGAATCAATCTCTTAGTTTCTACATCGATTTTCGTGATGGAGACTCATCTTTACCTCCGCGCAGTCTTGCTGCATTATTACCGTCTTGGCCAATCAGTGAGGCAGGCTCATTCTGCCCTGGCCCAATCGGAAGGTGACTATGCCCCCTCCCTTCGTTTCTGCCAGAAGTGGTTCTCTCGCTTCAAGAACGGAGACTATAGTCTCAAAGATCACCCCCGTTCTGGACGCCCTCCGACCCTCGATCAGTCCAAAGCCAGTGTGCGTGATTTGAGGAGAGAGACTGGCACTCCTAAATCGACGGTGTCCGATATCCTCCATCGAGTGGGAAAGAAGCCCAAGCTCCCACAAGTGGTTCCCCATGATATCTCTCCGGCACAGCTGAAAACCGTGTCGAGATCTGTCATGAATTGCTCCATCGCAGATCAAATCTTAGATGGGTCAATTCAATTGTCGCCACAGATGAGAAGTGGATCGCCTACGATAACCCTGAGAGGAAACTACAATGGGTCGATGCGGATAAGAAGCCCAAGCCAGTCCCGAAGAAGGAAGAGCATGGAAAGAAGGAACTCCTCTGTTTTTTCTTCTCCGTGCTCGGTCCGATCTACTGGGAGATCCTGTCCCCTGGCACCAACATCACTGCCGACCTCTTCTCCAACCAACTGGAAGAAGTCGCACACAGAACCCCTCCCAGTCTTGTGAGCGAGGGCAAAATCCTTCTTCTGATGGACAATGCTCGCCCTCATCGAGCGAAGATGACCCAGAAGAAAATGGACGAGCTGGATATCGAGAGGATTCCCCACTCACCGTATTCACCGGACCTCTCTCCGGGGGAAGAAATTCAACGATCGAGATCAAGTTGTGAGGGCTTTCGTGGAATGGATGATCTCGAGGACTCCCGAGTTCTGGGAGAGAGGAATCGCTACTCTGCCCGATCGCTGGAAGGAAGTGAAGGGAAACATGAGAGCATACATTGATCACTGACAATTGTAAAGTATTGAATAAAAAATAAAAACAAAAAAATGAACGAACTTTCCGGACACCCCAATAACTCAATCGACAGAGCTCGAAAAGACGAATCGAATGATATGCTGAATGTATATTCAACTCGCGCGCTATAGTCAAAATCGCGAAACTAGATTTGAATTTACCCGTGTTTGACTCTTGGAGACCCTGTGGAGTAAGTATCGCATTTGTATCCATCTAGCGAGAGTCCGTTGCCACGTGCCAGATAGCTGAGGGGTTGTGTTCTAAGGGCATTTATCTGCCGCCGCAGGTTGGAATCTGTTCCGTTTCAAATTTCTTTTGCATTGTTTTTATGAAGTCCAGTGTACATCTGGTGATGTACTTTGCAACCGAATACCCCGGCGCTTCGCTACGAGCGGTAAAACCCCGGCGCTTGCGAAGAGTGCCGACACCAAGCTTTTCACTAGTACCCTTATCAGTGAACGTGTCTGACTAAGCCAACAAGTATTTGAATGCTGCACATCAATATAATGTGATTGAATTTTTTTTCAGAAATTGTGCAATTTACCTCATCTTACCGAAAGCGAAAAGCAAATCGATTTCTAGGGCGAGTTACTAGGGTAGATCAAAAGGCCATACTGACTGCCAGAGGGTCACAATTCCTGAATCGGGTGTAAGTGAAAATCTAATTTCGCGATTTTGGCATCTTTAGTGCGCGAGTTGAATATGCATTCAGCATACCATTCGATTCGTCTTTTCGAGCTCTATCGACTGAGCTAACAAACAGCCTTGGTACGAAATTGCTGTAAAAATCAATAATTTTAATCCATTTATGAAAATAATAATGATCGTATCGATGAACCGACAGCACAGGCTTATTCTCCTTGAAATTTGGTGCGGGAAATTTTCTTTTCGCGTTAGCAGACCCCCTGTAGGCCGAGCATAATACGTCCAAACATGCAAATTTAGGAATCTGTCGACTTTGACGGCGTCTCACATCGTCGAGTACGGAGATATGGAACACAACTTGATGGTTTCTGTTGAGGGACCATAAAAGAGGTCTTCTGAGAGATCGCATGTGCTGGGATACAAAAAAATCATACCGCTTCCAATGAGTCCCCACGACAAGGGTTGGTACATCTGAGGTCAGGGAACTTTGTGTATGAGTTATGGAGCCGTAAATTGCAAACTACCTAAAAGGTGGCTCCTGAAATTTCGAAAGTTTGGATTACTGTAACATGGTTCATTTTTGAGTAAATTCATTTTTGAGTAAACGAGACGTTAAAAAAACAAAATGATCGCCTCGAGCAGCTCAACAACTTTACTGTTGAGAGTGAAAAGGTACGAAAATTATGGAAAGTCGAAAACGTGCAAAATTCATTTTTTCGACCACGTTTTCGATAATTTTTTCGATCTGGTGAAAAAAAAGATCCCATATGTAAATGAGATCTCTACATATTTGAGATCTACGCACTTTTTTGGTCCGGAAAATGTTCTTGCCTTACCAAATGACGAGTAAGAAGACACTTTTAAATGGCTTCAAAAGTGGAGAAACGCGTGATTTTTAACACAAGATGGAATTGCTCAATCATTGATTTCACATTTTCGCGTTCAAAACAAGTTTGTACGTTTAAGGTTGATACAATTCAATTCAATAAACTTCGTTTTTAAGGTCTGGAGCCGTAAATTGCAACCAAACCTAAAAGCCGGTTCCAGAAATTTTCAATATTCGAGGTTCCGAATCTTGGTTAAAAATAGACGAAAAAATACATTTAAAATACATAAATGACCGTCATGAAGAACTGGATAACTTTACTGTTAATGGCGAACGGCTTAGAAAACAAATATGAAGTGAAAACTTCAAAAATTCGAGGTTTTGGCTGTGTATGTTCCATCACATTGATATGACCACGAAAGCTGAAATGTTAATGTGTTATTGCACGTACGATGAATTCGAGCCGTTTGCCATCAACAGTAAAGTTATCCAGTTCTTCATGACGGTCATTTATGTATTTTAAATGTATTTTTTCGTCTATTTTTAACCAAGATTCGGAACCTCGAATGTTGAAAATTTCTGGAACCGGCTTTTAGGTTTGGTTGCAATTTACGGCTCCAGACCTTAAAAACGAAGTTTATTGAATTGAATTGTATCAACCTTAAACGTACAAACTCGTTTTGAACACGAAAATGTGAAATTAATGATTGAGCAATTCCATCTTGTGTTAAAAATCACTCGTTTCTCCACATTTGAAGCCATTTAAAAGTGTCTTCTTACTCGTCATTTGGTAAGGCAAGAACATTTTCCGGACCAAAAAAGTACGTAGATCTCAAATATGTAGAGATCTCATTTACATATGGGATCTTTTTTTTCACCAGATCGAAAAAATTATCGAAAACGTGGTCCAAAAAATGAATTTTGCACGTTTTCGACTTTCCATAATTTTCGTACCTTCTCACTCTCAACAGTAAAGTTGTTGAGCTGCTCGAGGCGACCATTTTGCTTTTTTTAACGTCTCGTTTACTCAAAAATGAACCATGTTACAGTAATCCAAACTTTCGAAATTTCAGGAGCCACCTTTTGGGTAGTTTGCAATTTACGGCTCCATAACTCATACACAAAGTTCCCTGGCCTCAGATGTACCAACCCTTGTCGTGGGGACTCATTGGAAGCGGTATGATTTTTTTTGGGGGTCTGGATTTCCTACATTCTCTCAGAAGACCTCTGATATGGGCTATTCAAAACTGCTCAGAGCCCAATTTCGAGTTTTCCAATGTACCAAGCTTTATTCGAATCTTACGCGGCGCGAGTGATAAATTCCACCGAAATAGCGCTGAAAACGAACATAAGAGAGGAATCGGGAGATATTCGAGAACTCTGAGGACTGGTGGGACGTAGAAATTCATGATTTTTAAATTGGCTGGAAAAATGAGTAAAAGTACTTCGATAAGTGCTCTTTCGAATGGCGTTGGCCGTTTTTCAAATAAATTTTTTGTTTCGACGTGACGTCGTTCTGAAGTGGGCGGTGTCTCAAATTTTTCGAAAAAAATCGGTCTATGACACGATTTTTCGGCATTTTCCGATAAAGATACGTACAAACTGTCAACAGACGAATGAAAGAGGAGTGAATGAGGAACATTTTTCTTACACTGGTTGGGTTGAAAACCCAAAAATTGAATTTTGGGTCCAACTTTAGCGAAGATTTTGAAAAATTTGGAAATACCAAAAAGAAATGATTGGCACTATGCGCGATTTATTGGCCCTCCTGGGTGCTTTCATTTAACGTATAGGTCATTGGAATCGGGTCATGCGTTGTAATGTTGCTCTCGTTTCAGCAAAATCGGTCGTTGGGGTCGAGTAAAGACATCATGTTTACTGTATGTAAACTAGCTTAATTTGCATCATAATTGCATTAATACATCAGCAAAACATGTTTCCACTTCATTGCCGTGTAATTTTCAGGTCCACTTGTCCATAGACTCAATTTGAAGAATTTGCGAACTTTCTTCTGGGAAGATCCAAATAACCAAGTTTCCGGTGGTAATTGTCATCAGTACAAAGGGAAATCCTCGTAATACCATGTAGGAACAATTTTCAGAACGTTTTGGAAAGAAAGTAATGCTTCAAATGTAATTTGCTCAATTTTATAATCGAAAAATGCCGAAATACGACACGTCATTTATAAATTATGATATCGCAAACTGATTTGCACCATAATATAGAGAATGAAGAGCTGAACATTTTATCTGTTGGAAGTAAGCTTCTATCTCTTCATTTACGAACGCTACAGCGGATAGAAGTTGGATAGAATTGGGCCAGAAACACTCGAGCGCGCGCTCTGCCCGTCTGCCGCTCTCGCCGTCTGACCTCCCTCTCTCTCCCCTCTATTTAGCGCTTTCCCGCGTGCCTCGGCCTTCGTTTTCTGACCACTTCTAAGCTCTGTAGCGCGTGTAAATGAAGAGATAGAAGCTTACTTTCAACGGATAAAATGTTCAGCTCTTCATGCTCTATATTCTGGTGCAAATCAGTTTGCGATATCATAATTTATAAATGACGTGTCGTATTTCGGCATTTTTCGATTATAAAATTGAGCAAATTACATTTGAAGCATTACTTTCTTTCCAAAACGTTCTGAAAATTGTTCCTACATGGTATTACGAGGATTTCCCTTTGTACTGAGGCCAATTACCACCGGAAACTTGGTTATTTGGATCTTCCCAGAAGACAGTTCGCAATTTCTTCAAATTGAGTCTATGACCAAATGGACCTGAAAATTACACGGCAATGAAGTCGAAACATGTTTTGCTGATGTATTAATGTAATTATGATGCAAATTAAGCTAGTTTACATACAGTAAACATGATGTCTTTACTCGACCCCAACGACCGATTTTGCTTAAACGAGAGCAACATTACAACGCATTACCCGATTCCAATGACCTATACGTTAAGAAAGTACCCAGGAGGGCCAATAAATCGCGCATAGTGCCAACCATTAATTTTTGGTATTTCCAAATTTTTCAAAATCTTCGCTAAAGTTGGACCCAAAATTCAATTTTTGGGTTTTAAACCCAATCAGTGTAAGAAAAATGTTCCTCATTCACTCCTCTTTCATTCGTCTGTTGACAGTTTGTACGTATCTTTATCGGAAAATGCCGAAAAATCGTGTCAAAGATCGACTTTTTCCGAAAAATTTTAGACTCCGCCCACTTCAGAAAGACGTCACGTCGAAACAAAAAAAATATTTGAAAAACGGCCAACGCCATTCGAAAAAACACTTATCGAAGTACTTTTACTAATTTTTTCAGCCAATTTAAAAATCATGAATATCTACGGCCTATGTCGAGTCTTTCCCGATTCCTCTCATAAAAGATTGAAAAAGCACCTGGTTGAGAGATGTTTCAATTCTGCAATAAATGCTGTTCGATATTGTGAATCAACAATAACTCTGCTGTTGCATACCTTACCATAAACTGAAAGCTTTTTGTGTCTGGCGTTTTCGATTCGGATGGGATTTTGATAGTTTCTGTGCAATCGAGATACACGATGATTACACGTAAAATAATTCAGAAATTTCCAGAAGAAAACATTTTACGACCAAAGATAGGGTGTGTCATGTCCGTCCGTGTACCGTAACCCGAAGTGGCGTTGGGTCAGATCGTGTGTCAGACTCATGATTTCATCGGAGGATCGGAGAAAAACATCGGTACAGTACTCATACCGTAACCAAATGCTACCGTAACCAGTAGCCGTGGGTCAGACGCTGTGTCAGATTCA
Organism: Pristionchus mayeri; assembly: GCA_036245805.1. Classification (NCBI taxonomy): domain Eukaryota; kingdom Metazoa; phylum Nematoda; class Chromadorea; order Rhabditida; family Neodiplogasteridae; genus Pristionchus; species Pristionchus mayeri. The sequence continues at coordinate 9,164,337 of BTRK01000001.1, read as the reverse complement.
TGATTTCGTCTCCGGATGGATGCAAAATATTAATATCGTTCATCTAACGTTACATGAACCTACATTATCAAGTAGCGCTGTGTCAGATGGTGGGTCAGATTCATAACTTCGATGGTCAATTAATTAAATACTTCGAAACCATGCCCCTTTTGCAAAATCTAGCGTTAGGACGGACGCGGAAAACCATGATTTTTCCGGCATCAATAGGTGATTATTTTTCTAAATATTCCGGCCACTTCTAACTTTAAAAGAGGCGTAGTTGCCTGTTGTCCAACAAAAAGTGAAATATATTTGCCACTAGGGTAGGAACACACCTAAGGAGAGAACGCATTGTAGTATCCGCGGAGTAGAGAAAGGAGCAGAGATGTGCAACGAAGTTGGCTTGACTATGACTTATAAAATATAATTTACAAACTTAATTATTATATCATAGCGTAGTAGTAAAGTCGCTAGAAACTTTTAAATGCGATAAACTGCATCGCAGGCGATTCGATGATGTTGTTGATAAAAGATATCACATTAGTGCAACAAAAACACTGGTTGATACTGACATTGGATTTGGGTTTATAAATAATAAATTATCCAATGATGATGTGTCGATGGATCATGAATGTACCAGCAAATATTCCAGATAATAAACTTTGCTATTTCAGTCACAAGTGCAAAATAAAATGAAAACAATGACGATGAATGATTGATGTTTCAGAAGTATTCGATAGGATGGTGAGCAGCGGCAATTGTTGGATCGACTTCCATCTAAAAAAAATATTCTTTTAAAGTGATAATTCCACAGCCGATTCACTCCATGTTTTGCCGGTGGTGCAGCAGGGGATTGAGAAGCACGTGAGATAGACAGTCGAGAAGGAAAATCGAGTATGAAATAGTGCACTGCTTGTGAGAAGAGGTTATTTCTGTATGTTCTTCTCACATCTTGAACCACTTTAGAAACTATGTAGCATATCCGGAAATAATTTAGGTGTCTCATTATTTTCGTTAGTGTATTGGTTAAATAGCAATTGCGAATCTTTTTAATCTTTTATCAACAACATCATCGAATCGCCTGCGATGCAGTTCATCGCATTTAAAAGTTTCTAGCGACTTTACTACTACGCTATGATATAATAATTTAGTTTGTAAATTATATTTTATAAGTCATAGTCAAGCAAACTTCGTTGCACACCTCTGCTTCTTTCTCTACTCCGCGGATACTAAAACGCGCTCTCTCCTTAGGTGTGTTCCTACCCTAGTGGCAAATATATTTCACTTTTTGTTGGACAACAGCAGAGTTATTGTTGATTCACAATATCGAACAGCATTTATTGCAGAATTGAAACATCCCTCAACCACGTGCTCTTTCAATATTTTATGTTCGTTTTCAGCGCTATTTTCGGTAGAATTTATTGACGAGGAGGAGAAGATGGATCGAGGAGGAGAAGATGGATATGGGGGCTGCAGGAGAACATTTCAGAGAATAGGTATTATTTGATGAGATTGTCAAGAAATTGCAAAATCCGTTGTCCACTAATCACGATTGCATCCTGGTACACCACTTTTACCCATTAAAAATATATACCTACAGCTCAAAGCGAACAATTTCCATAAATCTATTTGAGTTTCATCGTCAAGCCATACACCGATCACAGCAAGTCAACTCAGAAAAAAGGTTCATTTGCGTTGCAGAACGATTTTTGGATTGAACTCGCCATTTCACTATGACCAATTATCGCCCCCATAGTCGGTAGGTGGAGATTCACCCCAAATGGCGAAAAAGAGAGCTGTTGAAGTTATCCACATTGCGAAGCATATCTAAATTCGTTGCTTTCCGAGTCAATCCGGAAATGGGATCTTCATCGATCCCTGAAACGTAATTAAAATCTGAGAAAATTTCGTCGAAATCGATGTTGCTTACTTCAGAGCTATCTCCTCCGATGGGAATGAAGATACAGATACGGCGTTTGCGCAGAAAATTCCCTAAACACCTTCCGCACAATCTGACTACGCCCGATTTTTAGATTTCGATATAAAGCATGTTCTTGGGAGCTTTTTCGAATGCTACAACCTCATTTCCGGACTGACTCGGAAAGCAACGAATTTAGATATGCTTCGCAATGTGGATGACTTCAACAGCTCTCTTTTTCGACATTTGGGAGGATTCTCCACCTACCGACTCTGGGGGCGATAATTGGTCATAGTGAAAGGGCGAGTTCAATCCAAAAATCGTTCTGCCACGCAAATGAACCTTTTTTCTGAGTTGACTTGCTGTGCCGATGAATGACATAATTATTAGGTATGTGTAAAATCAGTAAAAGAATACCTCTTTGTCATTCTCCTACCGTACCTTCACTCTACGAACTATGCATCGAACGGTGTTGTTGAACAGACGATGAAGAAAGACAACGAAGAGATATACGATACGAATATACGAATGCACGTACATTGCGGGTTAGGTATGGGTAATTATTGCGTTACGATATTATCTATCCATGTGCTGCTTTCAAATTGATGTGGACTATTTTTGAACAGTGAATGTGCCTCATTATTTTAGTATTTTATTGGCAAATATGAATACGAGTCTCATCGACATTAGGCTAGATGCAAATGGAATAAGGCGAGAATGAAGCGAGAGTTTGCAGGATGCATGCATTTACCTCTCGGACAGAAAAAAACAAAATTCATATTGAACATGTGCCGGGTTCTAGCATATCTCGTGATATTTAGGGGAGACTATCTGAGTGAGTGAACATTTTTTTAGGGCACTAGCGAAAAATCGCATTCCTCCAAAATTGGTGTACGTGTTGTATCCCGTGAGTATAGCTCACACCCCACTTCTGGAGCGATATATATCACGCGGAGTGATACGCGCCAAAAATAGTTTCTTTAGATTACAGTATTCAACTTTGGCTCTTGCAAAATAATTTTGAACGAGTTATATCACATATGGTCGGCGCACTTACGATGATTGCTGCCACCAAGTTTCAGCCCATTCGCTTTTCTGCTAGCCGCGAAAAATCGAAAAGTCGATCAATTTCCTCTGTAGGTCGCTCAGATGTGTGGGTATTGACACTTTTTATTCTTTCACTTTGTAGCACACGCTCATGACTATTAACATAGAAAAAATAAGAAAAAATAAAAATAAACTTTTTTGAGAAATTGCCAAAATAAGTTTGACAAGTTACCGTACCTTACAACTTTTGGAACGAAATTATTAGATATGTAGCTTAATCAATGCGGGTTTCATGTTCAATGAATTATTGCTCGACTGACACGTCTATGCGTAGCAACCCCCCCCCCCCCTCTCGCCGCCATTCCTGGACAGCTATTTACGTCGGTGTTCAATAAAGTACGACACCCATGTAATGATAGTATTATAAAACAATACGTTGCGAAATTTTACAAATGTAATTAAATAATTATTAAGCATTCCATGGAAGGCTGCGAGCTTGCGTGCGACCCGAGAATTTAGGAGCAATGTGATTCAAGGGGACGGGGGTAGGACATATGCCCAACGGAGATTTGCGCAACGGACATTTGCGCAACGGAGCTCCGTTCGATGGGAAGTTAACCTACCCACTTGGGATTTGTATCATTGTATAATAACTAGTGTGCGCTACTCTACAAATACATATAAAAATCTCCATGCCAGGCGATCATGAATTTTACTCGTCAAATACGACCAGGGGGTCATGGTCCAAAATTGTGAATTTGAGCTGAAATTCATGGCTAGATAAAGGCAGAGTACCGTGGCCAATTGAGATTCAAGTGACCCTGTACCCAATGTATCCCGTTAACATGGGTATGTATTAGTTTCGTCATTTGGTGTTTATCAAATCATGGATTTTTACTTAAATTCACAATTTTGGTCGTTAGTGTCGAGTGAAATTCATGTTCGCCTGGTAATGAGATTTTTATATGTATTATATTTGTAGAGTATAATACACTAGTTACAATGAAACTACTCCCAAGTTTTAACTCCAACTATTCATCGAACGGCGCTCCGTTGCGCAAATCTCCGTTGCAAATGTCCTACCCCCAAGGGGACTCATGATAAGAAATACGAGTCAGTGGAGGAAAATTGTCATCTCCAGGAACAATTTGCAAAAAGTTTTCATGATTTTGTCATTATATATGGTAAGTGAATATACTTGGGAAAATATTTTGATTGGTATAGGTGATTGGTCCCAGAGCCGGCTTTTAGGAAATTTCCGGTTTTGCAACTGGTTCTACTGTATCTAAGCTCCCAGATGAGCTACAGCGATTATATTGGGATCAAAATGATCGGGGAATTGTTCTGAACAACTTTCATGTTTTGACAAAAGGTCAAAGATCAACGATCAAAAAGATATGTTAGAAAAAGAGCTAAAAAATAATTATTGCTGCTCTTGCGAGATATGTTTCCCTGAAATTTTATTGCTGATTATGCAAGTATAAGTCCATATCTGTATAATAAAAATATAAAATTGCAATTTTGGGATGGGGTGTTTTTTGCTATTTGGCTCTGAAGGTGGGAAATCTCAAAATTTTAGAAAATTCTCATTTTTTAATTGTCTTTAAAAATGCAGAAATTTGTCTTAACTGGTCCATGTTGTGGTGGAATAATATGTATAAGACGAGATTTTGCAAAATGTATGTGGTTGGTCCCAGAGCCGGCCTTTAGGAAGTTTCCGGTTTTGCACCTGGCTCTGCTGTATCTAAACTCCCAGATGCGTTACAGAGATGTTATTGGGCTTAAACTGTTCGGAAAAATATTTCAAGACACTTTTACGTTTGGACCAAAGGCCAAAAGGTCGAAGATCAAAAAGTAATGTTAGGAAAACCGTTTTTGGATCTAAAAATAAATCTTGCTACTCTTGCGAGATATGTTTCCCTGAAATTTTACAACTGATTATGCAAGCATAAGTCCATATCTGTATAATAAAAATATAAAATTTCAATTTTGGGATGGGGTGTTTTTTGCTATTTGGCTCTGAAGGTGGGAAATCTCAAAATTTTAGAAAATTCTCATTTTTTAATTGTCTTTAAAAATGCAGAAATTTGTCTTAACTGGTCCATGTTGTGGTGGAATAATATGTATGAGACGAGATTTTGCAAAATGTATGTGGTTGGTCCCAGAGCCGGCCTTTAGGAAGTTTCCGGTTTTGCACCTGGCTCTGCTGTATCTAAACTCCCAGATGCGTTACAGAGATGTTATTGGGCTTAAACTGTTCGGAAAAATATTTCAAGACACTTTTACGTTTGGACCAAAGGCCAAAAGATCGAAGATCAAAAAGTTATGTTAGGAAAACCGTTTTTGGATCTAAAAATAAATCTTGCTACTCTTGCGAGATATGTTTCCCTGAAATTTTACATCTGATTATGCAAGCATAAGTCCATATCTGCATAATAAAAATATAAAACTGAAATTATGGGATAGGGTGTACTTTGCAATTTGGCTCTGAAGGTGGGAAGTCTCAAAACCGGAAATTTCCTAAGAGCCGGTTCTGGGACCAAAGACGTACATTTTGCAAAATCTCTTTACATACATATTATTCCGCCATGTCATGGACCAGTTCTGTCAAAAATTTGAAGATAATTTAGAAAATGTGAATTTTCACAAAAAAATGAGATTTTCCACTTTCAGCGCCAAATTGCAAAATACACCCTATCCCAAAATTTCAATTTTATATTTTTATTATACAAATATGGACTTATAGTTGCATAATCAGCAATAAAATTCCAGGGGAACATATCTCGCAAGAGCAGTAATAATTATTTTGTAGCTCCAAAGACGGTTTTTCTAAGGGTCAAAGATCAAAGATCAAAAGGTCAAAGATCAAAGATATGTTTGATCTTTGATCTTTGACCTTTTGTCAAAACGTAAAAGTGTCTTGAAATATTTTCCCGAATAATTTAAGCCCAATAACATCGCTGCAGCTCATCTGCGAACTTAGATACAGTATAGCCAGGTGCAAAACCGGAAACTTCCTAAAATCCGGCTCTGGGACCAACGACGTACATTTTGCAAAATATCGTCTCATACATATTATTCCACCTCAACATGGACCAGTTCTGACAAATTTCTGAATTTTTAAAGACAATTAAAAAATGTGAATTTTCTAAAATTTTGAGATTTCCCACCTTCAGAGCCAAACAGCAAAAAAACCCTATGCCAAAATTGCAATTTTATATTTTTATTATTCAGATATGGACTTATACTTGCATAATCAGCAATAAAATTTCAGGGAAACATATCTCGCAAGAGCAGCAATAATTATTTTTTAGCTCCACAAATATTTTTTTTTACATATCGTTTTGATCTTTGATCTTTGACCTTTTGTCAAAACATGAAAGTTGTTCAGAACAATTCCCCGATCATTTTGAGCCCAATATAATCGCTGTAGCTCATCTGGGAGCTTAGATACAGTAGAGCCAGTTGCAAAACCGGAAATTTCCTAAAAGCCGGCTCTGGGACCAATGACCTATACCAATCAAAATATTTTCCCAAGTATATTCACTTACCATATATAATGACAAAATCATGAAAACTTTTTGCAAATTGTTCCTGGAGATGACAATTTTCCTCCACTGACTCGTATTTCTTATCATGAGTCCCCTTGGGGGTAGGACATTTGCAACGGAGATTTGCGCAACGGAGCGCCGTTCGATGAATAGTTGGAGTTAAAACTTGGGAGTAGTTTCATTGTAACTAGTGTATTATACTCTACAAATATAATACATATAAAAATCTCATTACCAGGCGAACATGAATTTCACTCGACACTAACGACCAAAATTGTGAATTTAAGTAAAAATCCATGATTTGATAAACACCAAATGACGAAACTAATACATACCCATGTTAACGGGATACATTGGGTACAGGGTCACTTGAATCTCAATTGGCCACGGTACTCTGCCTTTATCTAGCCATGAATTTCAGCTCAAATTCACAATTTTGGACCATGACCCCCTGGTCGTATTTGACGAGTAAAATTCATGATCGCCTGGCATGGAGATTTTTATATGTAATTGTAGAGTAGCGCACACTAGTTATTATACAATGATACAAATCCCAAGTGGGTAGGTTAACTTCCCATCGAACGGAGCTCCGTTGCGCAAATGTCCGTTGCGCAAATGTCCGTTGGGCATATGTCCTACCCCCGTCCCCTTGAATCACATTGCTCCTAAATTCTCGGGTCGCACGCAAGCTCGCAGCCTTCCATGGAATGCTTAATAATTATTTAATTACATTTGTAAAATTTCGCAACGTATTGTTTTATAATACTATCATTACATGGGTGTCGTACTTTATTGAACACCGACGTAAATAGCTGTCCAGGAATGGCTGCGAGAGGGGGGGGGGGGGGGGGGGGGTTGCTACGCATAGACGTGTCAGTCGAACAATAATTCATTGAACATGAAACCCGCATTGATTAAGCTACATGTCTAATAATTTCGTTTCAAAAGTTGTAAGGTACGGTAACTTGTCAAACTTATTTTGGCAATTTCTCAAAAAAGTTTATTTTTATTTTTTCTTATTTTTTTCTATGTTAATAGTCATGAGCGTGTGCTACAAAGTGAAAGAATAAAAAGTGTCAAATTTCCTAAAAGCCGGCTCTGGGACCAATGACCTATACCAATCAAAATATTTTCAAAGTATATTCACGTACCACATATAATGACAAAATAATGAAAACTTTTTGCAAATTGTTCCCGGGCACCTCCACTGACTCGTGATCATAGCTGTCCACGCCGGCGGCGTCGGCAGGGGGTGGGCAAAAAATCCATGACCCCCGGTTCATGGTAGGACGGGGGGTGGGCACGAATCTTGCCTACCCCCGTCCTACCATGAACCCGGGTCATAGTCAAAAAATCGATGGTAGGTCATGGGTAGGTCAAGATTAAGTACTGTACCAATCAATAGTACAGTAATTCCTGATACCGTATATAGCTACCGTAACCCTGATTACCGCAAACTGATTTTAAAAAAAATTGAAAATACAGTACCCTAATTGAAAAATCAAATTGCCGTAACCAATCGATAGTACAGTACCACGAGATACCGTATCGCACTACCGTAACCCCGACGATCGCTAACTAGCTTTATATTTAAGATGCCCTTGTGACGTGCAGAATCGGTCTGACGTCGTGGACGAAAGATTGTACAGTACCCAACTGACTACCGTAACCCAGTTCCGTGGGTCAGATCTAGTTCCTTGGGTCAAACATTTTTTCTAAAAATCCAAAATCATTTTATAAAAATACTAAATAGATCATAGATTGGTTCTACACTAATTAGGGTTACGGTAGGATATTTCAAAATAATTTTATTATCGATTTAGAATTTTTAGAAAAAATGTTTGACCTAAGGAACTGGGTTACTGTAGTCAGTTGGGTACTGTACAATCGATCGTTCACGACTCCAGACCGATTGAGCACGTCACCAGGACATCTTAAAAATAAAGTTATTTCGCGATAGTCGGGGTTACGGTAGTGGGATACGGTATCTCGTGGTACTGTACTATCGATTGGTTACGGCAATTTGACTTTTTAATTAGGGTACGATATTTTCAATTTTGGAAAAAATCAGTTTGCGATAATCGTAGTTACGGTAGCTATATACGGTATCACGAAGTACTGTACTATTGATTGGCACGGTACTTAATCTTGACCTACCCATGAGCTACCATCGATTTTTTGACCATGACCCGGGGTTCATGGTAGGACGGGGGGTGGGCAAAAGACCATGACCCGGGGTTCATGGGTGGACGGGGGGTGGGCAAGCGCCGCCAGCTCTGGACAGGTATGCTCGTGATACACGTGTTAAACTACCAATATGTTCGTACTATTTTTCAAAGTCGAATCATATTTCGATGTGAGTTTCATGGAAAAGATATATATGGAGCAATGGGGAATTTTCCAGTGATGGCCTGCTGTATTTTTCCAAAAATATAACACATAAAATTGATTGACTATCGAAAGAACTTGATACTGTCACTCACAATCTGATCGCTTCTTTAATTTTTGGTGGATTATTCTTCTGCTGCAGACCCCCCCCCCATTGCACGACCGACACGGACCCCGCAGCCACTGAAAGAGAGCAAACTGAAAATATATAGAATAAGATATATATGCATGAAAGAGTCGAAAAATAGTCCATTTAATCTTCTGGTAAGCACTAGGGTTGCAGGATCGGATCGAAGTCGAACAAGAATTTCGCATTCCCTCTGTCACCCCTTCCTCTCTCTCTCCCCGAAGATCGATCGAGCTAGGTCGATCTGCCAGAGGGTGCGAATCTCGCACTCCCATCGAACTTCGCACTCAACCCTCTTCCCCCTCGAGCTTCGCACTCAACCCTCTTCCCCCCTCGAGCACCTTCTGGCATAGAGAGTGCGAGATTCCATTGGGGGGAAAGGGTTGACCTCTCGCCAGTGTGAAGTTCGAGGGAGGAAGGGAAGACCCCCAGAGGGTACGAATCTCGCGAATTCGATCCTGCGACCCTAGTAAGCACCTCTAAATACGGTTGCCCGAACCGAACCTGAACGACTACTCTCGTAATCATATTTAAGACCCGCTGATCTCCCGCCCCATCTATTCCTTATGAATGGACAGCAGTGACTCAGTCATTACTAATTTCCCGTTATCGAAAAATATTCATTCATGCACGTTCCTTCTTTCTTCCCTTCCACTGTTGCTTGAATCCATTTCAGTCCTTCCGACTCACACTTGCACCTGCATCGTCTGTATCCGGTCGTTCAACATTCGCTGAAGAGAATTAAGAGTGGATTTTTTGGATTCCCCGAAGAGGTTGTTGAAAGAAGAATTAGTCACTTAGATATTTATAATCACTGAAACACGAATTGCACGATCGAATCAATTATGTTTATCTCATAATTCCTTATTACCTAACGGAAACTCACTCATACTGCATGTATTAAGAACTGAAGCGAGATTGTCATGATATCCGATGCTACAGTTATAGAAGAGTAGGTATCATCGTAGCTGCAGCGTGCATCACGAACACTGCAATGGCAACTTTTGCCAAAATTAAGACTTCCTTTGGAAAATAAAGATTTGCGATCGGGTTTACGTTTCACTAATCCCATATCGAATTAATCTAAAATCAAATTTTGTTGTAGTCATCTTTTCTTGGTAAAAATCTTGGTAAAAATCTTGGTTCTTGGTAAAAATTCATTTATCCGAAAAAAAGTAAATAACGAAAATAGGAAAGTAAAGATCCGCCGAATCAATCAAAATCGTATTTCTTTCTGTATCATTATAGGCTATTATGTCATCCCATTTGTGAGAGATCAACTTATAATGTCTGCATGATTATTGGCTAGCACATTCATGTTCAACGAATGCTTCAATACCCGAACAGATTGTGATCTGCCGGCAGAGCTTTCGCATTATTGTGCAACTAACCAATAATCTGTCAAGATTTCAAAGTGAGTATGTCGCTCGTATTGGCTTTCGCTGATCAGCTATTGTATTTCTTCTGCGTACTACTCACAGCACGCCTATGAGGTCACGAGATACAGTGAGAGCTTCTTGCTTCTTTTCTCTTTATCGTGCCGTCTGCTTCTACGGTGGAAAAAGTATGGCAAAGATGCCCTCTCGAAATATGTTTATTTTTTGAATGGTAAATAAATCAGTTACGATTGAATGAATCACCAATCACTCAACTATCTAGGACCCGTGAAACATCAACTTGACCATCTATTGGATCATGATTCAAAGGATGTGTTCATGAAAAAAGTGAAAAAAATACCGATCGAATTCATTTTTATCCAATCTAATATCAGCTGATTCGATTAATAGCATTACTGAGAGGTCGGGGTTACGTCCTGAAAACATTATTATCCATGCTCGCATCGATAAGTCTCCAATATTCGCAGCCATAAAGAAAACTGGGCTCACATGTTCAAATACGCATCTCAAATTCAATCGTTTGAAACATTATTATTGTATCCTGGTAGTTTTGAAATTTTTAGCATAGCAATTTAGGTAACCGTGTCAGGTATATTTATTAGTAGTGTTGTTCGCTCGAGCGTTTCTCGCGAGCGCTCGTCGCTCGAGCGGTCATTTCATTCCGCTCGCGAGCGCCAATCGCTCGCGAACGTTTTTGCATAGTCGCTCGCGAGCGAGGATCGCTCGCGAATTACTATGCAAAATCGCTCGCGAGCGATCTGTCAGAGAGGAATGAGAGGGAGAAGGGAAGGGATCGATTTGCTCCCATCGCCCATCAATCTCAAGTACGTTTCAATGGCAATATTGATGCGCACCCAGTGAATGGAATTTGATGGTTTGACGGAACTCAATCGAAATTGGTGTGCGATGGGAACAAATCGATCCCTTCCCTTCTCCCTCTCATTCCTCTCTGACAGATCGCTCGCGAGCGACTTTGCATAGTCATTCGCGAGCGATCCTCGCGAGCGAGCGGCTATGCAAAAACGCTCGCGAGCGATTGGCGCTCGCAAGCGAATCATTCGACCCGCTCGCGAGCGACGAGCGCTCGAAATAACAACACTATTTATTAGATTAGTGATGTGTTTCATTAGGACCACGTAGACGCAGCGATAATGGCTGTGAATGCGGCATCTTCAGCACTGGTATGCTGAAAGGTATTAATTTTGCGATAACCCTTCATGAGTGCTATGGACCACTCTTAGAAGAGCTCAGTTAGTTCGTAATATTTTTATCACAAAATCAAGCGGACAAGATCATCGTTTCGAGATATCCCGAGATTACATGGTACTCTGAAACATGAATGTGGCACCAATCGAAAATGTTTGGATCAAAATTTCTAGCTGGATCTGCCAGGTAATGAATTAATATGTTTTAGATCAACCAGTCGCACTAAATTAACCCGCTTGTAAGTAACCTTTCAATCCTTTCGTCTCTAAAGAAGGTTGAGGAAAGCGGAAATTCAGCGAGACCGATTTTTAACGTTTTTCGTATATTTCAATATAAAATTGGAAGTGAAATATCATTTAAAGAAATATAGAAATGTGATTGATGATCAATATCTTATCCCTAATATTACCAATTCTAAGCATTGCCCTCCTTCTATACAATTTGCTTTAACCTCGAAAAGAATCGACCATGTAGTTTCGCGCATCAATAGCTCTTTAAAGAGTTTTCAATTAGCATCAACATTGACGTGTCGTCGGTATTATTGGTTTATTAAAGAAGGAGTAAAGGCAAAATTCAATTGTTGATGCTTTCGTATGCACGGCCTAGATCTCCCAAACGATAAGAAGCTCCGAAATTTTCACATTGATATCTCCATTCCGAACAGAGATATCTGTAGTTGGCTGGGAGCCAAATCAGGAAAAGCTCAGGCAACGAGAAAGAGAGCACGCAACTTGAAGAGAGTTCTCATCTAATTCTATGGTGTGTGTGATCGTTCTCTTCAGCGAATGTTTCGTATGCAGACGAGGCAACAGCAGGGGAAGCAATCAATGGGAGAGAAATGGAAACGTACAGATGAGGATGTACGTGAGGAGGTGGATAGTGTGAATATGCTAAGAGAGTGAGAAAATATCGAAGTGACCTGAAATGCAATAGATTTGGTTTTCAATTTGAATGCAATTATTCCAGCTTTACGTGCATTTCCTTTGGTGACGAGGCTGAGGATTCTAGTCGCATCTGCCGCAGCGGACGCGGCCAGCACACCATCCACGCGTCTATACTCGGCATTATGAGTGTAAACAAAGAGGATAACGAGATGAAAGATTTGAAAAGTCCTTCATCCTATGATAAGACACATAATTTACATGTGATTATCTTTAATGGGCTGTTTATTTATTTATTTATTTTTCGAGTGAAAAAAACCGAAAATGAACAAATGTTCAGCCTGTTCTCGAGAATTCAATATGTCGGTGAAACTCAAAACATGCATGATCTTTTACACACATTCACTTTTCCTTGACTTGACGAATGGCATTTTGTCTCGTTGATAATATACATGTAAATAATAATTCGAATATTGGTTTCCTTGCAGCTGCGACGACACCGAGAGTGCAGGCTGCAAAATGCAGCACGGATGATGTGAAGGGAGGGAGGTGGAACGAAAACGGCAAGCGAGGTCCAATTTTATCATCATTTTACACTTTTAAATATCGAAAAAAAATACTAAATTGTATGAGATATTTCTGACTGGGATTATTTCCATTTCAATTTGCTTCCTACCCCCATTTTTTTTCTGCATTTCATTGTGGTGACAAATGTGGGTACTCTCGAGGGGGGACGATTACTAAATGATTTAGGATTTTAATGAAACAATAACTTTACAGTCGCGCGCATAAGTGAGTGGGCACTTTTTGAATTTGCTGCAACTTTTTGCCTAGGAAAGGCACTATTCTGCCACTAAGGTATGTTGTACCATATTCGTTGGAGATTATTACCAGGGTATTTGGGAATGACGTAACTACCCCGTTATTGCGTAGTCATGACGCAATCAAACAGTAGTTTTTTTCAAAACGGCATTATTCTTACATGGAATTTTTCCAACTCGCCAAATCTGAGGTTAGACATATGTACGGGAAATTCCATGTAAAAATAATGCCATTTTGAAAAAGTACTGTTTGCGTCATCACTACACAATAACGGGGCAATTATGCCATGAATGTCTCCAATGAATATGGTACAACATACCTTTTTGGCCTTTCCTGGGCAAAAAGTTGCAACAAAAAAAGTGCCCACTCACTTACTTATGTTGCCGCCTCTACTCTCGCTGTCGTTGCAGATAGATGCTGCTGCAGACTCCACATCCTTCTACGATCCCAACAATATAACCAAAGAGTGAATGGATCTAACGTGAGAGGATTGCAATCTTTGAGAATTCATATGAGGCCGGTTGCCGAATAATCTGCAAAACGCCTTCGGAGGCTGGCACAGTGAAATTTCCAAAACACGTGCAAAGGGGTTCTCGATGATGCTGAACATCATGGCCTACTTCATTTTGCATCAATTCGGCCGGTGCAGCCGGGCTGCAGGTCGGATTTTTTTACTTTTTATATCATTTTTCTCCGATAACACAATAAGTATACCAGCTTTTGCTCTGAAATTTGAATACCACCCCAATTCGGCCATACAGAATCCAATTATGTAAATCTGGTAGCTCCATTGTTATTGCGAACTGAATTATAAAAATTTTCTCGAATACTAGAAAAGTGTAGGGTCGGGCGTTTACATGTGGGGATGCGCCTCGTCAAGACGATCATTTTTCTTATGCGATGTGTGGGTTTATAAGTTCGCGAAGTTGTGTTGCATGTATTTTTACATCTTCATTTCGAGAGACTCCCTCTCATTAACGCCGCGCAACTGAGCGCGAGGAATGACGAGTGAGAGAATTTATTATGTTTCACTTCGTAAATAAAGATAAAATATATATGCCCTTTCTTTGCGAAGTGAAACATAATTCATTCTATCATTTACCAGTCCTCGCGATATTTAGGCCTTCTAATTGAAGATGTATAAATACATGTAGCAAAAGTTGGCGAACTTATAAACCCATACATAGCATACGAAAAATGGTCGTATTGACGAGGCGCATCTCCTCATGTAAACGCCTGACCTTACACTTTTCTAGTATCCGGGAACATTTTTTATAATTCAGTTCGCAATAACAATGAAGCTTCCAGATTTGCATAGTTGAATTCTTCATGTCCTAAACGGGGTGGCATTTAAATTTCAGAGCAAAAGCTGGTATACTTATTGTGTTATCGGAGAAAAACGACACAAACCGTTAAAAAACCGACCTGCATCCCGGCTGCACCGGACGGATTGTTGCAAAATGAAGTAGGCCATAATGCTCAGCGTCCTCGAGAACCCCTTTGCAAGCGTTTTTGAAATTGCACTGTGCGAGTCATGTGCCGATTCTTAGACGACCGGCCTCATAGTGCACCATTTTCAGTGCACCATGATCCAATAAGTCACTGTTGATTTTCACTTCTCAATTATATTTATCAATCAATCAATCAATCAAGTTTATCACGTCAGGCGATTAACACCAGATGAGGAATAGGTCTATTCTTCGGCAGTTGCATGCCACCAGTTCGCGCCAAGGGATCTTCTTAGGTCATCTTTCCATCGCGCTCTAGGTTGTCCTTGGGGGCGGGTCTTGTTGTAAGGGACCCAGTCTGTAGATGCGCGGCTCCACTGGTCAAGTCCCATGCGTCCCAGCTTCCGAGCCCACTTAGTCTTCCTTCTGAGCGCTTCTTCATTCCAGTCGCGCAGGTTGGTCGCTTTGCGGATGTTCTCGTTCCTCCATCGATCTCGTAAGCTGATTCCAAGCATTTTCCGCTCCATCTTACGCTGCGTCACACTAAGTCTCTCCTTCTCACTTGCTCGCAGTGCCCAAAGCTCGCTCCCATAGAGTACTGTAGAAGAGACGCAGCTCTCAAATAGTCGTCGTCTAGTCTTCATAGGAAGCAACCTTGTGGAAAGGAGGTGGGACAATTTACTCCAGGCGAACCATCCCAAGCGAATCCTATGTTCAACTTCAGCCAGGTGATCGAGGGGGAGGGTGATTCTTCCTCCAAGATAGGTTGCAGAATCGGCGAAATTGAACACTTGATTATTGATGATGATTGGGGCTCGGGTTGTTGTACATGATGTAAGGAGCACTGTCTTTCCTGAGTTAACTTCCAATCCGACACGAGCACATGAATCCATCAGTTTCCGCAACATTCTTTCAAGTTCGGGGCGTGTCTTGGCAACGAGAACCACGTCGTCAGCGTATTCGAGGTGGATTAAATTTCTTCCATCGATCCTCAGTCCATCTTGCTCCCAGTCTATGTCGTTCATTGCTTGTCTCAAAACGGCATTGAATAGGCTGGGGGAGAGAGTATCTCCTTGGCGGACGCCTCTTCTCACATTCACTTCGACGAACTCCTCGTTGACTCGAATTCTTGTGGTGGATGACTCGTACAAACGTCTCAGAAGATGGATCAGTGTGGGGTGTACTCCGAAGGTCCAGAGAGCTTGCCAGACTGCACTCCACTCAACACAATCGAACGCCTTGCGAAAGTCGACAAAACCGAGGTACAAGGGAATACCGAACTCATGTGTTCGTTCAACAATCTGTTTGACGGTGTGAAGGTTATCGAGAGTGCTATGTCCTCTGCGGAAACCAGTCTGGGTGGGAGACTCTGTTTCTCCTAGCGTCCTTTCGATTCTTTTCAAAATCACGCGCGTACATGTCTTGAGAGTGACGGTGAGTAGCGAGATAGGTCGAAAGTTATTGATGAGGGAAGGGTCCCCTTTCTTGTGTAGAAGTGAGACGACAGCTTGGACCATATCTTCAGGAACTTGATCTCCAGACACTAGGTGATTGAGTAGATCAGAAAGGAATGGAGCAAGGTGAGCTCTCGAATGGTAGATCATATCGGGGAGAACACCATCTGAACCAGCAGAGTGACCACACTTGAGATGAGAGAGGGCATCATAGGTCTCATCAGGAAGGAAAGGAGGGAGAGAATCGATAGATTGGGAAGGGATGGCAAGAGGAAGCTGCACTGCTGGCTGGTAGATGGACCCGAAGAAACTTTGGACCGCAGTCTTAGTTGCAACTTGTGAAAGAGCACCGGTGACCGGGTCCGGAACTTGAAGTCTCTTGCGGTAGGAGTGAAGATTCAGCATTGCTTTGACTATGCTTCTTCCTTTGCGTACTGCTTCTATCGCTTGGCTTTCTTTCCTTCTCTTGATATCCGTGATGATGCTGGTTCTGGCCATTTTGCAAGAGATGGAGAAGGCGACATTGGATTGTGGAATTGATCGAAGGAGATGTCGCTGGGCCAGGAGGTTTTGGGTTGCAGGGGAGATCCAGGGTGGGGACTGCTTCTTCTTCCAACAGTTTGTTGCAGCCGTCTTTGCAAACGCTTGTATCTTGTAAAAGGCGTCTGTGGCTGAGGTCGGGCGAGCAAGGGGCATCGATGCGAGAAGACTCGCATTGGCAGTAAAAGCGACTTTATCGAAGACCAGTCGCTCCCTGCATCTTTTATGCCGCACCTTGTTGGGAAGAGAGAGGGCGAGTCGGACGAGGCGATGATCCGAGTTGAAATGGAAGTTTCCGACGACACCACAGTTGACAACTCGTGCTGTGATGGGCGAAGCAACGAAATCAATTTGGTTGAATGTGGTGCCGTTGGGCGATCGCCAAGTCCAGATCCTGCCCCGACGCCGTTTGGGGAAGGTGTTTTGAATGCGCAACTTGTTCCGTACGCAGGTCTCTGTGAAAGAGCGCCCACGTGAGTTCGGGGTCGGAGAAGCAAATTCGCCGACAAATCTTTCATTGCCAGGCTCCTTTGCAACTCTACAGTTGAAATCCCCGACCAAGATTGGCATGAATCCCATCGGAGTGCTCTGCAGCGCGGCTTCTACTTGGTCAAGGAAGTCGTCGTATACGGCGTCATCATATGTTGATGTTGGGGCGTAGGCATTGACCAGGAAGAGCTTGTGTTGAGGCAGTTGCAAGGTTGCAATACGGTCCGATAGTCCTTGAAACACTGCTCCTTTTGCGAGCGTCGGTTGAAGCAAGAAAGCGTCTCCATTTCTTGCGGTGGCACCTCCCGAGTGAAAAACGACGATGCCTGAGGCCGCAAGATTGAAGGAAGCTAAACCCACAATCCTGGCCTCCTGGACAGCAACGACGTCCCACTTGATCTTAGAGAGGGCCAGCTCGATTTCGAGAAGCTTCTCCTTAGGCGCGAGTGTCCGGGCGTTCAGTGTGCCGATGTAGAACGGACGACCCATCGAGGCGGCTTACAACTCCCGCTTGCCAAAGCTGCTGGGAGAGGGAAACTGGGGGAGGGAAGCAGAGACGGGGGGACGAAATTCGCACCCCACCGCTCGCGACTAGCGTTGAAGACCAGAATCTATATTTATAACACATCTGAAATCTCACTCATTTTTGTTTTAAATCACTGTGGGTTTAATATCACGCCTCTCACATAAAAATCGCCTCTCACATAAAAACGCCGGATTAGGCGAAATTAGCCAAATTTATTATGTTTCAGAGTTTTCTTCAGTTTTGAACTTCTATTGCATCCCTGAACACGCTCACAACTTCTCATTTGCCTACCTCCATTCTGAAGGACCTGGTACGGGGTCGTTGGTTCTGGTACACACCTTTAACCTTGATTATCTCTGTTCCCCTGCACTTTAAGCGAAAATGTTCCTCAGAGGAACTCCCACTAACTGTACTTCTGTTGTTGCAGGAGCTGCATACGTTGCAGAATCACTAATCGAAAGTTAGTTTTAACTACTCATTTTTATCGATTTATATATATTTTTTAAAAATATGAATGAATAGCCCATCCGATGCGAAATATTATGGAGAATTTGAAAATCAAGAAATAGAATGGTGAAAAACTGCATGCTCCCCGCAAAATCGATCCGCGGAATCCGCATATGGGTAAGGCGATTAGCACTGTATTTATGTAGATGAGAAGGGTTAAGTGAGAAATTGGATTTACTCACAAGCAAGATTTGTGTTTCAGTGGTGGTAGATAGTGGAGTGGAAGGTGCTTCATTCAATGGATCAATGGAATTTGACAAAAAACACAAAAAACTGGCCTGGTTGAATGTGGTGCCTTCAAAAATGAAAACATGGCTAAATGAATTACACTGGTCGATAGAGCTCGGAAAGTTAGCCGGGGAAACGGAAAATGAGCGTCCAAACTATATTTTGAACGGTACTAAGTTATCGGCAAAGTATGAGCTGAGCGAGCGACCGGTGCAGCAATTCGAAGAGGAAGGGTCATGCTGAATATTCCGGTTACGGGGGTCGATGAGTCTAGGGAAGCTCAAAACCATGGAAAACCCGCAACCAAAAAATGCCCCCTGTCCCAAGATAAGCCATTTTGAGTCGATTTTCTCGTGAGAGGCGTGATATGAAACTCAAAATGATCAGGCGCATCACAGTTCGAAAAATCTAGAAATCAATTAACAATTTTTCATTGTAATGTCATAAAATCGTATACAGACGAGCAAAACGCAATGAAACTGCTTCTCATCTAATGAATTATATTCCATTGAATATTTTGCGGGGGTAGCGAATCAGGAATAGCGTTTTCATTAGTATATCTTACATTATTAATATTTAAAAAAATTTCCCTCTTTGAAAAGAACATGTCAAATTGGTCTCTCAATCTCGAAAATATAAGTGATTTCAGAAACTTAAAGTTGCCTGGATATGTGAAGCACAATTTTTCTGCAGCAAAATTTGCATGTTTAGATCAATGTTGCGGGTTATTCTAATAAAGATATCCCCGCTTCACTGTCACCTTTTAGGAATGAGTGGGCGTTGAAAGATTACGGTATGCATTATCAGAGATTATCAGGTATCTGAATCATACATGGACTACTTTTA
Source organism: Pristionchus mayeri (assembly GCA_036245805.1). Classification (NCBI taxonomy): domain Eukaryota; kingdom Metazoa; phylum Nematoda; class Chromadorea; order Rhabditida; family Neodiplogasteridae; genus Pristionchus; species Pristionchus mayeri. Next base: position 9,144,983 of record BTRK01000001.1, on the reverse strand, counting down.
TCATCGGATACGTAAATTATCTTGCCAGTTTTGACTAGAAACTAAAATAAAACTAAATGAAATGCCAATCATCACTTGATCTTTGTTATGGTTTATTGTTTTGCAGTACATGGACAACAGCGAGTAGATGAAGCAGTAATCACGTAACTATCCAGCTTAGGTGAAACACAAACTTCACCGTTACTATCACAAATCCATCCCTCCTAAAAGAAACTCACTCTTAGTGCTTGCAGATGGTGCAGCAGTAGAATGGTAAGCTGCAGTTGAGGAAGAGGAGGCATTATCAGTGGCTGCAGCGTGCATCATGAACAAAATCAAGACTTACCTTGGAAAAGAGATATGCGATCGGATTTACGTTTCACTAATCCCATATCGAATTAATCTAAAATCAAATTCAATTGTAGTAAAAATGCATTTATCCGAAAATAAAGTAAATAACGAAAATAGGAAAGTAAAGATCCGCCGAATCAATCAAAATCGTATTTCTTTCTGTATCATTGTAGGCTGTTTTGCCATCCCACTTGTGAGAAATCAACTTATAACGTCTGCATGATTATGGCCTAGCGCATTCATGCTCAACGAATGCTTAAATACCCGAGCTACATGTGAAATTCCGATAGTATTTTCCCTTTCTTGAGAAACTAACCATTAAATCCTCTGTCAACATCACAGAGTGGGTTCGTTGCTCGTATTGCATTCCCCTGAACATCTACAATATCTCTTAGATGCTATTCTTATTGCTGAATATTAGTTGAACATTTTTTTTGGACAATAGAAATGCTTCGTTTGGTAATTAAAGGAGGAGTAAAGCAAAAAAATTCAATTTTTGATGCTATCATATGCACGTCCTAGAGCTCCACAACGATAAGAAGCTCCGAACGTTTCACATAGATATCTCTATTCAGAACCGAGTTATAACTAGTTGGCTGGCAGCCAGATCAGGGAAAGCTCAGGGAAGGAGGCAAGATATCACGCGACTTCAAGAGAGTGCGTCCCTAGGTGAAACATATTCCAACCGGGCGCGCGTTTGACTTCACTCCTCCTTTAAGTAGATGGACATAATATTAGAAAGATATTGTCCCCTTTCTTTAGATTCAGTTTACATGGCAAGCTTGAAACCTAAATCTGATTTCGCTTGTATTTCTTTTACAATCCTGAAAGGCGCAGCAAAATTCCATTACAATGTTCACAATGTAAGAAACAAAGGTTGTAGCATCATTCAGCTGCATTATCTCGTCCTCGACCTTGCTGCTGCTTCACATGGAAGATGTTGCAGCAGCGCCTGCAATGCAAGAAAATGTTGAAAAATTAAGAATGTAGGCCGTTTCATTTGACGACAGTAGAGTTCGTGTTTCGAGGTTGATATATGATATTGTTTGTGATCAGTTATTCAGTATATGAAGATGATACTTTAGTAAAACCAAAAATATAAAAACAAATCTGAGGACGATTTATTTTGTATGCTATATACGATAATACGGAACGTAATCCATACTCTAAAAGCGTCAGTATCGGTGAAGTTACACTTTTCGACGTAGTGTGCACAGATGAAGGAGAGGACTATCGCATCGAATGACGATCTGATCGATATGATAACTCATAATGGAGTGGAAAGAGCTAATGAGTAAATGATGGATGGTGCAGTGAAGTTGCACAGATTGCTGATGATTCTGGTAGTTGTTACGATTCTCTCACAGTTTCCAAAAACATACAAAATAGTGATTAAATGTTCGCAGTCGATGTAGCACTCTCAGGAGCAAAAGGTCACAGTTGCTGCTTGACTATGCCGGCTGCAGCCGTGCAGCTGAACGCGTCGAAGAAGTGTTCGAAAGGCGAGAGCATAAGGTGACTTCGTTTAGATGGACAAATGGGCAACGTTGTTATACAAATGGAACCTGCCTCTCCCTGCTGACCATCCTTGAAGCGGCTTACGCAGCCTGAGGAAATCATGGCAAGGTAATTGACTATACATGAGCTGCCAAGCGATTTCGGTCAGCTGCAAAGAGCGATGAGTGAGGTTGGAGAAGCCTAGGAATCTGCAAGAGGTTGGTTGATGTTTCAGTGCTGTAATAATGCCACGACATAATGGGAAGCAACCATGATCGATCCATTGTTGTGCTTTAAGAAAAATATCATCGTAGCTTACCTGATTCTGTCCGTTCACAGTAGCTCTCTGGTAGTGTGGTTGGTCGTGCTACAAGGTCTGAAGCAGCTGCGGCAACCACTGAGAGCAAACGACGATTATACGACTGCACGTTCACTGCAAATGAAAAGAGGAATTCTCAACGGCAATTATTTCCCACACTGAGGAAATAGTGTCTGAATGAAGCTCAATATATCAATAGCCTTGTCGGCTTTTCATTGTTGCACCCTACAGTATGTTTGTGTTTCAATATTCCCTTATATTCGAGCGCTGTTGAGCAGAAATGATTGGATGGCCTAATCGGATTTTATCAATTAATTCACATTGGTAATTTGCAAAAACAGTCCAGGTCGATTTCTGCCCCAGGAGACTTCCCATTTCGGCTACTCCTTATACCTGTTGTTAGTACGGAAAGTTGATTTGAATTTGAATGTCTCGATTATTACATAATTCTTTCATATTACCATGGATATTGTCTGGCATCCTGCAGATACAATTTTTTACATCAAAGTATGTATACATCGGTACGTGACGTCATCAGACTACGACGAATCACGGCTTCGCTGATTTGCAATCAGTACATCTATTGCAAGGTATAGTAGAAATGCGGTACATAAATGGGGTTCGCATTGACATAAGGTAGTGGATCATTTATTCATTTATCCCTCTCATTTTCGCCATTCCGGGCATCTAGATCAATACGGAGTATTACATGAAGCACAGTCTCGAAGACGCACTTCCACCCTGAGCACATCCCCACTTGTGTCAGGAGCACTGGACTTTTCAAAAAGATTTTGCAGCATTTCACGAGTCAAATTTGTGGTTGGACACCCACGCATCCGATTAATCACTCTGACTGATTGACTCCCGAACTCCCCCGATCTCAACCCCTCGACTTCAGAGTTTGGGAGTATGTTGGCCAAGATGTCCTCTACCAAGAACTCAACACTAATCTTCTTTTAAGATGTCCTTCTCAAAGCATGAAACGAAATCGCTGACAAATTCCTGCTGTAATTGACAGTTGGATATGATGTTCAAGGCCTTTACCAGATCTAAATGAGGTCCCATCAAAATTAGCTAGTATGTTATTATTGCCCATATTGTCGATAAACTTTATCATGAACGAGATAGCCCAAGTCCCATTTCAAAGGTGGGAATCATATGAAAATACCAGTTCGGGTAATTTTGGCGAACCCTGTAGCTAGTGAGCAGAACTTTAATGATCAATAAAAATATTGTTATTGGTGATCCTCCGAGCAGAATCAACCATGTTGACCATCGATCACTTCCCCCTTCGTCGTTCACACGCTGTATCGCCCGCAGCCTTCACTGCTCCTGTGGAAAAAGAACGACAGTTACGCATCCCCTGTTCAATGTTTGATTTTTTTTTTTGATTCTGCAAGTCATAAGATCAACGATTTATTTTCCCAACTCGTCTGTCAAGAGTAAAACACGCACTTACTTGTAGAGTACATCATGCCTTTTAAAATGAAAATACCTTATTGATTTATTATACTATAGTAAGCCTGACCTTCATTAGTCTCATTCAGAAGCACTGATATTTAGTGCAAAATTGAAACACAAAACATCTGGGGAGAACAACAGGTTGCACACAAATTAACAGGCATCTTCCGCGGAAAGGCATGGATAAGCATTTGGAGCTGTTGCACGAGACAGAGCGGGATATGATTAAATTATACAAAGCTCGTTTTGCTTAGCGTCTCCATCAGCTGCTTTCATTCTAAATCAGATAAGCTTAAAAGCTCCCGCTGAATTCCCGCTGTTCCTCCTATATATTATACAAGTGAACTACTAATCACTGAACAATTCTTGCACTTGTTCTGGTATGTAATACATTAACAATTCTCGTATTTTACTCCATCAGTCTCTCGCACCGAATGGGATTTAGTGACTGCCAAACCTCTAATCTATTGATGCACCAATGTCTTTCTTAATTTCGAAACAATGTGAAACACCGAAAATACGGCTCACTTTGATTCGTGCTCCCGCAATTTTAGTCGCTGGCAGTGATAGACCCATCGAACCTTTTCTGCCCACACATGGATATCTTAATCATCACTGCATCTCTCCTCACCTGCAGCCTGTGCTGCTCCTGCGGAGAAGAATGCCCGAACGAGCACACTCACAGCTCAGCAGAGAAATATAGCGATTTTAAAATATCCTCTTTTTCGCTCATTCACAATTATAACTCGTTTCATAAATACTCCAAAAGCCTCCCTCATCATGTCGGCATGAACAGCGTTACAAATTTTAAGTTATTGGTTTATAACAACCCGAACTCAATCAGTGATCATTTCCTCTCGAGAGTAGCCACATTTAGCAGAACAATGAAACGGAGAAAATCTGGGAGGAGGTCAAATTGGAATAGCCGAAGAGGGAATATTACTAGGCAAGGGTAACTCACGCGATTTAATGTTTTAAATATTTTAAAAAGGAAATTGATTATAAAACAACTTAAGTGAACGTTCTTGCTTTTCCATCTCATCACTCGTATTTCCTTCTAAATTATTATTTTTTCATAGAATACTCCAAACGCCTCTTCATGTCGGCAATGTATAGCCTTTCAAATTACACGTTATTGTTTTACTGCTATTCGAAGTCGAGAATTGATCGTTTCTTCATGAAAGTGCCCATATTAAGCAGGACAATGAAACACAAAAAGCCTGGTAAGAGTACATGTAATAACTAAAATAGGTATAGTCCGAAGCAAGGGCAAAGCAATTTAGTTTTTTTTTTTTTAATTTAAAAAGTGGACCCAAAGGTGCCTTCTGAGTTCCCGTCTCAACCATACAATTTCATATTCATGAGCAGCAGTTATTAGTCACGAGTTCATTCATGAACACAAAAAAATTATTACAAACAGCCTATTACGACCAGGGAAATTTTCAAAGTATTGGTTTGTCTGTCCGAGATGCGAGCGCCCGAGATTTACGCTGGAAACTCGCACTCCTGCCCCACCTAATTCAACTTTATTCTAGCGCAGTGGTGATCTAAATAGACTCACTCAAGCGGACATATTGTGGACACTGTTGTCATGAGATAATTTCACTTTATTTCCTACAAAAGAATAAATCGTTTAATCCAACACTCCAAAAAGCCGTCATCTTGAAATGTCGGCATCTTGAAAATAAAAAAAAAGCGAAATAGTGAGTCGAATTCTGGAAAAGATTGTTTCCTGTCGACAGCACCCACATTTACCAAAGTGATAGAACACAGAAAAATTGGGTAAAATTTAAAAGAAAATGGAGTAACTGAACTGAAATTACTAGGCAAGGGGTACTCACTCCATTTATAATTTTTCAATATTCAACATGATAATACAATTAAATCTCACACACCGCTCTCGCTGCTTCCTCTTCTCACTCGCTTCGAATCTTCGTAACTTTTTATTTTAATTTTGACAGGCAACTTATTTTCAGTCGTCTTTAACTAACCTTATTAACCGCGTTGTGGTCCCTAGCTATAAAACATTTCGATGATGCAGAATATCAATTCGTTGTGCTCAATCGCATATTTACAATATTTTATATATCTCATATTATCTCACAATATCTCATATTCTCTTTCGCCGACTGCGCGTTTTGCCGTAATATGTTAAAATATGATTTTTCGTGGATATGCATTAGAAAGATAATGAGAGTGATGTTTCAGCAGAGGGATAAATACAGTAGGATACTGGGAACTGTAGTGTATCGCCTGCTGAACGGTGAAGTAATAAAAAATATAAATGTGTATGTTTCACGTTGGATTACCGCTGCATTGCATCCATGAACCATCAACTTATAGTAAGTTTTCGGTGATCCTGTTGTTTTGCGACTAAACATTCTTTAAATGAAATTTACGACGAACTTCCATCCTTTATCTAATTTTGAACAGAATAATTTATAGAGTGATGCATTGTAGAAAGCCGCGGCTCCCCAATAATTATATAGGCATTGTTCAATTCAAACGTTCATTTGAATCAGCAGCGACTACTGAGAGAAGAGGATGATGAGGTCGATGAGCGAAGATGACGAAGAATGATTGCACTACTACTTCGCGTTCACGTGAAATGAGGAGTTTTGCATTTTATTTTCAATGTTCACTGAGATCTATTTGGAAAAGAGCCAGTGAAATAACAATCGTGAATCGAAATATTGCCTTGTGTAATGGGGAGTTAATGGTGTATTTTGCTCCGAAAAAAATAAGGATGGAATGTACTGATAATTATGCGATAATGTGTCAGTATTTATTTATTATGTGCGATTGATTACATCCATATACTTCTACGTTGTTCAGACAGAGCAACATATCGTGATCTCCCTTTAAAAAAATTTCACAAGTCATGGCACTCCATCTCATAGGTATAATCGAAATACCTATTTTAGTTGTGGCCATTGAGTTATCAACAATGAGAAGTTCTTTAGAAATAAAGGTGGCTGATTAAATGGTATTTTTAGCACAGAAGGCTGTATGAAATGCTTCTTGCTTTAGATTAAATTGATATGTCATTAGTGAAACGTAAATCGCATCGTATTTCTTTCTCTTCTAGAAGCCTGAATTTGGCAACAGTAATGCACTGCAGTAATAGCGATGCTGCTGGCTTTAAATGCTTCTGAATTCTCCTTGGCGTATGTTCGAGTGCGCAAATTCAGTATTTACATTTGTGTATTCATTATGCAAATGTGTGACTACATTATGCAGCCACTCCAAAGTGATTCAGCGACGGCAACAGCTCGCACGCTCCAGTCACACTTTTGTCATCTACCATCTTGGATGTTTGAAAAAAAGCTACAGGTTTAGTTAGAGACCGCAAGATGGGTGACCGAATTGCTTTGGCAGGGTCATTTGTGGGTCTAATGTATCCCTTTGGGGCTAAATAAGGCCATACTTTTTACTTTTTGCCTTTTTGCCGTTTGGAGATATCATATCGTTGACTCGAGTTATGGCCCAAAAACACCTCGAAAGAGTCACAACGGAAAAGGAGTCGAAATCGGGACGAGAGCGAAGTGGGCGGAGCCCGCTCTGCCTAGTTTCTCCAAAAGTTTGAGCATAGCTTCGCATCGAGCTTGTTCGAGGATGAGACGAAAGGCAGAGGTCCTCAAGAGCGCGCGCTCTCTGCACACGCCGGGTGAGAGATAAGCGAGCAAGTAGAGAGGGAGCACCGCCCCTTTGCAGTTCCATTAGCGCACGCTCTTGAACCTTTGAAATGAAATGATTAATCGGAAAAAAATCCAAAAAATACGTTCTCGGTGTCAATCGACGCCTAAAATCAGGAACTATCCATCGCACCATGCCCGTGTTAAGAATTGTCGTCGGAACCTTTTCATTCCCCTATAATGAACTCTAAATCGGTCTTTTTTAGATATTTCTGATTAGATAATGCATGACGGGCATCCTGTCGTTTATAGACACTAGTCAGACGTACCCAAAAATATTTTTTCCATATTTTTTGGATAAGTATTCGCTGCATTTCAAGAACCAGATTTCGGCGAGCCTCTTTCTCCTCCTAAGTGGGCGGAGCCTGCGGTCTCTAGGTTTAGTTGCCGCAGTTCAGAAATCACCAGCCGAAATGTTGTTGGATGTCGGTTCGCATTGTTAAATGATAAGTTTTAGACTAGAAATCAGAGCACTTATTAGTTATTATTCTTACATTTAGAGGATATATAATGAGTGAAACACAAAACCGATCATATTTCTTTCTTGTTCAGTGGAAGTCTGAATTTGGCAAAAGTAATCGATTGCAGTAATTCTCCTTCTATGACTTCAGCAGTCACAGTTATCTCCTCTTTATTTTTCTGCTGCAACATCGGATCGCTCGCCCTGCCCAGCCCTGCTGCCAACCGGTAGAGGTATAGCAGCGCGTTGTCTAAGATGAGAACAATACAGCTGGTTTGAAAGAAGCGTGATCTATTTAAAGGCGAAACTTATCTTCCATGGAAGCTAAATAGGTTGTTGGTTGATGCTTCTTTCAGTGTTTGCGTTTTCGGATTGGGGTAATAATCACAATAAAATCGAATACGGAACGTAATGTGAATAGTAGTTTATTCATCCGGTCATTTCCTCGTCGCCGGCTCTCGCCATCATCAGACGACTACACAACCCCGTCTGGCAAGTAGAGAAGAGAAAGTCAGTGATAGCATACGATTATCTTTACTAATATTCATCCCGCTATATATATATAAACAATAGAAAGTTTTAATCTCATATCATCTGAAGGAGATTTATAATTTGCAATTTTTTCAACATTTTGATTTTTTTCTAATATCTTAAACACAATTATTATGTATCTTTCCATGCATGATCATCCGAATATTTCCTATTTTTAGAGATAGCAGCCGTTAGGATCGGTAGCGAAATGGAAAATTTCGAAAGTTGAGGCTTTCATAGTAAAGTGCGGCACATTTCTCAACGATTGATCTAAAACACTAAATAGGCCACGGCTGAGCTATACTCACCGAGTACTACATGTGTGCACATTTAGGAGGATTTCCATTTTTGGCCTAGTGCCAAGGGTATCTACAAATATGTTCACTGAGTCGAAAAGTATCTCATATATACTCCTTAAAATGAATCGCGTGAAATCTAATTTAACGTTTCACCATTTCCATTTGTTATCAATGAAATGCCAATTTTTAATCGTACGTGGGAATAGGTTCTAAAACACAATCAACTATTACCGTCGATTCCTCGTTGAAGTGTGCAGTGCGCACACGCAGCTATCGACCATCTGCAATATGCTATTAATTATAGCGATATAATCTCTTCCTCATACATTCCAATCATGGCTAATACAGTACGTGCTAATCGCCTTGGTCATGTGCGTGCGCGGCGCTGCGCGGCGGAGCGCGGCTTGCGCGGATTGATTTTGCGTAAAGAATATTGCTTTTCACGATTCGAACCTATTATTTTCGAATTCTCCGTAAAATTTCGCATCGGAAGGACTATTCATTCATATTTTTAGAAAAATAAATCAATATTTTGAATTATGTAATGCTGCAACCTACCGTAATCCCAGTTTGCGATACTGTCGCTATCGTAAAGTGAGATTACGGTAGGGTGCAGAAATTCCGCATTCAAAATATTGATTTATAAATATAAATATATCTTTAAAAATATGAATGAATACTCCTTTCGATGGGAAATTTTACGGAGAATTCGAAAGTAATAGGTTCGAATCGTGAAAAATAATATTCATCCCGCAAAATCAATCCGCGTAAGCCGCACGCCGCCGCGCAGCGCGGCGCACGCACATGGTCAAGGCGATTAGCACGTACTGTAGCTATTTTATGTTCGATTATCACTTGCTAATCAATAATCAATTAAGAATCGCAAATAATCATTTGTTGCAAGCACTTTGCAAAGAAATCCAAGCTCACGCATTTAGTGTTTCACTGCTCTTCTAAGTGCACGACGTTCTATCCTTACCAATGCTACGGAGTCTGCCTTTGTACAAAAATACAAAAAAATGACATTGTAATATATGGTATCACGTTACACTAGCCCGCAGCCATGCTCTGTTGATGGTCAATTGGATCGTGTTTTGACAAGAAAAAAAAACTAAATAAAAAAATGTTGTACAAGTACTCACTTCGCTGTTTGTACCTCATCCTTTTCTGCTGCTGTGACGCCCTGACCAACTGCTAGGAATACGAGAAGAGGCTGCTTCTCACGCCTAGACACAATAATGAAATGATATTCACGAGAATACAGACACTGAAATATAAATCCAGAATTTTCCATTCCGCGTGCGTAGACACAATTAATTATGACAGACTTTATGAGTCAGTGAACATGTAGGTGAAGATCCTTGTCAAAGTGCGAAAACTATAAATCGTCATGAATGTTCCTGCATGTAGTACACACCGAGGCTTTATGGTTCATCATCCATTTTGGACGTTGCGTTATGCTGATCACCAATGAATCCGGGTAGAATCCGATTATTTTAAAAGAAACATAGTAAAAATCTCTAAAAAAAAAGTGCCAAATGGCCTCGCTTTTTTCTCACCTCACAACGCAAAAGAGGAACAAGGACGCCTCATCGATGTGATGTTCCTCGTCTTGCGAATATACGGTGTCATCGTTGATCTGGGAATAAATTAATTATACATTAATGAAGTGAGCACGCCTGAGATCCTGAGATCGCCTAAATTGTAAATCTACTATCCTATCAGTTTCTCGCTGCATAAGTATTCTTAATAAGCAATGATTTGTTGCTCATCAATTTCATTTCTCCTTCGGCCGAAAAAAATCGAAATAAAAAGTCACCAGTAGCATACTCTCTAGCTGCTTCCTCTTGTTGTACCCTGCCATTCTATTCCCTTCCCATTCCACACTTTCCGACTCTTTTGCCCCTCGTCCCGATAATCCCCTCTCCCCCAGTTCCCTCTCGTCTAGTCGATAGCACGTAAGAGTGCATTCTCCCCTCTCCCGTCCATCCCTTTAGTGTCTCGACTCCGCCCCTCTCCGAGGGAAGGAGTCGCAGCCTTCCTTTTCCCACATTCTCTTAGTCCTCCTCTCACAGGGGCTGGTCGCCCTGTGAGAGGCATCCGCAGATAAAGTGATGAGTACTCAATAGTAGTCTTCGCATCCGCAATCGCAGCACATCCTTATGTGTTAGCGACATGGAGGTCTGAAGGAGTGTTCTCCCCTCGTCAGGCAAGGAGTCACCCTGCTGAGTGCTACCAATCCCCTCTCCCCCAGTCGTCTAGTCGCCAGACCCCAGCTACACCACGAATGGATATGACCCCCATCGTTTGACGACATTCGACAGCCACTTACCCGAGTCTTCCTCCCTGTTCCTGCCACCCGACTTCCTTCAACAACAAGTCGTGTATTACTCCAGTGTCCCTCCCCGTGACCGCCAGAGAGCGGAAGTAGCGCAAGTGAAGCGCCAGTGCAAGAAGAACATGTCCCCGTCGACTCGAGATGTCGAAATTGAATGGAGCGAATTCAAGAATGGAAGGAGAAGGAGTTGAGGACTGGAGGAAAGCGAGGAGACTACGAGTGAGTGGACGCGGCTTGCGGCGACTACCCATCTGCTGGACCGGACACAAATAATAAGTACTTATTTTTTTCGATCGTTGTATTTTATCTGCTTTTATGCATAGCATTGATCTTGATGTACGGTAGACAGTGAAGTATGTAACACCTTATATCCCCCTGACAATATAGGGTAGCTAGAGAAGTTTACATCGCCGTTCATGTTTCATTTCATGCTTGCATAGGATGATCCTCTCACAGGGTCGGATAGCAAGGTCAGGGACTGACCTTATTGCGCGTCCGGGGATGTTGTACCCTGCCATTCTATTCCTTTCCCATTCCACACTTCTCGTCTATTTTGCCCCTCGTCCCGATAATCCCCTCTCCCCCAGTTCCATCTCGTCTAGCCAGACTAGGAATCGATAGCACGTCAGAGTGCACTCTCCCCTCTCCCGTTCATCCCTTTAGTGTCTCGACTCCGCCCCTCTCCGAGGGAAGGAATCGCAGCCCTTTTCCCACATGCTCTTACTCCTCCTCTCACAGGGGCTGGTCGCCCTGTGAGAGGCATCCGCAGATAAAGTGATGAGTACTCAATAGTAGTCTTCGCATCCGCAATCGCAGCACATCCTTATGTGTTAGCGACATGGAGGTCCCGGGGAGATAGCAACATGGAAGTCCCGGAGGAGAGAGGAACCGCTCCAGACGCCCGCTACACCACCATGGAGACCATCACCAGAGCGGTTCCTCAGGGTGCCCCCACCCACCCGAACCCCGTCAAGCCTATCCACTATCTCTTCTTCCCCTTCCCTGATCGACTACGACTGCCATTCAACTACTCGTCTGATGGATGGATCAACTGCTACGCGATCGCTGCCTGGTTAACCAATGACAATCAACCTGTGAGCCCGTCAGCCGACTGTATATGCTAGCCATCGTCCTCGTCTGCGATCCGCCCAGTGAGCAATGAATACATTTGATTCGGCCAAGAGAGCCATGATTCCGTCCCAATTGGTAGCCCTTCGATGCTGTGAGAAGCGGCTCCTTGTTGATTTATACGCATTGTACCCAGCTTAGCCTACCGCCTAGTTTAGTTCGACCAAATCCGTTCAATCAGTAGTTCCTTGCCTAGTCGATAATTCATCATTTTGTGTAGACTACTAGGGTTCCACCATTGTCATTGATTTCGACCACTTACTTGTTTTATTCTCAAATTTATTGTACCATCTATGGAGTTTGAGTTTTTCTCGAATTTTATGGTATCATCTTTATTGTGAATTCCTGACGCGGTGAGGGCACACGCTTTTGCCGGGTCGGTGATGTAGTGAGGTGATTCTGACGTAATTACATCTATAGTTCATAGTGTTATCAGCCTATTCTCGAATCGTCTGTGACGCTATAAAAGCGCCCGATCCCACCTCACTTGGTCGGAGTTGGCTACAAAAAAGATTTGGAACCTCTAAATTGATCGGACCTCTAAATTAATTTGGAACCTCTAATTTGTATGGACCTCTAAATTGACATGGAACCTCTAAATTGACAATCAACATTCAAGGTGAAATAATATCCAATTTGTTTAAAAAAGGAACCTCTAAATTGATTGAACCTCTAAATTGATTTGGAACCTCTAAATTGATCGGACCTCTAAATTGATTTGGAACCTCTAATTTGACGAACCTCTAAATTGACATGGGACCTCTAAATTGATATTATGCCTCTATATCCTTTGGAACCTCTAAATTGAATTGGCCTCAAATGTCATTAGAAATGGAACCTCCAAATTGATTTGGAACCTCTAATTTGACGAACCTCTAAATTGAAATGGAACCTCTAAATTGAAACGGTGCCTCAGTACCCTTTGGAACCTCTAATTTGACGAACTATATTTTTGGAACCTCTAAATTGATTTGGAACCTTTAATTTGACGATCTATTTTTTGGAACCTCTAATTTGACGAGCTATTTTTTGGAACCTCTAAATTTATTTGGACCCTCTAATTTGATTTGGGACCTCTAAACTGAGACAGAGCCCAAAAAAATATATTATTCATACTATTTCTATTTTTAAACAAGATGTTGTTCATAGACTGTAGAACGAAACGATAAGCAGATAACATTTTGAGGGATCAACACATTCGAGTGAATGAAGGGTAGATTTTTTTAAATCTTTCTATATTCATTGTAGATAATCGATCGAACAGCGCAGAGGCAGCTGCATAATGATCGGAAGCAGAAGCAACTCATACAGTTGTCAATTGAATATTTATTTCAAAGTCATACTCGCTCCTGGCCGAATTGCGAAAATAGAACAATAGTTTATTCATTATTGAGGTATACTTTTTGGTTCCTTGGACTGCAGCTGAAGGGGAGGATTATTAAAGACAGCGACGCCAGCAGTATGGGTATGGCTGTGCATCCAGAAGTGGAAGTGTGAGAGAATTTACGAGATCTTATCTTTTCATTTACAATACCTGATGTACGAGCCCAGAAAGGAGGGAGTGAGCAGTCGCTTCTTAAAGAAGGACTGTCAGCAAAATTGAAATTTTGACGTTATCATAACCATGACCGACCTTTATACAACCATAAGAGATTCTGAAAATTTCAAATGCCTATCTCTATTTTGAACCGAGTTATCATTCGTTGGCAGAATGCCAAGGAGGGCTTGAAGGGAAGGGACGTGCGGGAATTCAAATATCTAGAAGATTTTTCAAAACTGGTGGGATTCGAACCCGCAACCTTCCGATTACGCGGCGACTGTTTTACCACTGAGCTATGCGATTGACCTTTGCCTATCCTCTTTGCTCGCTCTATGATCGTTGGATGATTGTCTAGGTCATGGTTATGAAAGCGTCAAAAATTTAACTTTGCTGACACTCCTTCTTTAAGACGAGTTGAACAAGATGGGAGAGTGGTGAGGTACAGTATGAGGGAAGCTCTATACTATTATTTGGTGAGGCGAAATTATTACATAGCTGCTGACCACAAAGTTTTGGAGTGTAAAGTTATTTGTGATGATCGATGATTACGAATCGTCTTATAAGGAATAAATTCTAGAATAAATTCTGCAGGCGGCTAGATCAGTAAACAAGTGATGGTGGCTGACTGAGGTTACAGAGTTCTTATCCATCTTGGAACTTTTTTGGAATTCGCTATGATTGCATCATCATTTTTACTAATAACAAAGAGACTGATTCCGGAATCCTTGCTGTCGATGCGCCACTCTCGCAGCTGTAGGTCGTCGTTGATGCTTGATGATGCAGCAGTAAGATCCGTGAAGCAGAGTACACAAACGAACTGTTCGAAAGGTGATAGCATGAGATGACTTTGTTTCGAAGAAATAATTGATAATGTTTTTTATAAAAAGTGCTCCTGCCTCTCACTGATGACCATCATTGAAACGGCGTATGTAGACTGTGTGAAACACGAATGAATTATGTAGACTGTGTGAAACTTCAGGGTGCGGAATCTGCAACAGCTGAGGTACTGACTGAGAGTGAATGATGATGAGTCGACATCACGTTCACTGTAGATGAGAAGAATTGAGATTCTCAGCAGCAATAGACTTTCAACTTCTCACTTATGTATATCCACGGTTCGGGAATGAGTATTTGAACTAAAACCATGTTATCAACTTGACGATTTCGAACACAGCCATTTCGAACTTATTGGGGTGTCCGGAAAGTTCGTGTAATTTTTGTTTTTATTTTTTATTCAATGCTTTACAATTCTCAGTGACCAATGTATGCCCCCTTCTTTCTCACTACCTCCCTCCAGCGATTGGGCAGGGTCTCGATTCCTCTCTTCCAGAATGCGGGTTTCTTCGAGACCGCCCAGTTCACGAAAGCCCTCACAACTTCATCTCGATTCTTGAACTTCTTTCCTTTGCAGAAGTCAGAGAGAGAGCGGAATCAGTGGTAGTCGCATGGGGAGAGATCCGGGGAATACGGTGGATGGGGAATCCTCTCGATCTTCAGCTCGTCCATTTTCTTCTGGGTCATCTTCGCTCGATGTGGGCGAGCATTGTCCGTCAGAAGAAGAATTTTGCCCTGGTTCAGGAGTCTGGGAGGGACTCTGATCGCGACATCTTCCAGTTGTTCAGAGAAGAGGTCGGCATTGATGCTGGTGCCAGGGGCGAGGATCTCCAAGTAGATGGGACCGAGCACTGAGAAGAAGAAGCAGAGGAGTTCCTTCTTTCCGTGCTCTTCCTTCTTCGGGACGGGCGTGGGCTTCTCATCTGCATCAACCCATTGCAGTCTCCTCACAGGGTTATGTACGTGATCCACTTCTCATCTGTAGCGATGATGGAATTGACCCATCGAAGATTGGATCTACGATGGAGTAATTCCCGACAGACTTGAACACGATTTTTCAGCTTGTGGGAGTTTCGGCTTCTTTCCAGATCGATGGAGGATATCGGACACCGTTGATCTGGGAGTACCAGTATCCTTCTTCAACTCACGCACACTGGCCATGGGCTTGCGCTTCAGTGTGCGGAGAACGAGAGGCTGATCGAGGGAGGGAGGGCGTCCAGAGCGGGGTTGATCATCGAGACCAAACCCCTTTCTTGAAGCGGGAGAACCACTTATAGCAGAAGGGTATGGAGGGGGCGTCAGCTCCTTCCGACTGGGCCAGGGCAGAGTGGGCCTCCTTCACGGATCGGCCAAGACGGTAGTAATGAAGTAAAACTGCTCGGAGGTAAAGATGGGAGTCCATCACAAGAATCAATGTAGCAACTAGGAGACTGATTAAATCCTCTCACTACTCAACGTCAGAATGATGCAATACATTGTTGACAAACAGATTGCGCAATCACTGCATTTGATCGCGAACTGACTTTTTTCCGAAGCATTATACGAACTTTCCGGACACCCCAATAACAGAGGAATTCTGAGAGAATTTAGATACGTCCGTACTACGAAAACCTAACCTTTGGTGAAAAAAATTCCCTAGGGGTACTTTTTAACGTAGAGTTCGAAAATCGACCTTAGAGAGCCGTATCGTTGACCCCTGATTTTATACGGCGCGCCTCAACGGCGAGGTCCGTTTTTGTAAATCATGAACGGCTGCTCCAAACCCCATCAATATATAGTTTTTCTTGAAAAAATCGACGATATAAGCATTTTCAATGTTGAAAGTGAAAAGCTAGCTCATCTGTGAAAAAAGTTATGACCATTTGAATTCTAAAAATAATTTTTCTAAAAGAAGTGTGATGACCTAGAATGAAATAAACTTTTTCATTGAATTCCTCGTCGAATTTCACCCCTGGATGCAAAAAAAGAAGAAATTTTAAGATGGCGAAGATTTTTTTCCCGCTCGAAATGCGCCGATTAGGCGATCAAGCGAAAATCGGTATTGCGAAATTTTGATATTTTCGGTCGAACTCATGTCGGATTCATGTCTTAAAGAAGGTGTAACACGAATAAGATATGAGAAGGTAATGCATTCTGATGAGCCTGTTAGGTAGATATGAGGGTGATCGCGAGAGAATCGACCACAACCACCAAATATAAAATCGATAATTTTAAAAATTTTGAAAAAAATAGAGAAATTACTTCGAACAAAGCTCTTTTACGGTAGGTTGCAGAAATTCCGCATTCAAAATATTGATTTATAAATATAAATATATCTTTAAAAATATGTCATCATTTTTGCTATTGTTTACGGTCTCGGAACACTCAAAAAGTCGATTTTTAACGGAATTTTTTATTTTTGAATTATTATCCGCGGGATCACTAAATAGTGGTAAGGTTTAGTGAGAAATTTGATTTTTTTAAACTTAATTGTACTTTCGAAAACACATATAGAACAGACTATCTGAGAAATTCAACATATTTCTTCAGCGACTTGGCACAGGCCGAAAATTCGAATTCCTTCTGACTTCACCAATAGGTAGTACTCGACGAGGGAAACCGACGAGCATCGCCAGAATTTCGATCCGCATCCGCGCGCGCGGGGGCGCGGATCTTGAAAAAACTACAGTAATCCTCGAAATTTTTTTAATCGATCCCAATCACTGCGGCGGTAGGGGCGCTGTGTTCCTTGACAAATTCTAACACTTTTTTACTCCGAGGAGTTTTTCAATCAGATTCCATCTAACTCCGGAAATCGATAATTTCACTTTTATTTCGGACATGAATGCAATTCCCCAGAAATTTTCGAACAACTTCCACAAATTTTATTGCTGATCGAGGTTCTGCTTGAGCAGATACATCCTTCAGGTGAGGCGCGAATTAAAAATTCCACTAAGTTAGTCAAAATGAATTACGAATCAATTATGGTGTAATTTTTGGGTTACTGTAAGTGAGTGCAAAAGTTGGACGACTTTTCCCAATTGGTGAAATACAATTTTAAATCGATTTTCAAGATATATTACACCGATTGGGAAAAGTCGTCCAACTTTTGCACTCAGTTACAGTAACCCAAAAAATACACCATAATTGATTCATAATTCATTTTGACCAACTTAGTGGAATTTTTAATTCGCGCCTTTCACCTGAAGGATGTACCTGCTCAAGCAGAATCTAGATCAGCAATAAAATTTGTGGAAGTTGTTCGAAAATTTCTGGGGAATTGCATTCATGTCCAAAGTAAAAGTGGAATTATCGATTTCCGGCTTTCGATGGAATCTGATCGAAAAACTCCTAGGAGTAAAAAAGTCTTAGAATTTGTCAAGGAATGAAGCGCCCCTACTGCCGCAGTCATAGGAGTCGATTAAAAAAATTTTGAGGATTACTGTAGTTTTTTCAAGATCCGCGCCCCCGCGCGCGCGGATGCGGATCGAAAATCTGGCGATGCTCGTCCGCTTCCCTCGTCGTGGCCGACCTACTGGTGAAGTCAGAAAGAATTCTAATTTTCGGCCTGTGCCAAGTCTATTCCGATCCGGTCGGATATTGCGTTATAGGCACTTACTATAGGACTGACATACCAATTTTTTAACAATAAAAATGCCTTATTTCGGCAGGTCATAGATTTGAATGTTTTACTAGTTTGCATGATTCCTTTTCAATTGCAGATTTTTTCGATTCCATCTTTCAATAATTATCGTCTTGTTTTTTTCGATATCATTTTGTTACTCATTCGATAAACGAGTTATTGCATCGAAGTATTTCGAAATTACAGTGATTTAATCTCGGGAACTATTCAATTCCGGATGGCGTTCTTGGCCTAAGTTCGAGCCCTGCCCGGAACGAATGTTTTGTCGCCTGTTTTTGTTCAAAAGAATTCTTTATATTGTGCATTGCATTATACAACAATCATTCAAATCAAAAATTAAATCACAATCAACAATCACAATCAAATGCGTTGGTCGTCTAAACATCATTTCCTTCTTGGATGTTTCGCAAGAGGCTCGCTGTCGGAGTCACAATGCATCACTACTGCTCCATTATCTTCATTATCTTCTCCTCCTTTCTTGAAAATCTCCGATTTGTGAACAAGATCACAAAGCTCTTCTTCGTCGTCTGTAGAATCTTCGTCATCTTCTTCATCGTCATCCTTATTTTCTCCTGTGTCTTTACTATCCTTCTTGATCATCGCAATCTTCTTTGCTTCTTCATGCTCTTTCTTCAGTATTCCGTTAATGAGAGACTTGATCTGATTCAGTTTTAGTCTGTTCATCGGTGAGATTAGGAGAGAACCGTTTGCCTTCTTCTGCGTGTTCATGTACAACTCTAATTCTTGAGGAGTGCACTTCTTCCCGTCGTCTCTCATCTTGACGAAGTAGTTCCGAATGAGGTCTCTTGCTTCTTTATCCTTGCTGTTTCTCTTCTGTTGTTCGAATTTTTTCAATTGTTTTCCTAGGCTGTTCATGAACGAGAGGATGATGATAGAGTTGAGTAAAAGAAGACACAAATTGAAAAATTCGTCAAAGTAGACTTCGACAATGAACATGCTCGTCCTCTGGATTACAAAATTGCCGAATGGATCGTGTATATTTCCGCATGGGTTGTTACCGTACTTGCGCATTGTTTTATCTTTACATTCGGGAGACTTTTTCTGTCCCGTGTCTTTGGTAACAATTCTCAAGCGACAATTATTCCCACCAGTATTCCTCTTCTGCACATTGGCCCATCCCATAATGCAATTGTTGTTCCACGCGACGAGGATGAAGAAAGTCTAGTGTAGTCACCTTTGTCTCTTTCCGATTTAATGAAGATTCATTCGTAAGTAAATAAATCATTTTTTTATAACACAAATTAAACAAAAAAGCGAAAAAACATTCGTTCCGGGCAGGGCTCGAACTTAGGCCAAGAACACCATCCGGAATTGAATAGTTCCCGAGATTAAATCACTGTAATTTCGATACAATAACTCGTTTATCGAATGAGTAAGAAAATGATATCGAAAAAAACAAGACGATAATTATTGAAAGATGGAATCGAAAAAATCTGCAATTGAAAAGGAATCATGCAAACTAGTAAAACATTCAAATCTATGACCTGCCGAAATAAGGCATTTTTTATTGTTAAAAAATTGGTATGTCAGTCCTATATAGTAAGTGCCTATATGTGTTTTCGAAAGTACAATTCAGTTTAAAAAAATCAAATTTCCCACTAAACCTTACCACTATTTAGTGATCCCGCGGATAATAATTCAAAAATAAAAAATTCCTTTAAAAATCGACTTTTTGAGTGTTCCGAGACCGTAAACAATAGCAAAAATGATGAAGAACTTAATTTTAGTTAGTTTCTACTCATTATTGATCGAAATAATCCAATTGGTAGATCAAAATCGTTATCGACTTTTTTTCCATTTTTGACCCCGCCCACTAAATCGGGGGCCGATTTTTTCTGCAAGGTGACAAAAATCTGATTTTTTGGGTGAAAGTCTACCACGGTAGGTACTTTAAATCGGCGTATTACATTTGAGCCACTTTTTCCGATTTCAAAAGTTATGCGATTTTTTCACTCAAGCGACCGCCCCAATTCAGAGATTTGAGTTGGAATGAAATCGTTGTCACGAAAGTTGTAGTGAATCTTATTCCGATCATTTCTAAAAAAAGAAAAAGTTTCTAGCTCAATTTTAAAGCAACTTATGATTATTTTCGTGAAGTGAACTTCACTATTTTTAGTGGAAACCGTCAACTTCGATACGCCCGTACTCGAAAAATAAAATTTTTAAAAATTTTCTGCCAACGCAGTTTGAAAGAGCTTTGTTCGAAGTACTTTCTCTATTTTTTTCAAAATTTTTAAAATTATCGATTTTATATTTTGGTCCACCCCCCACAGGTGGTCCATTCTCTCCCGATCCCTCTCATATAATGTTTCCACTCGGCCCGAACCAATCGTGATCGTAGCGCAGTGGGTAACTCCTAAGCGTCAATCGCAATCTACAAGGGTTCGAATCCAGCTAGGTGCGATTCCTTGTTGCTGCTTTTCTCTTTCATTTCAAATTCGCGCTCTTCGCCTGCGCTGAGGCCCGATCTTCTCATTCTAGTATCTCGTGATAGAGCCATCTGTGTCACTTCGGACACAGATGGCTAAAGTGATTTCTCATCGGGTTTTTGTCCTCTACGACAACCTCTATTCCACATGTACAATCTATTTTTCGTGTTATTCCTTCTTTAAACATTTTTATATATATCAGGTTGGTCATAAAGTTTTGTCCGATTTTAACGAATTTGCATTCTGACATCTCCCTTCTGTCTTTTTTGCCCAATCAATTTAGGTCTTTTAGTGATAGATAGCGGCGTCTATACTCTCTTCAGCGCACACTATCATAAATCTTTCCGAATCTGATACCGAACGCATTACTACATTTACATGCTAGCCCCGGCGCGAAGCGCCGGGGCAATTTTGGCCGGGAAACGAGAAATTCCCACGGTCGGAGAGGTTCCTTAGAGGGTAGGGTATCGACATACGTTCAAACTCAAATCCAAGTATCCAGCTTTTGGGGATCCTCGGTGGAAGCCTAGGGAATGCTAAATCCGAAATTTCAAGTCTCTGTCGTAACCGGAAGTGCCTCAGGCTGACTCCCATTTTTGTCGCTTTCGCGGCGTCTCGGTTTTTTTACTTTTGCTCGCAGCAGTCGTAGAAAGACGTGCTATAGCTCATTCGATAGAACATAGTCGGTTGCCTACCTAAACTCTTTTCAGATTTGTAAAAATTTCCTCTGCAAAGGTTCGAAAAAGGCCTCAAAAGTTCGAAATTTTGACCCCTTTGGCTCTTCAGCCACATTTTCGGCTATCCAAGCTCTCAATGGAAAATCCAAGTTCCTACCGGTTTACTGTAGACTAATGTCGATACGGCGAATCCAATGAGCTTAAAACCCGTTCTCCGTAAGAATGCAGGTAGGATGGCACAACTCGGTCAAAATGGTCACCCGAAGGTCATACTTTGGGAACATGACCCCTAGGACCAAAGAACTTTTTAACCAAAAGCTCGACCTGAATTATCGATGTTTGATCTACCGAAATCGATTTTTCTGATTTTCGATTTCGATGACGTGTGATATCTCATTCGAAAGAGCATAAAAAGTTGTGTCAGAAACCCAGAGGAATCCAGAATTAAAATTACAAAAAGATTAGTTTCCATCTGCAGGTGCTGACGCCTTTCAAACATTTTCCCGCGCGAATTTATCCCTCTGCCTCCTCCCTCTCGCTCTCGGCCAGGTCAATGGTCATAAACACTCAAGTTGTCAACACTCTACCTACTATGAAATACAAACTTCAAATTAATGCAAAACAAGTATTATTTTTGGAATCAGCGGGTGAAATTGCCCCTGCTGGTATCATGGGCTGGGGTCGAACGGGCACTTTCACTGTTGTACCCTCTGGGAGAGGAGAGGGATGAGTAGGGAGTTTAAAGCTTCCGACTTGAGCCACTTTATATGGCTATTGCTATATGCCCCTGGATACAGGCACTCACTTCTCCATCGCCTTTTCCGCGCATCCTTGGAAATTTTCCAAGATCCATTGGGAATTACGATGTTAGTAGGCGGCTTCCACTCATAGACGATTGGAATAAGGTCGCCAGAATCTGTCCACGGGAAATGGGCGAAAACCCTATAGGGGGCCTAGTCTTGACTATGCTTTCCCATCTCTAACCTCTCAAAGCATTGACTAGAGAACGTCACGAGGACAAATCAATTGCTCAGCGTCAATAAAAGTCCCGAGATCCACCTTCCCTGGAATCCTGTCTTTGCAAGCAAAGTCAACAGCTGAGTGAATTTTGGCAACATATCAATTCAATAAAAGAAGTGAGATCCTATTTCACTCAACGATCAGTTCAATAAAAGTCCCGGGATCAACAGCCAAAATTCGCTCACTATTGTTGGCAATTTCGATTACACTGTTGTAGTATTAATTAATAAGAAACATTTCAGATCAATTGTATTTATGCATAAATATTCCGTCGTGGCATTTAGAAAGTCGTGAGAAAGGAGACAAATGTCTCATATCATTCAAAGATTAGGATAGGACACCTTAGGAGAGGAGCCGCAGTTACTTGTGGCAGATGCAGCGGCATCATTGGTCAATAGGTACGATGCTGAAGCCGAGTGTTTTTCCGGTGCTGTAGCCACTGCTCAAACAGTGAACCATAAATTGTTTATGATGACAAAATTAAGGAAGTGCCGATCAAATTCATGTTTCGTTCGTATAATATTCCCTAAATAAATCAACTACGTTATTAGGAGACGTTTTCATAGTTCAAACTAATTAAATATTGTTTTTCCAAGGAATACGATATGAATCTTTTTTTTAAATTTCACATCACTATACATAGTCGTACACCATCTTCTCTTCGTCCTTGCTCATCACCTCGTATCCCTATTAGGGCACTAGGTCGGATGAGAACAATGACGACATCCGACTTAATGCCCCTCTCCATTGTCGGTATTGCTGCTGCAGACTCCGTCCTCCTACAATGTGACCAAGCAGCTATAGAGTTAGAAAGACTGAAGAAAGAGAGTAAAAACAAGATCATTTGTTGTTTCCAAGAAAGGCGAATCACGATTGCCGATGTTCATTATTCAACCTCTTGTTGACACAGCTGAAACCTCACTCATACTCGACTATCTTCCCACTCATTTTTTTTTTCATTTCCATTTCGAAATTTAAATCACCATCCAATTTGGTGTTCTACTCTTGTTGCAAGCGTTCACTACCATGATATTATCTCTTATTACACAATGGACGTAATTATTATACTGAATGTATACGATCTCGACGCCACCGATATATTAAAGGCGGTCCTGTTCTGATCCGCCTAGGGCCCTCATGGTCCATCTCTCTCGGCAAGCTCCGTCGCAGCTGTTGCAGGCTCATATCATCACATCGCGAGAGACAAGAGCCCCTCACAATCAGTGATAACGAAAGAACATGACGAAAGAAATAATTAAAGCTGCATATTTGTAATATTTTTTTTCAGACAAAAAAAAGCTCAATGGTTCTTATTGATGATCCAATTGTATCTATGAAGCTTTTGAAACCTCAATAATCCACAATAAAATATGAGATCACCATAAACACTTATCCCATAGCTTGATAATTATTTATAGCTTTCTCAAATTCCGGTGAAAAAATGCCCACATAAAAAAGAAACCCGGAAGTCCGCCGCTACAACAATTTCATATCAATATATTTCCAGCCAAGCATCAATGATGTCGACATATTGTTTAAAAAAGAAATATCAGGCTGGCAAGAAAGTTCTGTCGCATTTTGGAAATTTAAACAAATTAGTGAAAATCCATTTTGGCAATCATTGAATCTAAGTTATTAACAGCGTTACATAGGTTGTACTCAGACTATAATTAGGCAGAGTAGGAGCAGCATCACCACCAGTTGAACAGGAGCAATGGTTTCACAAACTCATAGACATCCATGACGACACTATCAAAAAAATCTATCACAATTCTGCTGAAGAAGCGTGTATAGCCGAACACGAGTGTTAGTTGGATAGCACAAAGATGTGGGAACTCTATGAGTATAATAGAGGAATAACTCAACTACTGGCTAAACCAAATGATGTTCCGATTCTTCCATAGCGGATTCGTGAGTCATATGGAATAAAGGAAATATCACCCCATTAGTGTCTTCGAAAGGAAAACAATTCATATCGAGTATTTGAATAGTGTATGCCGGGGCCCTCCTAACCTTATTTTGGAGAGAAGCTCGGATCAATTACGGACAGGAAAACTAAGCGTAAGTGAGACCAACAATTTTCAGCACCGAAAAAAGTGTTTGGAGATATCTAACTCCTTGCAATCCGCACCAACTGGCGGAAAATTGTACTCAAAATTCTATGCAGTCCCTTATACACCCATTTATATAATTTCATTATACTGTGATTCGAAAGAGTTTCAACAATTGAAAAATTCTTAGAGACACACACATTTTCACAGCGAGAAAATTTTCATAAAATCAAAGCTTTTGAAATTTATTCGTTTTTGTACCCTCTTGATTGTGTGAATCCCCATATTTATATTGGGGTGGATACCTCTAATGGTGCTTCAAACATACCGCATAGTGAGATTAAGGACAGCTGCAGCTTTGCAACGAAGGCGAATTTGGATTAGGTATGTATCTTCATGTCTCCTACCAAGTTCAATCACATAACACACACAAATGCCGATATCGTTGAGCCAACTTCGTACAGCGGTAGAGAGAAGGAATGACCCAGATGCGTGTCCACTAGATTGTGTTTGGAATCGGATGCAGTTGAACCAGAGAGGAGGATGAACACATTTGAGTATCGAACGTATTCAATACAGGGCGCAGACTAATGCATCTTTCTCGATTGAACGAGCGCATAGGATTATGCCAAACATATGCTAATATTATATGAACATGTATCTATGTTGCACAAAAAGCAGGACTCCTGATATTAACCAGGCAGCAAACATGAGGGCTTTGAATCTGTCGAGAAAAATGCGACAAAACTTTCTTGCCAACCTAATAATATTAAATCACAACTCTCTGCGAGGCACTTTTTGAATTTGTTTCCTCTCCCCTACTGTACAGCCTGTCAGATTGGTTGATAGTAGCCAATATCGCTGCGGACGTATTCTAATGAGAGAAGGGGAGAGACCGGTCATATATCACCCCTTTTATGAGGTTTTGCGGTCAGTTTTTCTTGCTAGAGCGCTACATAAATTGATGCTACGCGAAACCTAGGTCGAAATTTGAAAATCCGCTAATAAAACTTATTTACCAATGCTTTGGCTATCGGCTCATGTATTTGATTGGTTAGGGAGATTGACCTTGCGAGACTAGTTACAATTTTAAGGTCGAAAATAGTCATTTTCGAAAATAGTCATCTTTTCATCCATCCTGACAGGCTTTGTACTATCAATCGTATCGTTGACCCAAGAATCTGAAAATATAATTATTTTTTCAGCTGTTGCGAACCTTTTAATAAAATGGATCGAAGTTCCTGTGAATTATTATACACTGTAAAACCGAAGTGAAGAAATTGTTTTTTTTCAGTGAAAGGACTAAAAAATTAGTCAAGAGATTAACGATGAAATTCGTACTAGTAGTGACTGGGGCGAGGCTGCCCGTTTCCGGGCTTGATGCTGTTCGGCGCGCAGGCGAAACTCGCACGAGTGAAAACCACGAAGGTAATCGAGATTGAAAGATTTATTATTTAACTTTTGCAATTCAACCTGCGGATATCATGCCCCAACCTTTCCACTTCACTGAACTATCAATCACCGAGCAATTGTTTTCTGCATCATCTGTGTAAAATATTCAACATTTTCTCTCTCAACTTGTTACTACATTGGAGTTCTCTCATCATTCCCCACCCCTACTTGTCGCATCCTTTCCAAGCCCGCTAGCTCTCTCCCCCCTCCCCAAGTATATCTCTGAAGCACACTTCCTGAAAACATTTGTATTTATTAATTCCATGTCAACGCTCACCCATAAAAGTAAATATAAGATTTCGAACCTTCACACATAACCGAACACTTTGTACACTCATTCGTAATTACCAATAGTTTTTCCTGTCGGAAATGTCAGAGATTTAAATATGAACAAAAACTAAATATCACGCATTTCACCAGAGAATCGAGCTAGAACTGACATTCGTGGGAATAGGGGGCAAATCGTGAAATGAGTTCAAGGGCCGGTACCATATTCGAGAGACGTTTTCTCGGTTCTCGTGAAAGATAGACGAAAATTGCACTCTGAGAGACCCCCGCTCATTTTCGAGCTCTTTCGATCTATTAGGTTGGTCATAAAGTTTTGCGCGATTTCGAACCCCAAGTTTGAGTTCGTATATTTTCTTTTGCTCAAATCGCCACGTGCTGTCCTGATGATTATATATAGGGACATGTTCGACCTTTTGAATAATATTGTTGAACTATTCCAAGTATCTCTACTATGCGAGAAATCAAGATCTGCGTAACTTTGAAGTTTTCAGAAAAAATAAGATTTCATTTAAAGTTGCTGTATTTCGCAGATCAATTTTTAGATGGAGACTCACAAAGTTTATTAAAAGCACTAGGCGTGCACTACCTAGTTTCAAAAAGAATGACCTGCCTAATTCGAAATGGGCTTTGTAGAGGTCAATGAAACGCAGGCACTTAGAAAAATAAGATTTCTATCGAGCAAATCGCCTGTTTCGAGGATGGACGCGGTTGACCTCTACCTATGGACGCTGTAATCACTACTTGCATGGTTCTCTATTATATCAATATTTAAGAGCCTTCTTTCCTTTCTCATCTAAAAAAGTGATATTTGTATCTCAATTATTTTACAATGAAAACGTCGAATAACCTGACATGGAGGGTCTTCAAGCACAGCTCACCCTAGAAAAAGTAGTGACTTCAACAATAATCCTAAATAGTGAGGGATAGGGCAAGGGTTGTTCGTTAATTTTAACAGGAAAGTACCGCCCTTCAAACCACATGGCTAGCACAAAAAAGCCTAAAGTGTGTATTTCGATGTTCTAAATTAGGCATTTAAAATCCGAAGAACCATGTTCGTGAATGGAGAGCCCCATTATCTCCCAAAAGGAATTTTGACTTGTACTGGAAAGGTAGTTCACAATCATGAACAATTGAAATCTCAGGAACTGTCGGCATAGATATAGTACTCCAAAACGTATCTTGACAAGTGCCATTAAAACCCAAATTCGGATTACGCGCACATTTCTAATATGCCCTTTGTGGCTGGTCAGCTTCAACATCACCAGTACGATACATTCCCATCATACTTTACTACTGTGGTTTAGATTGGGTCCTATCTCCGTTCTAAATGAAAAGCAAATCCTTGGAAAAGTCAGATCGTTGATCAACCACAGAAGTTTGGTACATCTCCTTATTATTCTCCTTGATCGTACAGATCTATGATAGTCTACTCTAAAGAGAGTATAAATGCCCCTATCTACCACTAAAAGATCTAAGTTGGTTGGACAACATCGAACGATTGTAGATGCCGGAATGTACTTTAGTCAAAATCGCGCAAAACTTTATGACCAACCTGATATATGCTCCATGTGGTCTAAATGTTAATTCATATGAAATGACTTCGGAATGTGCAGGCTGTGGAAAAATTTCCAAAACGTAAATTTCCAAAATGTGAAATTCCGAAATTAAGTTACCATTTCTTGCCTATCTAAAAAAAATGCATTTCCTTTTTTTGAAATATTTTTTTCCAAAATTTGCATTTACGAAATTAAATTTTCATTTCGGGGTAATACCGATTTAACGGCTCTACGGATCCGTTAAATTTTCTTTTAACGCCCATCACTGATGTGGCACGACTATCTATCCCATAGAGGGACAATGGGCAGGGTAAAATCCTCCGGCTCTATTCGGCGAACGAGATGAGGAATGGTTCTAGGAATACTCGTTTAACACGAAAGGCAAGCACCGTATCTGATTAATCTTGGAGGGAATTTATCTCAAAATTTAGCGAAAACTGCAGATTTGAAACAATAACGCGAAATATTTCATTCAGAAATCTTGCTAGGACCAATATTTGCCTTTTTTCAGATGGTGTACGTGTACATGTGTTATTGCTGCTGATATACGTGCAAAAGTGTAGAGCAAGATGAATTAGTTATAAAACTAAAAGAAAACGATGACGCAACATGTATTTATTCAAAGCAAGCGAGTGGATAGGAAAATTGCATGAACCGAATCTCTAGATTTATTTGCACAGAATCATTGTAAACTTTTCGCGAATGATTTTGCCTTCCGAAACCCATCCTAAAGGAGTGCACACTGGGGATTCACTATATGACCACATATAATCCGCACGTCTAGAATCAAATAAATAGCCCGGGGTGCACTCGAATCGATTCCCTCTGAGCACAACGTTGTAGTAAGCAAGAAAGTGCAGTGGTATGTTGAGGTTGACGGCGCACAGATGGTGGCTGAATTATTCTTTGATTAAGTGGTTTAACACACGTCTTCTGAGAGATTGCATGAAATCGAGACCACATTTGTCTTTGATTGAGTGGTTTAAATGCTCAGTTGTACGAGTTTCATCATTTGTGACATTCCACATATTTGTCAATGGGAAAAACAAACGAAATAATGATCAGAATCACAAATGTCTTACGTCGGAGCAATGGCAGGAAGGCAGGTGATATTAGCTATCCTTGCTGCTTTGAAGTCCGGAATACTCTCGAAGCCAGTGTGCAACGTCCAGCGACATGTCGAATGGTTAAAGGAAACACCGTTTCCTCCCCAGAATAACAGATCCTTAGCATACTGGCTTTGTACGGCCAGATACGTCTGAAAACCAAGTTAATCTGTTTTTCTTTCCAATTTTTTCGCCTTAATCAGTATCGTGATCGATCTAGTTTTTGGCAAGTCAAGATCAAGTTTTACAGTGCGCCGCAAAAGACTAATTGTAAAATTTCTGCACAAAAGTACGGGTAATTTGGAAAATAATTTGGAATCATATAGAGAACTCGCCAGATACCCTGATGGACAGGTGTACTCAAAGTTAGTTTTGACCGCCTTCGAGTCTATGACGATTCTCGGGGAGCACATATCTGTAATGCAAGTAATTTTACGATTAAAATGGCAGCTAGATAAAAAATTAACGAAGTAGATTAATCCTCATGCTCAACCAATATAGATTAGTTTTTCACTAAGACATCGGAAATCTGCCACCTATTTACGACGATCATCAGTTATCTACTTATACCTATTCATGACGGATAAACAAATTGAGTATAATTATCGCATGTGCGTACCATTTGGCGTGTATGTGTTCAGCGCATTTTTATTGCAGATTACAGACACAGTCATACTGAAAATAATTAAAAAATTGTAAATGTTCCTTTCATATTAAGATTGCCCTATTGGACGTAATTGGGAATTATTTTTGTCATATACACTATATAATATATATTTCATTTATGTAACACGTTCATTTATATAACACGTCCCAAAAATACTTAATTACGCCCAATAGGGTAATACTGTTGCATATCCTACTTGTTTTGGGAGCTCGTTCTCCAATACCCCATTTTGTCAACAACTGCTCTCAGACGCTCGACGCAACGTGGATGATGTGCAGCAGCAACTAATTTTTCAGCAATTAAAATGTAACGACATAGTTTGATTAAGGCTTAAACATGAAAAAAGCTAACGTGATGATACAGTTTTCGTGGAAGTACATGATGCAAATCGAGAGTACGACTTTCCGTGCTTCCACTCAAATCTATTGTGATGTATTTAACCATAAGACATCGTTGCCAGCTATTTGACCTTAAATGTACAATTATTTCTCAGAAGATAATTCATCGCAATATCACGTCTTCTGAGAGATTACATGAAAACCAACCCCCTGAGGAACTAGTTGCAAAAGTTTGAGCAATCTGGCAAAGAAAATTATGACAGGGTCTAGTGGCAGTGAGAAAACCTTTGTACCAGCGATTTTCCGTGGAACCGGCTTTTAGGCGTTTTCAGGATCTGGTTCCGGCTCTGGCGTACATTTGTTAATTTTTGAGCTACAATGCCCATATGGTGTTCAGAATGTGCGGAAAATAATTGTAAGAAACTTTTATGTTTTCACCGAAGCTCTAGTACCACGAGATCATGGTGAAAATATCGAAAAACTCAGTCGAGATTCATAAAATAATTCATATCTCGCCCGGGACCCCACCTTGCACAGTGTTTTCTTTGCATATTCTGAATCTACGTACTCACATTAGTATAGGAAAAATCAGTTGGAGAGTCGGCAGTTGTTAGAACAGGTCTCACTAATCCAAAATTTGCGACCAAGTCGCAAAGTCGAAAATTAATAATTCTCAATTTTAAGCTGAAATTGCTCAGATCTATCTATTCTTTCATACTTATGTGCTTACTAGTCTAGTTGTACCAATTTCCATTGTAAAATCAGAAGCTTTCGATATTTTCAAATTGTCATGTTTTTCACATCGTAATTTCTGAAATTTGGCAGTGTCTAGTTCAACATTTCGGGATTGTACCAAGTGCTCACTATTTACTTTTTAAAGTATGCCTAAAATAGTGTAAACAATTGCAGTTCATGGTTCTTCCATGAATTCAGAGATCCAGTTTTAGACCCTTCAATATGGCTCGAGCGAAGGTTCGGAAATAATCAAAATTTGTTTTTGAAGTTGATTTTGCGAATTCTTGTTATCTATGAGTTTGAATGATGCTTTTGTAAATTCCGAAGTTTGATACGCATGAACAAGAGGCCGTTTTTACGATTTGAATCCGCAAATCTAAAAAAAATGCAAATTGAGAAACGTGAAATTTTAAGGAGTTTTCATTGATTTTAGTTTCAATTTAATATGAAAATATTTGTCGATTTGCATCATGTACTTCCACGAAAACTGTATCATCACGTTAGCTTTTTTCATGTTTAAGCCTTAATCAAACTATGTCGTTACATTTTAATTGCTGAAAAATTAGTTGCTGCTGCACATCATCCACGTTGCGTCGAGCGTCTGAGAGCAGTTGTTGACAAAATGGGGTATTGGAGAACGAGCTCCCAAAACAAGTAGGATATGCAACAGTATTACCCTATTGGGCGTAATTAAGTATTTTTGGGACGTGTTATATAAATGAACGTGTTACATAAATGAAATATATATTATATAGTGTATATGACAAAAATAATTCCCAATTACGTCCAATAGGGCAATCTTAATATGAAAGGAACATTTACAATTTTTTAATTATTTTCAGTATGACTGTGTCTGTAATCTGCAATAAAAATGCGCTGAACATATACACGCCAAATGGTACGCACATGCGATAATTATACTCAATTTGTTTATCCGTCATGAATAGGTATAAGTAGATAACTGATGATCGTCGTAAATAGGTGGCAGATTTCCGATGTCTTAGTGAAAAACTAATCTATATTGGTTGAGCATGAGGATTAATCTACTTCGTTAATTTTTTATCTAGCTGCCATTTTAATCGTAAAATTACTTGCATTACAGATATGTGCTCCCCGAGAATCGTCATAGACTCGAAGGCGGTCAAAACTAACTTTGAGTACACCTGTCCATCAGGGTATCTGGCGAGTTCTCTATATGATTCCAAATTATTTTCCAAATTACCCGTACTTTTGTGCAGAAATTTTACAATTAGTCTTTTGCGGCGCACTGTAAAACTTGATCTTGACTTGCCAAAAACTAGATCGATCACGATACTGATTAAGGCGAAAAAATTGGAAAGAAAAACAGATTAACTTGGTTTTCAGACGTATTTGGCCGTACAAAGCCAGTATGCTAAGGATCTGTTATTCTGGGGAGGAAACGGTGTTTCCTTTAACCATTCGACATGTCGCTGGACGTTGCACACTGGCTTCGAGAGTATTCCGGACTTCAAAGCAGCAAGGATAGCTAATATCACCTGCCTTCCTGCCATTGCTCCGACGTAAGACATTTGTGATTCTGATCATTATTTCGTTTGTTTTTCCCATTGACAAATATGTGGAATGTCACAAATGATGAAACTCGTACAACTGAGCATTTAAACCACTCAATCAAAGACAAATGTGGTCTCGATTTCATGCAATCTCTCAGAAGACGTGTGTTAAACCACTTAATCAAAGAATAATTCAGCCACCATCTGTGCGCCGTCAACCTCAACATACCACTGCACTTTCTTGCTTACTACAACGTTGTGCTCAGAGGGAATCGATTCGAGTACACCCCGGGCTATTTATTTGATTCTAGACGTGCGGATTATATGTGGTCATATAGTGAATCCCCAGTGTGCACTCCTTTAGGATGGGTTTCGGAAGGCAAAATCATTCGCGAAAAGTTTACAATGATTCTGTGCAAATAAATCTAGAGATTCGGTTCATGCAATTTTCCTATCCACTCGCTTGCTTTGAATAAATACATGTTGCGTCATCGTTTTCTTTTAGTTTTATAACTAATTCATCTTGCTCTACACTTTTGCACGTATATCAGCAGCAATAACACATGTACACGTACACCATCTGAAAAAAGGCAAATATTGGTCCTAGCAAGATTTCTGAATGAAATATTTCGCGTTATTGTTTCAAATCTGCAGTTTTCGCTAAATTTTGAGATAAATTCCCTCCAAGATTAATCAGATACGGTGCTTGCCTTTCGTGTTAAACGAGTATTCCTAGAACCATTCCTCATCTCGTTCGCCGAATAGAGCCGGAGGATTTTACCCTGCCCATTGTCCCTCTATGGGATAGATAGTCGTGCCACATCAGTGATGGGCGTTAAAAGAAAATTTAACGGATCCGTAGAGCCGTTAAATCGGTATTACCCCGAAATGAAAATTTAATTTCGTAAATGCAAATTTTGGAAAAAAATATTTCAAAAAAAGGAAATGCATTTTTTTTAGATAGGCAAGAAATGGTAACTTAATTTCGGAATTTCACATTTTGGAAATTTACGTTTTGGAAATTTTTCCACAGCCGGCACATTCCGAAGTCATTTCATATGAATTAACATTTAGACCACATGGAGCATATATCAGGTTGGTCATAAAGTTTTGCGCGATTTTGACTAAAGTACATTCCGGCATCTACAATCGTTCGATGTTGTCCAACCAACTTAGATCTTTTAGTGGTAGATAGGGGCATTTATACTCTCTTTAGAGTAGACTATCATAGATCTGTACGATCAAGGAGAATAATAAGGAGATGTACCAAACTTCTGTGGTTGATCAACGATCTGACTTTTCCAAGGATTTGCTTTTCATTTAGAACGGAGATAGGACCCAATCTAAACCACAGTAGTAAAGTATGATGGGAATGTATCGTACTGGTGATGTTGAAGCTGACCAGCCACAAAGGGCATATTAGAAATGTGCGCGTAATCCGAATTTGGGTTTTAATGGTACTTGTCAAGATACGTTTTGGAGTACTATATCTATGCCGACAGTTCCTGAGATTTCAATTGTTCATGATTGTGAACTACCTTTCCAGTACAAGTCAAAATTCCTTTTGGGAGATAATGGGGCTCTCCATTCACGAACATGGTTCTTCGGATTTTAAATGCCTAATTTAGAACATCGAAATACACACTTTAGGCTTTTTTGTGCTAGCCATGTGGTTTGAAGGGCGGTACTTTCCTGTTAAAATTAACGAACAACCCTTGCCCTATCCCTCACTATTTAGGATTATTGTTGAAGTCACTACTTTTTCTAGGGTGAGCTGTGCTTGAAGACCCTCCATGTCAGGTTATTCGACGTTTTCATTGTAAAATAATTGAGATACAAATATCACTTTTTTAGATGAGAAAGGAAAGAAGGCTCTTAAATATTGATATAATAGAGAACCATGCAAGTAGTGATTACAGCGTCCATAGGTAGAGGTCAACCGCGTCCATCCTCGAAACAGGCGATTTGCTCGATAGAAATCTTATTTTTCTAAGTGCCTGCGTTTCATTGACCTCTACAAAGCCCATTTCGAATTAGGCAGGTCATTCTTTTTGAAACTAGGTAGTGCACGCCTAGTGCTTTTAATAAACTTTGTGAGTCTCCATCTAAAAATTGATCTGCGAAATACAGCAACTTTAAATGAAATCTTATTTTTTCTGAAAACTTCAAAGTTACGCAGATCTTGATTTCTCGCATAGTAGAGATACTTGGAATAGTTCAACAATATTATTCAAAAGGTCGAACATGTCCCTATATATAATCATCAGGACAGCACGTGGCGATTTGAGCAAAAGAAAATATACGAACTCAAACTTGGGGTTCGAAATCGCGCAAAACTTTATGACCAACCTAATAGATCGAAAGAGCTCGAAAATGAGCGGGGGTCTCTCAGAGTGCAATTTTCGTCTATCTTTCACGAGAACCGAGAAAACGTCTCTCGAATATGGTACCGGCCCTTGAACTCATTTCACGATTTGCCCCCTATTCCCACGAATGTCAGTTCTAGCTCGATTCTCTGGTGAAATGCGTGATATTTAGTTTTTGTTCATATTTAAATCTCTGACATTTCCGACAGGAAAAACTATTGGTAATTACGAATGAGTGTACAAAGTGTTCGGTTATGTGTGAAGGTTCGAAATCTTATATTTACTTTTATGGGTGAGCGTTGACATGGAATTAATAAATACAAATGTTTTCAGGAAGTGTGCTTCAGAGATATACTTGGGGAGGGGGGAGAGAGCTAGCGGGCTTGGAAAGGATGCGACAAGTAGGGGTGGGGAATGATGAGAGAACTCCAATGTAGTAACAAGTTGAGAGAGAAAATGTTGAATATTTTACACAGATGATGCAGAAAACAATTGCTCGGTGATTGATAGTTCAGTGAAGTGGAAAGGTTGGGGCATGATATCCGCAGGTTGAATTGCAAAAGTTAAATAATAAATCTTTCAATCTCGATTACCTTCGTGGTTTTCACTCGTGCGAGTTTCGCCTGCGCGCCGAACAGCATCAAGCCCGGAAACGGGCAGCCTCGCCCCAGTCACTACTAGTACGAATTTCATCGTTAATCTCTTGACTAATTTTTTAGTCCTTTCACTGAAAAAAAACAATTTCTTCACTTCGGTTTTACACCTCCCTCCTTCCCTCCCTACTTCCTTCCCTCCCTCCCTCCTTTCCTCCCTCCTTCCCTCACTCCTTCCCTCCCTCCTTCCTTCCCTGGAGCCTACGATTCTTTCCATAACTTTGGACGATGAGCAAGTGAGTGAAATGGGTCGATAAGAGGTGGCAGAATTTTTGGGTCCTTTGCGCTTATAGATTGCCTTGACGTTGGCAGTTTTCCAAATGGAGGGAGAAGTGCCATGGAGTAAGAATCTATTGAACAAGATGGAGAGAGGGATGCAAATATGTGGGGCAGTACGTTTAAGGAAGATGTAGGGGATGTGATCGGGAGAAGTGGATGAGCGTGGTGGGAGACGAGAGAGAAACTTAGCTACGAGGAGAGGGGAAATGTCGACGTAATCAATAGATGTGGGGGACGAAAGAGTGCAAGATGGAGGGACAGGCAGAGAGGAGCTATTATACGAAGCAGTGAAATGTCGAGCTAGTTCACACGCCTTAGATATGTCAGAAACACAGAGAGAACCGTCGGGAGAGACTAGTGTAGGGATAGTATCGGATTGATCTTTAATACGTGTACTTGCATAAGAGAAGAAAGCTTTGAGGTTGTTTGATTTCACTAGACGGTTTTCTCTACTCCTAGCGGTGTGCTTAATCGATTGTTTAAGTGAGCGACAGGTCGAGAAATAGTCAGTGAAGGATCGTCTCCTGTACGACTTCCTACATTTACGTAAAAGGCGAATAGAGCGAGAGGAGAATCGGATACGCTTTCGATTGAAAGATCGAAGTGGCACCAAGCTGTCTATGATTGAATGAACAATGTCAAGGAAACTAGAGTAGAGAGAATCGGGATCGGACGAGGAGGATAGTAGAGAGGTCCAGTCGACAGAGTCAATCTGAGAGCAGATCGCACTCCAATCGACTCGACTGTAATCTCTACGGGGTGGATGCATGGGGGAAGGAAGAGAGATGGGAAGGGAGAAGTGGATAATGGAATGATCTAGAGATGGGAGTGGGGGTAAAACAACACAATCAGTAACTAGATGAGCATGTGAGGTAAAGAAAAGATCTAGAGTATTCAGATTACGAGTGGGTGATGAGACAAGTTGGCAGAGAGGAAGGGACTGGGAGAAAGAGAGGAGAGCATGGGAATGAGGACTGGTCGATGAGAGGGAGAGAGAAGACCAATCGACTTCCTTACAGTTAAAGTCACCAACTAGGATAATGGGGGAGAGATGAGAACAGTTCAGATCATAGAAATACTCTAGACACTCGTTAAAGGACTCAATACTACACGACGGACTACGGTAGACACAAATAAAGATTAGGGAGATGTGAGGAGTAAGGATGACCTGACAAGAAACTAGTTGACAGTAAGCAGAAAAGGATCGGGATGAGATCAAGGAAGAAGGGAGCGCGCTATCTATAAGAATGGCGACTCCTCCACCTGGTGTGGAAAGATCTCGATCGGATCTGTATACTACGTATCGGTCAAAGGAAAGCATCGCGTCAGTTAAAGTAAGGGGAGAAGCCCAGGTTTCAGTTAGGTTCAGGATGGAAAGGTCTGAAGAGAGAGCATACTGTTCTAGAGTGTGGATCTTAGAAAGCACAGAGCGACAATTAATCAACGAGCATTTAATTGAACGAGAATGATTATTTGAGTCAGAAGAGACAAGGCTGGTTGGGGGAGGGAAAGAGACGCGATGGGGAGATGAGTGAGGGATAGGGGAAGAGGAAGGGAGAGGCGAGAGAGTACGCTGGGGTGAAGAGAGCGCAGAGAAAGAGAGGGAAGGATTGGACTGAGAGACCCCTAGAGGAACGACCTAGCTGGCTTTGAGTGTGTGGCCTATGTTGTGAGAGGGGGAAACGACAGTAACGGTAGACGAGGAGGAATCGTCGAGCGAAGGGGGAGGAGAGAGGATGTGGGAGGCTTTGGGAGCGGGCTCACCAGGCGCTCCACCAGACGACGGACGAGCACGTCGACGGGACTGAGAACCAGGGACAGAGGCACTCCCACGACCACGACCACCTCGATGACTCGATCTACCACGAGAACGAGAAGAAGCCTCACTTCTATCTGAGAACAGGAAATTGAAAGGGAAGGAGTGGGGAAGGTGGGAGAGAGACGAGAAAAGGGACTGTGCACTCTCTCTGGCTGAGGTAGCTCTCTTCTCGATCTCATCCTTCATACCTTGAGGGAGATCCCTGCACTCTCGCAGCTGAACGATTTCCAGATTCCTCACCACGAATCTGATCTGACCAGATTCCACATTTTTCTCGTACGCCTCTCTCTTCAGCTTTCGCTCGAGAGAGAGCTGGTCCATCGTGTAGTCCGGGCGTATGTAAGCACGAGTGGATCCAGTGAGACGACCGCATTTAATACGGATCGCCTCAGTCAGGAACAGCGTGCGAGAGGCGGCACTATCCAGCTCGATCTTGATTATCCGTGGATGAGTACTATTCTCTCTTCTTACCTGAGGGTGCCGGAAGAAAGATACCTGATCCTGGTCGAGTATCTTGTTCAGCTGGGGATTGTTGATCTCTCGAAAGATCCTCAGCAGGAGCTCCTTGTCCTTACTTACCGTATCCTCTTCGTTCTCTCCCTCGGGGACGTTCACAAGAACCGCCCGAGTGGCCTTGCCGTCCAGCGTGTCCTTCTGAGAGAGGACAGAGGCCATGGCAGCCTTGAGATCGAGAGAGGAAGAAGTCGCGGGGAGCGACTTGACGAGGTGACCGACAAGGAAACGAACAAGTTCGGTCAGGTTATCGATCGACTTCTGCTGCTGCGTGAACAGCGTGCGCAGTTCGGGATCGATGGCCATCGCGAGAGAGTGAGACAGAAGGAGAGACAGACAGACGAGACAGACAAGAATAGGAGAGAGAAGAGGGAAGGTGAGAGAGTGTGGGAAGGGAAGAGAGTGCGAGAGAAAGAGAGAGAGAGAGACAAGGGGTCAGGAGAAAGGGAAGGGAGGAGACGAGACGCGTATGCGGGCGCGAAGCCTATCGCTGCCCTATTCCCGGTCGGGGTCCCTCACTTCCTCGCTGATCGCAAGTGCAGCACTGTCGGCGTCTGTGCCTGGGGCAATGACACAGGACCGAACAGTGAGGCCGTCCAAACTCAGAAGAGTATGGTAGCCGCGCTAACAGCTTGGAAAAACTCGTTAATAAACAGTCTATAAGAACACACGAGAGACCGAGAGGCCGCGACCTCTCTCGGCCAAGGAAGGGAGGGACTGTGAGGAAGGGAGGGACTGTGAGGAAGGGAGGGACTGTGAGGAAGGGAGGGACTGTGAGGAAGGGAGGGACTGTGAATTGAAAGAAGTAGTCAAATATATTGACATCGAAATCGATAAAAATGTGATTTCAATGGTGCCTCTGGACAAATATGTTTCGAGTCTATCTTAATTCATTAAGACATTCTGAATTTTCATCATTTTTCACTGTGCCAGTACCTCACGCGCCACTTTGCGCGATACAGAGGTTATCGTTGTGAAATTTCAAATAAAGACTAAGTACTCTAGGTCCAATGTGTGACCCTGGCCAGATTGTATTTCCGGGGAAATGTCCGGGCAGTGGTGACGTTTCTCAGATCCGGCCTCTTAAACGTTCTCATTCTCGATTGGGTGAGCCGAGCGCATTTGCGCTCCTAACCTTGCATATCTCTTCAGCTGCACGTTGGAACTGATGCTTCGGGAGAATCCCTGAAAAAAGGTTATAATTTTAAAAAAGAATAAGAACAACATAATCTCTCCCGCTTTTTGTGCCAGTCCGCTCCCCTGGCAGATTCTCTGGCGTAACTGCCCACTGCATACGGACGCTTCTGTTTTTATTTGTTTCACCAATTTCGGGTTTATTCTGTTTTTTTAGAGTAATGGCAAAAAAGCGAAAAAAGAACAAGCTGAAGAACAAAGGCGACAAAGGGATAGTGAAACAATCGGCCTGTTTAATCTGTCAGAAATGTGCGAGAAAAGTCACAAAAAACCGCGCTCTCTCGCTCTTTCTCTAACCACCTCGTTGAAAAGTTCACGAACTTTTCAACGAGCTCGATGAAAAATGTGGATGACAATCTGCGAGAAAAGTCAGGGAAAGGAGAGAGAGAGCGAGTGGAGAGTATTAGAGCACTTATTACATTGTATTACATTGCATTACATTCGATCATTACAGCACTGGAAAAAAACATTTTCGCCTTGATAAATCACTCGTTGTTGTCTAAACACGTGGCTTCCCAAGCTCAAGTTGTTTCTTCTATATTGATTACAAGTCTGCTCTCAATTCTAATTCTTTCAAAAACTCGTGCATAATTCACTAAAAGCCAACCTCAACTTACAAATGAAGATTTTGTAGGAAATTAAACTGTAGTACTTAATACCTATATATATTTTTTATGCTATTTCGTACGAAATAACGTGAGATTATCTCACGTTATTTCGTACGAAATAGCATAAATATATATATATATATATACCTAACTACGGAAGTGAAGCAAAACCTTCAGGTTCCATTAAAGAAGAACCAAAACTACCGCAACCAAAGGAAGAGGAGCTTATCGCACATCAATCGAGCTACTCACCTCAAAATATTCGGCACTTCTTCGATATTTGGCCCATCCCCTCCCTTCCTCTCCTACCCCACTCATTCCTAGGTATGCTCCCTGATTTTCGGTCGCACAGCCCCTTTGCTAGAGGGAGAGAATGAGAAATTATAGGGGAAGAGGAGGAGGTGAGGGCCAAACATCGAAGAAGTGCCAAACATTCACTGCATTCATGTCGCCCTTATCGATCAGGTTTTGAACAACGCACGCAG
Source organism: Pristionchus mayeri (assembly GCA_036245805.1). Classification (NCBI taxonomy): domain Eukaryota; kingdom Metazoa; phylum Nematoda; class Chromadorea; order Rhabditida; family Neodiplogasteridae; genus Pristionchus; species Pristionchus mayeri. Next base: position 9,105,140 of record BTRK01000001.1, on the reverse strand, counting down.
AAAATCCGAAAATGTTACACGGAAATTGTGAAAATCCGACCACAAGAACACAGGGACAATCCTTTCTTTCGAATCGACAGCGCTTTTTATCCATTATCTAAATTACATAATAGATATCTATTTCAAGCTTATCATATCTGATACGAGATATGTCTGGATACATACAAAAGGGGGCGGGACTGACAGCGAGACTTTACTGTAAGCAATGATGGAATACAATCGATGGGGGCAACTATTGTGGAGAGCTTTGCTCCTCAGTCAATTATTGATCTAATTTATCAACCTAGGAACTGGCTCTCGATAAGACTACTATGGTTTGTTATGTCGTTGGCCGAAGGAGCGCGATTCAACCTCTCACCACTCGCCATTAAACAGTCTTTTAAGGAGGCGTTAATTGCTTAGAGTGAGAAGGAGAAACAAGACGCCTCAAGCCAACACCACTTGGATACGCAATCGAGCAAGGACACAATAAAAGGATCTTTTGAAACGAAAAAGGGGCGGGAAGGGGAAGGGGTGTAAAAAATCATCCCGTAATACGAGTATACAGTACAATTTTCATTTTGATGGAATAATAGAGGAGTCTTAGAGCAACGCGAACAGATTGAATCAGGGATAGGGGGACTGGAAAAAGGGGCGGGACCAAGTGGGGTTGAAATCATATCGACAATCTAGTATTATAGCAAGAAGAAGAGACAATAAACAAACACACATATAAAAAGGTCGGGCATATACTTATTACTACAAAACTCCGTTCAAAACATGCTAGGTTTACAAAAGTGGGCGTGGCGCGAGAGGATTCGGAGCCAGTGTAACTACGGTAGTATCTTGGTAGATCACGCAGGATAGATTATCGATCGGTTGGCTTATCACACCTTCATCTCCTGTATCTGCTTGACTAGGTATGCTTTCTCATCGTTGAATTGCTCGTCCTCCGTCCTGAAAATAAGAAAATCGAAAATTCTGCGACAAGCATTGAATATCAATGTCGAAGGCTCGATATGATATGCAAATGGACCAGACGCGTGTCAACTTAATGTTTTTTTTTTCAATTCGATACTCTCGTTATTGGCAAGGGTGCCTTTCCCATCTGTTTAAGAATTTAACGACACGCGAACATAACGGGAGTAAGACGACATTTTCTTTGCTCAATAACCAGAAAAATTAGTTGAAAAGAATATGTAAGCGATACATAATTTTCCTAATGCTAAATAATACTACTGTGAGAACAGAATGCGTAGTCCGTGGTGTGGTGTGCGAGAGTAATCACATTTTGTTGTATTACTCGCGGAACGCGGGAGAAAAATGTTCCGCGAGTAATACAACAAAATGTGATAGATCTCGCCCACCACACCACGGACTACGCATTCTGTTTTCACAGTAATAGAAATGTAAATATCAAACCTATCGTTGTGGAAAGCGGTGAGGAACTCGACGAGTTTCTCCCGATTTCGCAGTAGAATGTCGGCGATCGGACGAGGCTTGTTCGGATTCGCCACGAACACCTGAAAGACCAAGTAATTAATTAAATTGAACTAATTAATTAAATTGACTAATGTAAACAATTTTGAGAAACAAATCTTGCAAAAAATAGTAAACATATTGTTTCTACAATATATATTTGTAGTGAGGAACGAAGGTCAATTGCAAAACCGGACTTCCCAGAATTCTTGGGTAACCTGTGAAACACGAAATTTGAGAGGGACTCGAAAGTCTTTAAAAACGAAAATGGCCAAACTATAGAACACGGCTTCTATCGTTTTTTTTGCATTTGGGAACTTTAATGGGGAAGTAAACAATTCAAAAAAACACGGACATCCGTTCAAAGAGTAATCGTCAGGCTCTCTCTCCTATTTCCAGGCTCTTTCTATCTCTGTCCGGCGAGAGAATGTGCAAAATTGAGAGAGTCAGATCATTTTTCCGTTTAAAACTTTTTCATCCACCTAGATTGTGAATTCTTCCACGTATTATGAAGCACGGGAAATGAGAGCCAAAATTGTATAAGGAAGGGGCAACTCCTTCCACTAAGCTGCAACACTATTTCTTCGCCCACCTTGAATACGTGGAAGGCCTCGAACTGGATGCTCTTGCTCTTCTCCTTCAGCAGATTCATCATCAGCTTCAGGTTGTCCGGGTTAGAGATGTACCTGTAGTAGTCTCATGCTCGTCTGGAAGAAGTATCTGACTCACTTCGTCTAATTAGAGAGAGAGAGAAAGAGTGAGTGAGTGAGAGAGACAATGATGAGCAATACACAGCGTGTCAAAGCAACGATTTCCTTTGTTTGGCGCGGCGCTCGGTCGACCTTGAAACCTAACTTTTTTTGTAGAAATGTGCAATGAAAATTTGAACCACAATCGGTGAAAGATACTCCATAACTTCACCGGAAAAATTAAATATACATGCACGAACTTATACAGCTATTAGGATATGAACCAAGAAGCATCCCTATCATGTTCGATCATTTTCGTTATATGCACATTTGGTTTCATGCAATTATCCGATTTTCCAACATAAATCGAAAGTTTTGAGAATCCCCAGCAATAGGAACATCTACACCTTTAGTGTTTTTTCACATCCTCATGACGAGCTCTACAAGTTGTATTACTTAGAATTTTTCAAAAATGTTGAAACTTTTTGAGAAATACGCAAATTAAGCATTATTTTCAAAAGTTCTCGAAAAGTTTCAACATTTTCGAAAAAATCTAAGTAATACAACTTGTGGAGCTCGTCTTGAGGATATGAAAAGACACTAAAGGTGTAGGTGTTCCTATTGCTGATGATTCTCAAAACTTTCGATTTATGTTGGAAAATCGGATAAATGCATGAAACCAATTTTGTATTTAAAGAAAATGATCGATCATGAAAATGATACTTCTTGGTTCATATCCTAATAGGTGTATTGTTTTAGACGTGCATAATTAATTTTTGCAGCTAAGCTATGACATGTGTTCACTTATTTTGGTTTTACTTTTTATCGCTAATTTCGTCAAAAATGTTATGTTTCATGGTCGGCCGAGCGCCGCGCAAAACAAACATTGACACGCTGTGCAATAGAGAGACAGTGCATGGCATCTTTTCCCCAGTTTTTCGAAGTTTCACGGTTTGACCTAATTCTGAAAAATTTCGCAGGATCGAACTAACAATTAAATAGCGATAGTATCCCCCGCGAGTCTTCTTTCTCACCCTTAATCATTTTGCTCGCTATCGCAATATGTTGCAATCGATTACACTCTTTTTGATGTTAGGAAGACCGCGTTGAACCCAGCGTAATAGTAAAGAGACTATTTTTAAAAAAACGAGTTATAGTTGCCCATGGCATTTCGGTTTCGGGATGGGGATGAAGTATGCCCTAGTCGAATGTCTGCACTTACATTTATCATTTTATGGGTGAAAAAAACATAAATGTATCCCTACCTGGTCATCACGTTGAAGTTGTGGCGGTCCAGCAGCAGCTCGCCGAGCAACTGCAAATAAGAAAGTTATTATTATTAGATGTTAAAGACGGCAGCGACGACAAATTGTAAGGAAGAGACTGGAAAGCGCTATGGCATAACAGTGAAGCGCCGCTGAGCCTTGGGTGCAATATTTAAATATTTATCACGTGTATGTCAGTGGAGGAAAAAACGACCCCTCGGGAACAATTTCCAACTTTTATTTTTTGTTTGCCTTCATATTATAGTGGTAGCATACACTAGAGCCAACTTCTCGAAAAATCTAGGCCACAGGTCCCAGAGCCGGCTTTTAGGAATTTTCCGGTTTTGCTCCCGGCTATACTGTATCTCAGCTCCCAGACGAGCTAGAGACATGGCAAGGTGCTCAAAATGATCGGAAAAATATAATAAAAACTTTCATGTTATGAACTAAGCGGTATAACCAACGCTCGCCAAGTTATGCTATATAAAGCCGATTTTGATCGAGATAAAAAATCGTAGCTTTTTCGAGAGTATGCGTTTCAAGCAATTTTATTGCCAAATATAGTAGGTCGAGTTCATACACGAATATAAAAAATACACAAGTCGATTTCTGTGATAGGCCTTTTTGGCAATATGCATTTGAATGCTCCAAAGTGACGTTGGCCATAAAAAGATGTGCGTTACCCTGCTTTGTTTTGCCCATTATTTAATGACTATTACTATATGTCAACATTTCTGTAATAGGAGACTTCGATAACGTCGAAAAAATAAGAGATTTCACAACTTCTGAAAATTCGATTTTTGAGACCCGATTTTTTTTTACCAAATTTACGTATCTCAAAGCTAGTAAGTTCTAATGTTGATTTAACCATACATTGTTACCAACAATTGAGAAATATACTTGAACCGTACTAAATATCATATTCTGAACATCAAAAAAATTAATTGTTCTGAAAATTCCCTTTCGAACGAGCATCTTCGAAGCAAAATATAATAACTTTTAGAGCGCATATAGAAGTTCTTTTCATAGAAATCAATTCAAGTCGAAGCCTGCTGTAGGTTCCACCCAGCGCTGATAGTAGCTGTTGTCAAATTTCTGACTTGGATAGCCGTAAATTTGATGAAAACTGAGGTCTCGAGGTCGACGTTATCGAAGTCTCCTATTACAGAAATGTTGAACTATAGTAATAGGTATTAAATAATGGGCAAAACAAAGCAGGGTAACGAACATCTTTTTATGGCCAACGTCACTTTGGAGCATTCAAATGCATATTGCCAAAAAGGCCTATCACAGAAATCGACTTGTGTTTTTTTTATAGTCGTGTATGAACTCGACCTACTATATTTGGCAATAAAATTGCTTGAAACGCATACTCTCGAAAAAGCTACGATTTTTTATCTCGATCAAAATTTGCTTTATAGAGCATAACTTGGCGAGCGTTGCTTATATCGCTTAGTTCATAACATGAAAGTTTTTTATTATATTTTTCCGATCATTTTGAGCACCTTGCCAAGTCTCTAGCTCGTCTGGGAGCTGATACAGTATAGCCGGGAGCAAAACCGGAAAATTCCTAAAAGCCGGCTCTGGGACGTGTGGCCTAGATTTTACGAGAAGTTGGCTCTAGTGTATGCTACCGCTATAATATGAAGGCAAACAAAAAATAAAGTTGGAAATTGTTCCCACAAGCCTCCACTGACTGGTGATACCCGTGTTATACTTGTACTCTGGGCGAGAAAACCCTTGATGTTTGTCAAGTAGCGCACGAGTAAGTTCTAAACCCGTAGCGAAGCACAATTCAGCCTTGTCAGCACTGCTTTAGGAAAGATGATTCGAAAATTCATCATGCTAAAAAAACTCTGAAGAAACAATAAGAAACAGCGTGATTCAAACCAAGGATTGGTGAGTATCCAAAATCTCACATTCAAATGTATTTTGGGCATTCTTTCAGAATACCAGACACACAACACTATCGGAAGGCGCGTCGCCAATTTTTATGATCGACGAAACCCAAATGCACTTTTCTAATAGCATAGCATTTCTTAATTATTATTATTCCGATTGTTGTCTACTGACTGGCATCAATATGTCACGACAATGGTTAAGACTCCATAGCGAATTCCGGATTAGCCCAGAACATTATTTTCTTTTTTTTTGAAAGAAGAAGTTAGAGAAGAAAATTGGTTCGAGAAGCGCGAGCAGTCCTTCAACTACTTCCAAAACCAGAATGTGGATGGTTGCGATCCAAAACAAACTAATCTTTCAATGAACAAGTATCATTCAGCCAATATTCCTATTATCTCAAGATCTTCCTATGGGCCACTTTCTCGCTCTATGCACCCCTCCAATTTATCCCTTTTAAGTTGCCAGGGTGCCCCGCCGTCTGCCCGCCCGCACTCCCCGGGGTACTGTAGTCGATAGGTCTTCCTCACCTTGAGCGACTGGCGTCGTGTCACGTAGTTCTCGCTGTTGAGCAGCTTCTGGTAGTGACTGAAGAAGACGTCGTAGTTGACGTCGAGGAATTCCGAAGCCATAATCTTGTGCCTCGTGATCAGATCCTGCCAATGACGTCATTACCTAATTAATTAAGAGTATTAAGGAAATTCTCTAAATATTATTATTACGCAATGCTACTGAAATTCGGTTCAAATATTTGATCAATAACATTCTTTTGTCATGCCCTAATTCATAAGGGGGGGGGGGGGGGTCGCATGATATTTTGGGTGCTAGGGGTAGCACGATATTTGAAAAAAGGGGGTCACCTTATATTTTGGCCCTGGCGACCCCCCCCCCCCGGCCGTCAGGCAGGTTTAGGCCTAATTTGATCCTAATTAGAGCCTAATGCCCTATTCAGGCCCTAATCAAGCGGTGCCCCCCCCCCCCCCCGGTCGCTGACAGGCGACCGGGGGGGGGGGGGGTGGTGATATTTTAGGTTTGATTAGGTCTTTGTAAATGTATGATCAATAATTGGAAATGCCAGAGCAGTTTCTTATGGGAAAACGGAGATCGAAATCAAAGAATACAATTATGTGAGTGAGCGAAATGGAGATTGGATTGCTCATCAAAAAATGGCATCAGCCACCTCTGCATGAAATGCGAGCAGTAATACCGTTTTGAGTCATCATCCAAAAAACAAAATATGCGACAAGGAAAAGTCATCATTCGCTAATTTCAACGAGGAAATCTCCACATATTAGTTAGAGGGGGCAGTCTACTTTTCTCACGCGCACGTGTACAGACGAACGAAGAAAAATACTTGTAAGATCAGTAACCTTGAAGGTTCACAATCGCCCACACCGCATATCCTCATGTGAATCCCTAGCATTGCTCGGCTAGCAACAGTCTCTAGAGCGAGAGGGTTCCATACGAAAATAATCAGCAATTAATACACATTAGTCATTAACACAATTAGAAGATCAGTAAGTTTCCAACCTTGAAGGTGGAGAATGCGTCACTGGCGACGTCGAATGAGGACATCTCGACGTAGTCGAAGAACTGGTAGAAGGACTTGTCGTACATCACCAGCTTGGCGAGGTGGTCGTTTCTGAAGATTCAGAGTTGGCACAAGGTCCGATGAGAACTATGACGGCATGCCGCATTCGATACATCAAAGGCTGCATGATGTCATAGTTCCCATCCGACCTAGTGAGTTCGAGAAATGATATCACAGTCTCTTCATTCTCCACACTATCTCGACCGGCGAGAGAGTACATAGCATGAAGAGACTGTGGTATCATTTCTCGAACTATAATAGGATTGCAAATAAAATAGTTAATTTAGAAAGGTAAATATAAAAGGAGAGGTAATAACTAGTCCTCTCATATTGCAATCACATCTGGCCCAATTAGTTAACTGGCGGCCAACCGTAGATTGGTAGTTCTTTGCGCGGCACCTACACGTTGATTGGTCGTTCTCTGGAGGCCATGGAAAGTCCGGGCTTGTGCCTACATGAAACCCAAATTTTCTAGAGAGCACTGTCGGTAGAAACGATGTGCACTCCGGCTCAGGATGAGGCCCGTTCGGTTTTCCACAGAGCTAGCAAATCTGAACACTGCCGAGGGTGCACATCGCTTCTGCCGTCAATACTCTCTAGAAAGTACGGGTTTCATGTAGGCGCAAGCTCGAATTTTACATGATCATCATAGAACGGCCAATCAGCGGGTAGCCGCCACGCAAAGAGCTACCAATCTACGGGTGGCCGCCAATTATCTAACTTGCCTGTGCATGTTAGGGTACTGACAAAGTGACAAGAGTTCTGTCTAAATTATTGCGCATACTCAAATGTACAACGGCGAGTCAGGAATAGAAGGCGGGGAAAATTACGCCCAGACAACCAAAAGTTCGATAAGGGTACTAAATGGGGGGAGAAGAATAATACAATAATACTAAATCAAAGCTACCCGTGAAAGTAGTCGAATTTGCGCGCGCGAATGATCACGGCAAAAAGAAGTCAGAGATTATGCAAGAAGAGAGCGGGCGTTATCAGGCACGCGCGCAAATTCAAAAAATTGCACTAGTGTTGGGTAACTTTACTCAAGTGTTTTCACCTGATGCTCTCCCTCAGCATGGACCCGCACGTGGTGGCTATGTCGGGACACTCGTACCTGCCGAATGGAATTATTAAATAAAAAAATTCGCAAAATGAATGCTTTCAATTAAATAATCAATCATATTTAATATGCATATTGATAAAAACCGCTTGAATATAAAGCAAACAAGCGCCATCAAATGATACCCCAATCGTGAAACGAAAAACTAGCATCTTCGAAAAAAATTACTCTAGTTTTATTCAAATAAAAGGCTAAGTAATCACTGAAACAAGGATGTCTCAATTCAAGAATTAATAGTGGAACATGAAACTCGTGGCACTAGTCTCACGCGACCAGCAATTTTCCCATAAGCGATTCCAGGATACCAATTGCTATCCAGATAATCAGGGCCTAATCCATTGGTGCTATTTGACTAGCGTTCCTACTGCTCAACTTATCGTATCCTCAAATACCGTAATTATCCAATCGGTACTACCGTATCCCTCGATTTCATAAAATCAATAAATCAATGCTACCGTACCCCTTGACGAGCTTCTCCATCATATCTGGCCGCGCGCAGAGGTACTCGACCGTAGGCGAGCGCGTGCCGATCTGACGACGCAGCAGATTGTTGAAGATGAGCGCCACGTCCTGAACGGACGGAAGAGATTACTGTAGCACTAATCGATATTCAGGGAAGTAATACCAATCGATATTAGTACAGCATAGTCAAACTATCATCGGAGAACATAACCACCCCCCCCCCCCCCCTCTAGCTTTATATTCAACGTCATCCGAAATCACACAATCATCCACGTTGATCTCTCTCGGGATACTGAGGAGGCAGTGTAAACAACATCATAGCATAAAGATAGCATCGCTGAACGAATATTTCCGGGTTATTGTTATTTAAAATGACATTGCGCGAGAGATCGCCGACTGCTGCAATGAGACAAACTATGGGACGGTGTTGAAACACGAATTGAACGGGCGAAATTTTTCACAGAATGGACAGTTTCTCACGTATGAAGTTTTAAATAGCGCGCACATCCATCTGTCCCAGAGCAACAGTTAGATTATGGTAGCCGACAGGATCTCGTTGAGTTTTAAATAGGGCGCCCCGCCATCTGTCCCAGAGCAACACTCGGACTACGGTAGTTGATAGGGTAGGATCTCACCTTCTTGCTCTCGAAGTCGAACTTGGAGAGGTTCTTGATGAGCATGGGCAGGACGTTAGCCGAGTACGTCTCCTGCGCCAGTTGAGCAACCTGGAGACGGATTAATTAGTAATTAATTAGTCAAAAAATAATTAATTAATTAAATGAGCAAATTCAATTATCGATGCGATTACGCGGGTGAACAGAATGCTTACTACAATTAGTTTTCAACGCGCATAGCATCAACCATTGGGTAGTTTTGAAACAACCCAAATATGCAATGAGCCTGAAACACAAGATATGCAACCACCCGCATCGAATCCATAAAATTCTTTCTCTTCCTTCACATATTGTGGATATATCACTGCGGCGCAACAAAAAAACAAATACAGAGTCAAAAAGATTAATCGAAATTTAACGCTACCGTAATCTAATTCTACCGTAATCCAAGGATACCGTACCTGCTCGGAATGCGGCTCCTGTCCCTCCTGACCGTATATGATGCCCTTTACCGCCTGCAGCCATTTGCCGACCTGCGCAAATATCGATTGATTATCGATTAGCGGAATCCATCAGTTAATAGAGAGTTTTCTTGCATTCATGGCAAGCGTTATTTAATCGAAAACTCCTGACTCAAGCAACCTATGTGTCGAAGTTGAAGCAGGAATTACGTAGGCAGCCCGCTAACTTGCCCAATGAGTAATAGTCCCACTCGCTTCATTTTAGTGCATGCGAATCGGGAATCAGAGAGGCAGTGGTCAAAAGGGTAGGCCAAAAAAATTGTAAAAATTGGGCACGTTTCTAAAATTTAATATAAACTCGTTGGAAATGGGTACATTTTTTTCAATTTTAAGAAAAATTACTTTAAAAATGGGTACGTTTTCTACTTTTGTTCTAGTCCAAATTCCAAAAACCGGGCACGTTATGTCATTTTGGACCTACTTTTCGACAACTGCAGAGAGGGTGAGACCATTATTCAAAGTATTAGTAACTAACACTCCTTCCTTGAATGGGCTAGACTGAGATAAACTTAGATAATAACTAGTAAGGAAAAGAGGTTCGGAGGACAAAATTGCAGCCCGCTGACTAACTCATTGAGCAAAAGCCTCATTCGCTTCATTTGAGAGCGTGAGGATTGGAGATAGCCTGGCCGTCATTTACGCCTATTAGGAACTAACACTCCCTCCCCGAACCAGCTAGAATGAGATAAAATTCTTTGATTACTATTAAGGAAGATACGTGCGTAGAGTCTCAACCAGAGATCGTTCATTGCGCGGAAGCCTAGCATCACAGCGCAGGAAAAACAATTTCGCCATGAGAAACTACTTGTTTTCGCTCAAACTCGCACCTCTAGATAACGAGAGGTTTCTACTCTTTTGATTGTAATACTGCTCTCACTATAGGTGGAACTTCCATATAATCATAAACATCGCTAAGCAGAAGCCGTCTACGCGCAGGGCCTTAAGGATTCCTGATTCAGGAACCACAGCAACCGTATCACAAGCAAAGGGGCGGAGCTTACCTCCTCGGCGGCCTTGTCCGCCTTCTTGTCGCCCTTCTCGATCTGGATGAGGGCGTCCTTAAGATTCTTGACGATGTCCGCCGGCGACTTGTGCGATTTACCGAAAATCGGCAGCGGCATCTGAGCGGAACGGTTTATTCATTGGCCAATCTGCCCACTCAGTTATCAAAACTAGCATGGAAAAACACGCGCAAACGACATTAGTGACGCTATCACTCAGTCATCTTAACAAGCTAATTAGCTTCGGGGGAAAATCTGAAAAGAGTAGAGAGTAGAGAGGCGCAGGAGGTTCGCCGGTCAGCCCCGGCCGATTACTAGTTAACGATGACGCGAGGAAAACAGCATTAAGAACGAACGAACGAAACATAATAGAGGCGGGGGAGGCGAACCTCTGAGCCAATCGATACGGCCTACGGATTATAGTGTGATTTACATGCGGGTGGCTGTGGAGAAAAGGGGGGAAGGGGGGAGAGGAGGGGGGAGAATGATGCGAGAAATAGAGAAGGGGCTCAGTATTGGCGGTGATCAAAATTGCAATGCCACAGTCAACCAACGAGAACGACGCGACACAAAATAGGGGGCAAAATACGCGGAAAATGGAGCATAATAAAGACAGTCTATACGCGTCCGCGCGTTATCGGCTCAACAGAGTGATTATAAAATACCTCTGGAAAGAGGTGGCCAATAAACTGACGTTGTTGATAAGGCAATATTCGTGAGCTTTGCAGGAAAAATTGCGTAAAGTAGTAGAAAAGTGCAGCATGAGTCATAGGGAAATCTCGAGAACCTTCATGTGATCGACTGATAATTGTAAATTTTAAACGAGCGCGAGGCACAACAAAGAGGGTGCGAGAGTGAGAGAGAGAGGGGAGAAAGTGAGAGCGCAACGAGTCAGAATGAATCAAACCGCACTCCGAATCGATCGACTCGTTCGGGGGTAGTCTCCAGCTGTGGATTGGGATGGCGAAATGGCGGCTAAACTGGACCCAACACCGTTAAAAGTGGCCAAAAGTCATCAATTATTAGGGTGGGCGTGTAACGGACGAAAGGTGAAACGGGGGGAGGATCGCGCTACAACGAAACGCGGAGCTGTTTGTTCAAGGAATGAGAAGGCGAAATGGAAAGGGCGTTTGAGCTGGGGCATCTGGTGACTAGAGGCAGCAAGGGAAACCGGAAAACGCGGGGTTTCAAGAAGCAATTAGCGGGCAGGGAGGGTGAAGCCCCGAGCAATGATTGGCATTTACGAGAGAGCAACACGCGACAGGGTCCTGTGATAAGACGGAGCGGATGTCCACAGGCATGTGTCAACCACTCGCCAGAGAATGAGGCCAAGGAGACGGACGGAAAACACGGAGATCGGCGCAAAAATGCGGAGAATCGAGAAAAAACGTCCACAGAGCGGAAAACGCGCTAAGAGAAATGCCTGCGTCAAGCAATTGCCGCTTGCGCACTTGCGTACTCTTTTTCCCGGCTCTGAGGTCGTACTTTGCGGCTTCGAGAGAATTTCGAGGATGAAAATTTAAATTGTATTTTATAATTTTTAGTTGTTTAATGTTGCACTGTCAAATTAGGAACTACCTCACTTTCAAATGCTGCATGTATAAAAATTTTAGGATGCCTCTACTATATGATAAAGTCACCTTCATTTCTCGGTAGATTCTCTTGGCTGTTTCTCTCATTAGCCCACATTCAATAAATTGTCTTAATAATATTATTTTTCCTCATTTAGTGTTACTAACGTTTTGTTAGTCAAAAATAGCTCCAATAGTGAATTATCTATCCTTCTAGGTGCTAGAGACACCGTTACGGTAGCTGAGACACCGTGAGGCTGTGTACATGCACGATTCAACGTTTGATGTATTTATTAAATTTTTTATTCGTTTCCATTTAATTGTACATGATGTCCTGTTTATCACTGATCGAAGGAGATTCATTTTACAGTATAAAATAATTTTCACGACGATTTTTCACTTTTGTAATTTCCGAGTACGATGATATCGAGTGTCTACTCCCCGTTAACCATAGCGAATTCTTCACTTGCAGACAGGCCTTCAATTCCCTTCTTCGGAGTTGTTCGACATCGTCTATTTTCGACATTCTTCATCAGTTTTTGTTGAGTCAACGGCACCGGGAGAATCAACAGGAACGAGAACAAAGGTTTGTGAAGGTTGCATCGCTATGTTTTAGTCTGCATGACTCCTTGTCTCTTCATCTGATTTTGATGGACAAGACTATTGAATTGCTATCTGAAAATTTTTTAATACCATTTTTTCGGTCACTCATAGGGCCATGACTATACCACGATATGTTACCGAATATTTGAGGGTCGCGGAAATTGTTTAGAGCACATAGACTTGCTTCCTCAGGGAGTGTCTGCCCAACGTGGTTCTGCGTTGCCATGCACCATTCTTTGATCTTGCTGTCAGTCAATTTAGCGCTGCTGAATTTTTTTTAAATCAGTGAATAATTTATGAGTGCTTGATAACTAGCTAACGACTCGGGTGCATCTGTGTGTGCCAACTTGCTAACATTAGTCTATGCAATATAGTATATTCTTAACTAAACTTGTATATTTTAGAGCAATTTATCTCGCACTGACCTACTCCGTCGATTTAGTATGTCATGCATTTTTAAGCATTCATTGAATCTCCCTGGCTGACCTTGAGTCAACTTTGACTCATTGCTTTATTGCATCTGTGTTTATCGATTATGTGGACACAATTAGTGCTTACTCAACAGCTTGTATGAGCATAATACGCTTCTGCGCATTTTACATCACCAAAAAAAATATTACACTCTGTTCAACATTGTTCGCCATTCTCTCATATGCCGGAGCTGAGTAATGATAGTTTTGTATTACATCATACTGATTAAATATAATCAACATTTTTTCATCGATTTTTACTAACTATGCAGACATTTTAAATCATCTTGTGAATGCTTACTGGCCCTAGAGAAAGTCTGGCATCTACGCTGTTTAGCACTACGAGCGTACTCATAAAATCAAGAGCTAACGAGAACTAAAATCTCACATTTCTTCATTTTTCCGATGAATTTATATCCGAAATTTATTATTTTAAATCTAATCATTATTTTTTAAAAGCGATATTACTCGATAATTTTATGAGATGAATGAAATTGGAAAATTTGAAAACTAACGGAATATTTTCTGTCTTACTGATGTGCTGAGTAGTACCAGTTTTCATGTATATTTATATTTTTGTCAAAGATATTTCCCCCCGCCCCCCCCCCCGTTTAAGTAAAGACAAATACAACTACCGTATATTGCGGGTATAATTTTCGAATTAGGATTCAGGATGAAATTTATAAATGCAAGACAACGCGAAGATTTATCAGGTACTCAACCCCCTGGCACACTGAAGAGAGCAATATAGTGGCACCAAAGGTCAACTCTATGCCCCCGTTGTTCCAAACTTCCAAGTATACATATAGATAGGGTATATTTGAGAGTAATACTTGAAGCGAGTATGCGCATCCCATACGGCTAATTGCGCCAGCACATGTATTAAATATCCTAAACGGCATGTATTTTTCATGCGGGATTTCTCCCTAATTTTGCTGTGTTGAAAATATTCCTTTAGCTCTACCATTTAAATTAAAGTTGTCATATTTGTATTCTTCAGCGCGCGCTTGTATCACTCGCTCTCGAAATGTGATCGAACCAAAATTTAAAACATTCCTGGCTTAGTGGTATTTGGCGCTAGACATTTGATCCTATAATAGTCCATTATGGGCCTGGTTCACATCCCACTCGATGCAAACATTTTAACGAACCTTTACCAACGTTGGCGAAACTTTAAAACGCGTTCTCTGTAAGAATGTAACGAAAATACCCGGGGGTAGCACAGTTTTTTTTCAAAATTATCTCCCAGCATCCATACTTTCTGTATGGAGTCACCAAGAGTGGTCTACACTTCAGTAGGATTTTTTTTCAAAAATTTTAACTTTTTGGCGCGAAATTTATGAAAGAAATATTTTCGATTTCAGAGACAAGCTATACACCATTTGAAAGAGCGTGAAAAGTTATGCCAACTTATAAGACAGTTTTCAAATTTATCAAAATTTGACTGAGCAATGTCGAAAAAACCAAGATTTTTGATGATCAGCTGTGATCATAATCTCACTGCTCGTCTGAAACTCAAAACTAGATCCTGAATTTTTGATATGTGGCGCTCTGTTGCATGTAGATTCTGAATCTGCAATGAAAATTTGGAATTTCGTGGACCGAACACGCTTTTCGATTGATTTCCTATAGCGCAATTGCAGCCCAGGGTTCGATCACCGCCGGCGCATATCTTTTGCAAAATGTTTTGCTTGCTTTCAATCAATACTGCGGTAGGGGGAAGTGGTCGGCGACCAAATTCTAAGACTTTTTTACTTCGAGGGGTTTTTCGATCAGATGCGATCTACGGCCGGAAATCGATCTTTTCATTTTTGACGATTACGGTATAAAGCTACCGTAATCGTCAAAAAAGTGTTTAGTCGATTTCCCTGCGGCGGTGTGGGGAATGATTCGGCGATCAAATTCTAAGGCTTTTTTACTTCGGGAGTTTTTCGATCAGATGCGATCTACGTCCGGAAATCGATATTGTATTCATGAAGGAAACAAAAATGAAAAGATCGATTTCCGGCCGTAGATCGCATCTGATCGAAAAACTCCTCGAAGTAAAAAAGTGTTAGAATTTGGTCGCCGACCACTTCCCCCTACCGCATTAATGATTGAAAGCAAGCAAAACACTTTGCAAAAGATATGCGCCGGCGGGGATCGAACCTTGGTCGACGATTGCGCTCTAGAAAATCAATCGAAAAGCATGTACTGTCCAAGAAATTCCAAATTTTCAGCGTAGAATCAGAATCTGCTTGCAATAGAGCACCACATATCGAAAATTCAGGATCTAGTTTTGAGTTTCAGACGAGCAGTGAGATTATGATCACAGCTGATCATCAAAAATCTTGGGGTTTTCGGCATTTCTCAGTCAAATTTTGATAAATTTGAAAACTGTCTTATATTTTGGCATAAATTTTCACGCTCTTTCAAATGGTGTATAGCTTGTCTCTGAAATCGAAAATATTTTTTTCTTAAATTTCGCGCCAAAAAGTTAAAATTTTTGAAACATTTTCCGGCTGAAGTGTAGTCCACTCTTGGTGACTCCATACCTAAAGTACGGCTGCTATAAGATCATTTTGAAAAACCTGTGCCACCCCCCTCCCGTTCTAAAGGATAACGCGTTTTAAGTCCTTGCCTCGAAGGTTGGCAAAAGTCAGGCTGTAAACCACTATTTTTATGGATCGTCCATAGGGGGGAAATACACAGCGCCTTCTACCGCTAGGCCACGATGGGCACCCAAGGATTCGTCATCTGTGAAAATGTTAAAAATCCAAAAAGTGTTCCATTGCAGTGCTTCTCGTCGTGATTCGTATCAGCAGCATCATCATCAGCGACAGCAGGAGCAGCAGGAGGAGGGGCAGTGATGACGAGTAGGGACGACCTGGCCTTGCTGCAGCAGACCATGCCCACGGGCACTGAGGGTGAGGAAGTGGACTTGCGAATTTTTTAACGCCTCAATGCTCTAATTTTTATGTTTTTGCGTCATTGCGGTTATTGTCGCGAGACACTGAATACAGGCAACCAGATTATTGTGTATTTTAGCAATTCAACATTGTTGATAATTTATGTAAATGCGCAGAATCGTATGAACGTACTGCTGCCCACTTGTTCCCACGGGCACTGAGGGTGAGGCGATGAACTGAAATAATGGCGCATTTTAGCTCGGTAACTAGTCCACATTGCTGATAATTATGTTTACAGCACATTTAGTGTACTAGAGAAGGTGGCGGATCAACCAGGAACATCCATACTTCATCTTCTCCTCTTAAATCCCTTCACATTCCCTAATTGGTGTTTACTACGTTGTGGGTCGCATACTCGAATTCTGAGCGAAAACAAAGGGCGTTTGCGGTTAATACTTTCCGCGTGAAACATAGAATGCCAGAGACAACTTTCCGAGTTGTTGCAAGCAGTCCTATTAGCACATATCGTACTGTGCGCACTCGACCGAGATAGTACTATTCTTTCCATTTTACAATATTTTCTAATTATTTTTGATTGAAAGTATCGATTTTTTAAAATTGAAATTATCGATTTTTTAAAATTGAAATTATCGATTTTTCAGGCGTGAAGGCCTTGGAGAAATTCATCCGCGAGGGCAACAACGAGGTGCGCAAGCTGCTCTTCGACGAGTGTGATGTGCTACTCGAGTGCAGGTACGGTACCACAAGATTACGGTGCCAGGTTGCCTGATTACGGAAGAGTCCCGTGGTACCACGATACTTGGATCGATGTCTGGTACCGACATCATTTTATACCCCACGAATGCATGTGAGGGTATGATAGAAGGAAGGTACCACGGTATCGCGAATCGGTTCCATAATTGTTGGTTCCAGCTGATTAATCTCGTCACAGGTACTGCCGCAACATCTTCCGTTCCGTCATCAATTTCATCTCGCACAAGCGCGCCTTCTGCCGCGCCTCTCACTTGGCAGTCGTGATGGCCAATCAGGGCATCGGAGGAGATGAGGATGGTGGGGGGATTGTTATTGCTTTTGTTGTTGTTGCTATTGTTATTGTTGTTAAATTCGAAACATTTGTACTCTTATTAGCCTAATAGTTATGTATGGAATTCCAATGCCTTTAAATCGTGCAGTTCTTGAGCCTGTGATTCTATGTTTCAATATGAGACCAAATATTAGTGACATTAGAGGCTGTAGTTTCTCGCAGTCACCCTGTTGTCAAAAAAAATATTATTGACCAACCATCTTGATTCTAATCCTCCGCTCATATGATTCATTGCAAGTTAGGGATGGCTGCGGTTTAATCGGCTGAAATTTCGAATTCGCCATTCGGTCTGACCCAGCTTACCTCTCCTGGGTTACGGTAGTCGAGTTGGTCTAATCACTCCATTTCTGCAGGCAAGCAGGAGACGGCGACGAAGAAGCGCGTCGGCCAGCTGAGCTCGCTCTCCAGGCGTCTCGAGACGACGATGGTGCCGATCGGCGACACACCGGTACGGTATATGGGATTACGGTAGCGCCACGATGATGTGGTTATGGTAGCCACACGAAGCACTAGGGTACTGGATACTGTTGATAGGATAACTTGGGCGGCGATCTTGTCAGGGGCCTCAAAACTTGTTCTCCCGGCTTTTCGGTGTTTCACTGTTTGACCAAATTCGAGATTTTTTCGTACAAGCAATATGTCGTCCCCATTCGTATGCACATTAAAAACGATCTGCTTGTCTCTATGTTCATAATTTCATAGAGAATTTCATAGATGCGGCAGTATTATCTCGCAATCGATAATTACTGTATGATGGATTACGGTTGCCTCAACATAACTTTCCCTTGTTCCAGGAAATGCTGGCACTCTACACGCTGCCGCGCGTCATGAAGGAGCTGCCAACAACGACATTCGCAGATGGTCTACAGAAGGTGAGCAATCTGGCCTGCAGTCTGACCTACCGAACTTCGCGCGAGGATACGGTAGGCGATAGAGCGCATTGATCAACGCATTATCATCATGCTTATCTCTATGCTGCGGATATTATTTACCGAAAAGTGCAAAGAATTGAGCTATTTCTGATATACTTTCTTGGTTATTCGATGTTTCAGTGATGGGTCAAATTCAAAATTGTTTGTTGAAGTCAATTAATTCTCGAGTTTTCTTTTCCAAACAATAAACACAATTGTTCTCTGCTTCTCCGCCTTTAATTTTGATACTTACTGTGTGACTGTCACGCGCGCGAGCTGCCGACATAATATGTAGCTGGCGCGAGTCCAACCAAAGCAGTGTACCAAAAAATAAGACGATGATCACCTTTATTGTTCCTCATTTTTCGGTGTTTCACTGCTACACCACATGTATGAATGCCCGGCGAGGGTAGTGAAGTGGTCGATTGATCTTCCTAAAATAAATTCATCGCCATATCGACGTATAAATCCGAACAGTGTTTTTTTAAAATTCGTATCTTACATAATCTTATGCTAGGTTACAGTTGTCGAATTGTAGGTCATTGGCTCGTTGCCTGCTAATCTCGCGCGCAAGGAGTCAATACCCGAGGACCGCGTCTGTCTCACCATGCCACAGGACAACTCGAGCAGGTGAGAAGAGTGACCGGCCGTATGACCCGCTTGAACCCCCCCCCCCCCCCGTGTGAAGATTACGGTAGTCAACTACGTTCGCAGCTGAAAGACCGTCCACGGATTGTAATGGACGGCTCTGACTTGCTTGCTTTCGGCTGGATAAAAATTGCTGACCGGAAGGGTTGCTGGAGATCTGATCATCGTATAACCGATATGACCCACTTGAACATTACGGTAATTACGGTAACCGATATCTTCCAGATACAAGGAGATGTCGCTGCGGTCTCGCAAAGCGCAGAACTCGGACAAGCCACAGCATCGCGAATTTACCTCCAACGATGTATACAGTAGAAGCAAAAGCGATCGATAACTGATTTCATTCCCTTTCAGATCAAGATCATCGAGAACTTTGAGAAGCAGGACGTGCGCTGTGCTGATTTTGTGCTGCTCCAGGTACGGTAGCCGCACGCTAGTCCAATACCGAAAACTGATGGACCCTCTCGATTTTGCACGGTCTCTCGATGTTAGAGAGAGCGAGAGAGCGTGGGATATTGAGAGAGTCAGACACAATCCCTTGGTTGCAGTGTGACCATCCGACGTGCTCACACTTCCGCCCCTTCCACTCGCTACAGGTAGGTCATTGGGAAATGTCGGCAACGTGGATGCACTCGACGCACGGAGCAGCACACCACGGTTTGCTAATTGCAGGCTCTCGCCTACCATTGCTCGCTGCGGCACACGAAGCCCTTCTTGTCGGAGGGCGGCGACGAGCGCTGGCCCTGCCTGCTCTGCTGCAGGCACATGTGGAGGTACGGAAGTGGTGTGACGGGTGGTGCGCAGCGTGCACCTGACGATTCTGATTTTTTGTTCAACATTAGAGATACTGTGTTGTGGTGTATCCAGTGGTGCGCAGCGTGCATTCAATGATTCTGTCGTTTGCAGTCTCGAGGGCGTGAACACGCACATGATGCGTGTGCATCCGAACGTGAAAGAGGACCACCTGCGCAAGCGTGCAGAGGAGGACAAGGCGGCTTCCAAGGGCAAGAAGGGCGCGGTGAGTGGGCGGCACACCACCATTCGGGAACTGACTTTATTTGTTCCTGATAATGTTCCCATGAAACATCGAATCTGTTGATCTTACATTTAGAGTAGCAAATTCGTTTATAGTCCTATTAAAATCTCTCTGTTTATGCATCAAAATACTCCTTTTGCCTTACTCTGTATCACAATTTTTTACGTTGCTCATACAATCGCTAGTCACTCACTACCGTATTCTACAGTACATGTCCCCTTGGCATCTTTGCTACCGTATTCTACGGTACCTCTCCTTGCAGCATCACGCAGCGGCCGCTCGTGATCATCGTCGTTTTCGATCGCTATCGATTGACTATGATGCACAGAAGGATAGTAGTGAGAGTGAGGAGGAGGAAGAAGAAGATCAAGAGGAGGAGATGATCATCGAAGAGGAGGAGACTGGCAGAGGGGTGAGTACAGGATGAGAATAAGTTCTTCATACCTCGCATCTGGTTAGTTGAAGCGAAGTAGGTCATCCGCTTTATTTCGACATTCATCGTCAACGTTTTGGATTTAACAAAAAAAAACAGGGTAAGGCGCACTTGCGTTTCACCCATATTCTATAAATCGAGTGGAGTTGTTTCACCTATTGTTTCTGTTCATGCGCGGTCCAAAAAAGCGGCTAAAAATGTTTTACCACAATATTAGCTGCGCACGTTCTAATATCAAGTTTCACTTCGTTCTATAAAAAAAAAATGCATAATCTACTCGGTGAACCTGCGTTTCATCGAGTCTGTGTAAAGCTTGCGATGCTGATACTAGTGATTCCAAATCGGCGCATACTCTCCTCGTTTCGCACGCTCTCTCGCCGGCCAGACAGTGCGAGAGAGCGTGTGAAACGAGGAGAGCGTGCGCCGATTTGGCATCACTAGTTGATACCTCAATCGTTTCCTCACTCAAATTTGATTTAAAAGATTTGATTTTTCAGTTACGATTGCACAAAGTTACACTCACTTTGTGCAGTCATAACTGTTTGCGAACGTATTACTCGATTGCAGCGTCGTCGTGGAGGCGCTCCCGCACGCGGCGCCTCGGTGACGGCGCGTCGCGGTCGCAGTGCCGGCGAGCCCTCTGGAGCAGGCCCTCTTCGACTGCAGGCGCGACTCGACAGACAGTCGCGCGGTCAATCAGGCACCAATTCGGACGATTACGGAGAGCCGCCCGTGCTGCTTCCAGTGGGAGATTGTGGACTGGAGGTGAGCTTGAACGTGTGGGTTAAATTTTGGGGTGCCGGTACTGTGTTCCAAGATCAGTTTGTAATACGGGCTCGAGGTGCTTGGTAATGATAGTGTCAGTGTCAAGGTAAAATATTTTTAAAAATGTCGATTTTGTGCACTATGAAACTTGGTGGGGTCGTGTTCCACTAGGCTTTGCTAAACGAGAGGTGAGACTCTCTCTGCAAAATCATTTCACAAATTTCCCTCTCGACTCTCGGTTGACTCTCAGAATTAATTTATCCGAGAGTCGACTCTCGTCGAGAGTTCTCGCGAGAGATGCAAATTCATTCCTCTCGTCGAATTTCTTTGTGGTGGTCGATATCTAGCTCATCCCAATGACAGAATTGAAATATGTTTCAAAAATCATTATTAACTTTTGTTCTGTCTCGGAGGCCAGTCGCTCTCGCGAAAACTCTCGCCTCTCGACCGAGAGATGTAAATGAGCTCTCGATCGAGACGACCGAAATGAGAGTTGTCTCGACCGAGAATGAAAGACCGTTTCGCGAGAAATCTCTCGTTTAGCAAAGCCTATGTTCCATCCTATATCTATCAGAATAGAGTCGATGGTTTGCTAGTCTTTTCGATGCACTGACTTCCAAAAATTAAAATCAAATATCTCATAAACAGAGTTTGAATATATGACGCGCGAGTATTATGTTTCATGAACACTTTATAAATCGTGCTAAATTTGTTTGTTGATGCGCTGTGTCTGGCCAGAACAAAAAAATTATATTTAAAGTTCCTGGGCGCAGCTTGGTGGAGTTGCGTCCCATATAACATCTATCAACCAAGCGAAATTTTTGGTAATTGTTTCTCGATGTTTTTTTTCCGAAAACTATAATACAATCCATTCGCAGGAAGAGGCAGAGGAGGAAGACGAGGACGAGGCTCCCATAAAGAAGCCGAAGAGCAAGAAGAAGAAGTCGCTGACGCCCGAGGAAAGCAGTGAGAGAGACGGAGAAGAGGAGAATGAGGTGGGAACCCTATCGACTACCGTAATCTAGCTGTTGAGTTGGGTCAGACAACAGGTCACATCTCTTATTTTAAATTCAGATAAAGAAGGAAGACGAGGAAGAGGATGATGAAGAGGAAAACAGCAAGCCGCTTACCGAGGCTCAGCTAGCGGTTTGTTTTAATTATTGATGTTGTTGTTTTGCCAGTCTCATGTCAACACTGCCAGGCGCTACGAGAGGCTGTGAATGGCGATAAGGGAGGCGAGGAGAGGGGGAAGATGAAGAAGGAAGAAGGGAAACGGGATTCGGTGGCAGCGTGCGTGGAGGATATGGTGGAGACAGTGTGCGATCTGCTCGGAGACGGGACGGAGCCGACGGAGGAGGAACAGGAGGACAACTGGGCTGAGGAGACCGTGATTGAGGAGAAGGTGAACTTGCGTTTCATTGTAAAATTGATGTGTTTTGGATGTATCAGTCATAGAAAGTCTACAAGAGGTGATCGATTGATACATTTTCGGTCTTGGTGAATTGAAGTTATAGCAGTTGATTTAATTGACACTGATATCTTCAGCAGAAGTCTTCGAGTGTCTCTCCGCCCTCTCGTGGCAACTCCTCCTCGAAGCGACGCGGCCGACCCAAGAAGAGCGAGGCAGAGGACAGGAAGAATGAATCGGTGAGGAGTACGGTAGCGGGTTGATCGACAACTGACTTTTTTTGCCGTATCAATTTTTTGAGCTCATTAATGTTTAATGCATCGCTAGCTGGTTTTTTCCCGCAAATACAGCTTCCCTTGTTTACACCAACTGATTTGTATTTCTACTCTATGCAATAGATTAATTACAGTATCACTAACTGACTATATTTCTTCCCTGCAGCCGAACAAGCCGGGTCGTCCTGCGAAGCGAATTAGTGGAACTACTGAGGAGGTGAAGCCGAAGAGGCAGTACATAAGGAAGAAGGACCGGGAGAGGATGGAGGAAGAGGAGAAGGAGAAGAGGGGAGAGAGGGAGACTGCCAGCAGTGAGGTGAGAGGGGGGGGGGTGAACGGGTGAAAACGTAGATGCAATTGGGGCGCGATAGGAGTATTGTTTTCCACGATTTTGTACTACGACTAACAAAAGATCCCGAAACAGCCTGCAATATTCTAGTGTTGAAAGGCGCAAGAACCATGTAAGAATAATGTGTCGCATTGATTTGAATCGCGAGCATTTTAGTTTTTTTAAAGTATGTGTCTTCTGAATCAAAATCAACCTGAAAATGAAGGTAATGAACATGTTTTGAAACTCATAAGCAACGCTTTTTAACGCCGCGCTTTTAGAACTCTGACACGCTGCAGCCGTCGTCGAGCAGCAAGCCGACCGCATCAGCTTCTGCCGCGGATGCGGATGCCGCGCGTCCGCATCGCCACCGCAAGCGCCCGAGATGGATGATGAACGGAGAGGAGGTGAGGGAATCGTTTTAATAGTAACAACAACAATAATAATAATCATAATCATAATAATAGTAATAATGTCAGGTTCTCGAAGAGGGCTCAAACGGAGGCAAGAAGAAGGAGGCTGAGGGAACTCTTGATAATTGTGAGTTCTGCACCTTACTAATTAGCTGGACTGCAAGGATGTTGCTGCGAAATGTTCGAATTTCGAAATTTGGCGAGTAGGCGGAATGCGGCTTCAGTTAGCACACATAGCCTAATTTGAATGGGCGCACAGAACATCTATCGGAAAAATGAAGTAAAACTGTGAAATGTTATTCACAAATTGATTAGGGTAATCAAATTTTGCCGTCGCATAGTGTCGTCGTATTAAGTTATCTAGAGATAATTAATTAATATTAAGCGATTGTCGATGACAGCGAGGAAGAGATGGAGACGCCCAAGGAGACGATTAAGTCAGCACATTGTTATTGTTGTTGTTTTTTTGTTTGTTTTTGAGATAGTTCTATTCACAATTTTTCTAAACTATGTAACAGAAAATAATTAATGTAAGTAATTAACTAATTGCAGGAAGAAGAAGGAGAAGTCGTACAAGATGGTGACTCCCGGCAAGAAGAAGGGCGACAAGAGCGACTCGCAGAACGAGTTCGTCTACTTTTCCATTTAATTTACTTTAACGAACAAAAATAATTAATTATTTTTATTTGACTTGGACATCGAGCAAGGACTAGGGAGTACGATTGAGGAATGAATTGTACTGTGCCAGAAACCAGAAATGACCCATTGAAAATATTTTTAAAAAATGTAATTACAGCGGCCCCATCGGGGAGGAGATTCGCACCGAGCCTCCTGAGGTAATATTTATTGATAATTGCACACATTATAATCAGCCTATTATTATTTTTGTTTGCAAATTTTTATTGAAGGTTCTACTGTTCACGCCCAAATCGGGCAAGGCCGTCCTTGACCGCATGAACAATGGTAAATATCGGTTACAAGATTATCGATTAATCGCATTTATTTCAGCAACCCCAGACCCTTCGCGCAGCTCGAGCAAACGCAAGCAGAACCTGGGCAAACTGGTGGATGAGACGGAGGACATCATGGTACGGTCGCTGACCTTGAGATTACGGTAGACTCACGATCGATTGCGAACTGATTCTTTTAGATTGTGAGCGTGAGCGACCCACAGAACGGTCCGAAGCGCAGCGACCTCACCTCGGTGCCCGTGTACCTCTCCGAGCACCAACAGCAGATTTTCTTCGCAGGACTCATTGTAAGGGATTACGGTAGATGGGTTACGGTATCGGTTGATTGAGGGTACTGTAGACGAGGTGATATATCTATCAAGTTAAAACGCATTATTTGCAGCACCATAAGAACAATGAAACTGGCAAGAGGGACCACTTCGAGTGCACGTACTGCAAAGTCAATCTGCCCAATATTCGAGTGAGTTTCCGTCTCTTCATTTGCCACATTCACAGAGTGAAAAATTCAGTTTTTTAGTATTTTTGGACCAAACAACAACAACCGAAACAGAAATAGAGCGGATGATG
The DNA here is from genome assembly GCA_036245805.1 of Pristionchus mayeri. NCBI lineage: Eukaryota > Metazoa > Nematoda > Chromadorea > Rhabditida > Neodiplogasteridae > Pristionchus > Pristionchus mayeri. The sequence continues at coordinate 9,080,131 of BTRK01000001.1, read as the reverse complement.
ATAATTACGATGTAGCACGCATAGGTGGGCATCTTCGAAGCCAGCTGTGAAACACCCCCGGTTTTCGGATTGGACACCCCCGGTTTTTGGAAAATGTTGTCACAAAACGATTATTTACGATCACCCCCCCCCCCTTTTTTTGACCCTAAACACCCCCGGTTTCCGATTTCCAGCTTCAACCCCCGCCCACCTATGGTAGCACGACTTGGCCCGGTTGTTGGCGTTTAGTTTTTCTCAGATACAGATGGCTTACTTATTGCGCGCCTTTTGAATACCACAATAACGAATACATGGTGAAACATAAACTTGCCGGTGCCAATTAAATCACCGAATTTCGTAATTCAGGACGGTCGACGTCACATGGTCGCCCATCTACGCGTCATGCGGCTGCGCTGCGGTCTGTGCGGCGCGGGTTCCTTCTTCTGCATAGACATGCGCAACCACCTGCAGGTGAGAATTGGAAAAGAGTATAGGGTACGGTAGGGAGTGCGTAAGGTCAGATTCATGACTGCCGACTCCTTTGTCGAGGTCGATTGAAATCGATGGTTACTGTAAACATTCGCGCACTGATCAATGGTTGGTAAGATTACTGTATCCATTTCAGCTGCGTGGCTGCCCCAAGCTGCACGAGGCGCCCGCCTCCTACGTGCGTCCCGGCACGCCCTGCATGACGAAGGAACACGTGAGTACTGTAGGAGAGGAGTACGGTAGATAGCGGGGTTATGCGTCTATGGGTTAGTTTTTTTCTTATAATAGTAATACTTCGGGCACGGGGCACTTATAATTTGTTAGTCCTAATTTTATGTGTAAACATTTTTCGAATTCAAAAGGTTCGATGGGCGATCTGAGTTTCAGCTGGTTCCTATAGTTTTGTCCTGTTTTGACTTTTCAACAGTCGCTCAGTTTTCATTGTATTTAAAATTAAATATTACCAAACGTTCTTATGCCTCTTCAAACCTTGTAGCATCATTAATACGGAGAGGATGGAAGTAGAATTACCATATTTTTGTTTCGGTAACTTGTCTTATTTCAGGCGGACGAGCTGACGTTCGTGGCGCACTCGGCCAGTCCGGGCCGTGCACTCTTCACCTCCGGAAAGGTGCGGTAGAATGCTCAGTTTACAATTGGTGTGATCTCTCACCGTTATTCTGCATATTTTTTGTTATTATTTTCGACAGGAATGCTACGTCTATTACTGAGTAGGATCTTACTCATCCTTAGCCGAATCGTGAAACACAAACCCTGCAAAATGTTTGCAATGTTTTACCAATTCTCCGTTTCAGATCGTCTCCATCATGGACAATCGACCCTACTTGCCGGATCCAGTCATTGAGGAGAAGATACTGGGACCGACCAGGTGAGGGAGTGAAGTGTATAATCTAAAAATAAAATTCCATATTTTTTTTTGGAGGGAAGCTGTCCTCTATTGAATCTAGGTATATTCATTGCTGATGTGCAATTTGGGGAACATAGATTGTCTGAGTTACGACTGTTTAGTTTATTTAGTGACTTTCAAGATCGAAATAATTCGTGAAGGAACCGTTTGCTATTGTGCTTCAATAAATATTCGTAAAATCTAAATTTGCCATTTGCAGAGTGCCTCCCCGTAACTCGTCCCCTCGCAAGCCGGCGCACAAGTTCTCGATGGCGACTGTGCTGAAGGAGACGGACAAGGGCACGGTCTCCCTCGCTGCAGCACAGCGACCGACTGCAGCAGCTGCAGCCGCCATCCTTCCCATCGAGGACGCTGCAGTGCACTACTACGAGGACGCAGAGACGGAGCCTCCTCAGGCCCCGCCCACTCAGGCTCCGCCCCCTCTTTCTCCCGCCCCTGTCGCGGCTGCTGCAGAGCTGCCGCGTCGCGCCTCGATGCCGCCGCCTGAGGCAAAGGCGGTGACCGCGACGCCCGCGGTCGCGCGAGCCGCCTCGGTGGCGGCTACGACACCGCAAGCGGCAGCAGCCGCGTCCACGGAGACGTCGACTCCGGCTCCGGCTCGTCGAGCTCTCACCTTCAATGCCTCTCCGTCGACTTCTCCCGAGAGTGCGAATCATCCCTTGAATCAGCAGAGATACGTCGACATCTCGGTGGGTCGATATTTTGATTGTTTGGGGAACTAGGAGATCTCTGGTTTCGGTGAGGAGTGATAGGCGGATGGGGTTTGGATATCTCAGTATAGGGAGGTATGCTAGGATATTCGAATCAACACGGGTCTCCTGTAAAAGTGTAGGAAAACTGACTCGTTTGGCTACTAGAAAATATTTTGTACCTTAGATTTTGATTAAACTTGGTTTATGGACATGGTTGAAGGTCAGAGGAAGGCTAATCCAGTCAGTTTGGTGAAATCTGCACATTATCGATTTTTATGATCTACAGCGACCAATTGACGTATTTCAGTCAGTTTTCATCGTACAGCGAACTTTTTTTCTTCATTTTGCTCGTTTTCGAGAGATCTACAACTTTGTCAACGTAGTACAAACGGCCAAATCACGTCTTCATTGCGAAAATTGCGAAAAACTGAATTTCGTGTTGAGTATATCGATTTTCTGGCTCCGTATACCATGAACACAATCGATTTTATTCTTCCAGTGGATTCTCCACGCAAAATTAGGGAGTGTTTACGTTGAGCATTTTTCAAATAACCTGCTTTTCAATATCGATTTAGTAAGGGAGGGAATGCCTCGTTCTGGACTTGGTCGATTTTAGGAACATTCAGTTTTTTTATCATATCTAGGTTCAAACTGATGCAATCGAGCTCACAAAAAATGAATTCGAGAGCTCTCGAGAAGCCGGAAATGTTTATCTAAGTGAACTTAAGCGATAACATTCGTCGTTTTCTCGTTATTGAAGGAAAACTGTCAAAAATGGCAACAAAATATGATTTTCACTGCTCAGATCGAACGATTGACCATCATTGAAGTAGTCTGGCACATGTTAAACATTACTCGTCCCATACAATTATATTTTTTTATTTGAAACGCTTAATAAAGGTGAGTAAAGTTATTTTTCCGATATATTTTTCCCATAATATTATGATGCAGGGAATGAGTTATCTCAGATACTGGGGAATGATCAAGTTTGTGTTACTAAAAGTGAACACAGTAGTTTCGGGATGTCCAAAATAACTAAAAATGTGCCAGACTACTTCAATGATGGTCAATCGCTCGATCTGATCAGTGAAAATCATATTTTGTTTGCGTTTTGGACAGTTTTCCTTCAATAACGAGAAAACGACGAATGTTAACGCTTAAGTTCACTTAGATAAACATTTCCGGCTTCTCGAGAGCTCTCGAATTCATTTTTTGTGAGCTCGATTGCATCAGTTTGAACCAAGATATGATAAAAAAACTGAATGTTCCTAAAATCGACCAAGTCCAGAACGAGGCATTCCCTCCCTTACTAAATCGATATTGAAAAGCAGGTTATATGAAAAATGCTCAACGTAAACAACCCCTAATTTTGCGTGGAGAATCCACTGGAAGAATAAAATCGATTGTGTTCATGGTATAAGGAGCCAGAAAATCGATATTCTCAAAATTCAGTTTTTCGCAATTTTCGCAATGAAGACGTGATTTGGCCGTTTGTGCTACGTTGACGAAGTTGTAGATCTCTCGAAAACGAGCAAAATGAGAGAAAAAAGTTCGCTGTACGATGAAAATTGTCTGAAATAGGTCAATTGGTCGCTGTAGATCATAAAAATCGATAATGTACAGATTTCACCAAACTGACTGGATTAGACTTCTTCTGACCTTCAACCATGTCCATGAACCAAGTTTAATCAAAATCTAAGATACAAAATATTCCTAGTAGCCAGCATTCCTACACTTTTACAGGAGACCCGTGTCAATAAACCAATTCTTGGTACTTTGTGTTCCAGCGAGTTATGTTAACCAGCTTGGATTTTAGTATACCGATTAGTATGGGTAAGCCAATTATATCTGATGATACAACAAATATCTGAAAAACTTCAAGGCAATTCGTGGTTACTACCAGTTCTGATAGTCGCTGACGTTCAACATAACCCCATTATGTACTGATGCAATCCCTCCGTTCTTTGCAGCAAATAGGTCATCGTGCGATGTACAACAGCAGTCACGGAGGCGGTTCTTCCTCAAACCGCCAGATGCCCTCCATCGGAGCCAGAACCGCCGATTCGTCGTCCGAATACTCGGCATAGTTTACGGATATCCGGATCTAGCAATTCCCGGCTTTCCGATTTTCACAAGCTTTTACAGTATCCCACACCGTGCACTCGTTGATACCGTGTTCAATTACTGTTGCCCTGTTCCAAGCACCCTTCTCTGTTCACTAGTTTTCGTTGATCTTTGATCTCCCGACCCGCTTATTTCCGAGCTTGCTCGACCGTTGATTACCTCAAGTTTCGTTCTACTTTGCGGCTCTGAACGCACCCGGCTCTTCTCTCCACTCATTATTACTTCCTTCTAAAGGACTTTTATCCCTTCCCACCCAGAGATCAGCCAAAGTATGTGTGTTTCTGTTGTATCGCATCATCGTTTAAATCGTTTCTTACTGCCCCGTTTTCCCATACCCGTTCAGTGATAATCCGACCACAATATTGAGTATGCATCCCCTCTTAACAGAGTCATGAAGACTGATTGCAACTAGCTACTCCATTTTCCCGATATCTCAACGCTTACCATGTTTAGAAGCCGCTAGTTTGCCCCTATCGAGACTGTTCCTATCACGTACCTGTTCATTTTATCACTCTTCTTATGGTTATCGATCTACAGTTGTTCCGACAATGCATACAGCTCTCTCGCCCACTTTACAATAGTTTTCACCGATGAAATCCTATTGTTTAATGTCTCCCGTTTCTAATATATCGTACATTTATCGTAGATGCGCTCATTTCGTTGTTATGATGCCACCCATATGTAGTTGTATTTTCAGGTTAATGAATAAAATATGAATAAAAGGCGGCTTAATTACGATGCAGCTCTGTGGTCCGCTTCCAGAGATTTGATACCTATGTGAAGAGGGGAGGACCCTGGAAATGCCATGTGAGACTATCGTAATGATACTGTACTCCTGCAGTTACAGTATCTGATGTATTCGACTAGCACTCAGAAGAAGGAATGGACGTTTGCCTCCGTCGATGAGCTAACGGAGAGAAGAGAGGCAGCGAACGCGGAGGTACGGTAGGAAGGAGTACTGTACCCGGAAGATCCTTGTTTCGGGCAATGATCATGACGATCGAGACAGCTATTGAAAAAGGGTTTAATTCAACGTTGACTAGGAAATTATTTATTTGCTGCTACGTTCGCGGAATTTATTGTTTCAGCATTCCCAAGGTCCTTCAATATCACTCATGAAACATCATTCCGCATATCCTACTTTCAATCAAAATCGGCCCCTAGATCTCCAAATCGATTGTTCGCTTAAACTTCCTTACCACATCAAATAACATTATGATGACTGTATCAACTCTGGTTCGGCGGGTCACGACCATGATTTGCAGTATCGCGCGCGCTTCGCTCCTTTCGTGCAACCGGAGGAGGAGGAGGGATACCTGACGACGGAAGAGGAGCAAGCAATCATACGAATGGTGTCGGAGAGAGGCGTCGCGTGAGTTGAGAATCTGACCCACCGAACTACCGTAGTTAGAGTAGTTCATACATGAGAACTATGGGGGAATAGCATGCTCGATTGTGCTATTGAAATATATTTTTTTAAATTCTTTTAGAATAAAAAGTACGATGGCTAACGTGAGTTTCCATCCATAAACTTGTGCTGATAATCTCGACAATTTCCGAAGACAATGCTTGGGACATTGGTGTTACGTAGGCAATTCAATTGTATCTGGTCAGAGGTTGCTTCGATCCCTGACAGTTCTTCTTGTATGCTAAAACAAATACATACTCTATTCCTACCATTCTCCAGATTCGGTGAGTCCTTCCGTCCGCAGTTGTGGCCTTCGATTCGATGGATGGCCTACGCCTACTTCAAGAGATTCTACCTCGTTAAATCAGCTATGGAGTACAGTCCCAAGGTGAGGAGAGGAGAGGGCGCGAAAGGAGGATTTTGCGTTCCTTTTCAAAGGAGGCTTTTACGTTCCTGTGTCTTTTTCTCTGACTAACTCTGACTGATGCAATCTGAAATGGCTTCATTAAAGGGAAGGATTAGAGGGTGTGAAAAAATTCCCATGAAATTGATTTATATACCGCAAGGAGATTCACGTATATTGTTCGAATGTTTGCAACTCGTTTAAGTATTTTCCCTGAAACTTGAAATTGCGTTTATTCAGTTGATTCTGGTATTGAAGCTTTAGTACTCCATCAGGTGGTGATGACAGCTTGCTACTACCTCGCAACGAAGATCGACGAATTCTACGTGCCCGTTGACGAATTTGTGGAGAATCTCAGGTTAGTGTACAAAGATAATACAACGGTTCCATATTGAGAAATGAGTTTCGAAAGTTATTAAGTATCATATTTGAAACTCAAAATGAAAGGTTGTTCGAAATGAAGAAAAATATGTGTTTTACTGAGGTGTTCATGTTCGAGTTACGCAGCATAACTTACTCATAATAATTTAAATAATCTCGCAATTTCCGTAATCACTCAATAATTCCTTCAGATCGGGTACTCGCGAGCAGAACACTGCGCGAATTCTCGCTCTCGAGCCTGAGATCCTTCGAGTTCTCAAGTATCAACTCACCATCCACTGCCCATTCCGACCATTCGAGGTGAGCGATTGTAGAGTTATGCAGTCTATTCCCTCTTCATATCGGTGACGTTCCACTCAACATGGGAAAATGATTTGTTGAATCAGAATATCACAGGGTGTGGTAATGTGACTTGGGCTTTCAAAAATTATTTTGTTTCGTTGTATGAGTTAATAATGCAGTGAGACTTGTATTGTTTTTTCACAACAGCAATCATTTACCGTACCCTAACGTAGACTTACCGTAATCTCTTCTCAGGGTCATCTGATGGAGATGAAGCGGACGTTGCTTCTTCTCAATTTCGACATCGAGACACTGCGCCCGGCGGCGAATCAATTCATGCGAGTATGGTAGTCTGCTATAGGGATTATCATACAATAGTAACCCTCCATCCTTGTCGTGGTTTCCCGCGACGACCTGTTGTAACATATTTACTTCTTTAATATCCATACCCTCCCCGGCTGGCGCTGCAGGACGCGGCAATGTTCTCGTCACACATTGCACTAATCAATATTGCGTATTTACCGCAATCTGCTCTTCCCCTCAGGAGACACTTCTGGGCGAGACGATGCTTCTGTACGCTCCCTCGCAGATCGCCCTCGCTGCCATCAAACACGCACTCGCCAGCAATGGTGAGAGAAGGGAGAGAATGTGATTACGGTATCGATTCCCATAGAGTAATTATGGCAAATATATTTTTAGCGTAGAGCCGTGGATAAATCATTGCTCGAAAGAACATTTGCATTTGATTAATAGTTGAAACATCAATCGAATTTGAGCGGCGCCAAATAATACATTTTTACAATTAAAATAGTTGCCACTTGCCAATCGGAAAAGCGTGGAAAATGGAAATTTGGAGATTGGGCGAGTAATTGCAGCCAAATCTCCCGAGGTGCTGCGGGACTTCGTGCAGAAACTGCTGGGCGTCGATGACGCTATTGGTGACTGGAATTTATTTTATTGTTATCGATTTCTTGGTTTTCTTCCTAAGTCATGGAGCATCTGCCCTCTAGTGTTCTCATGTAAGATTCTAACTTCTTAAAATTTAAATTATGATCTATCATCGCTTCCAGCCGGTGACAGTCGGTCTGCGAGCGGCGCCGAAGCTGCGGCTGCTGTTGAGAAACTGATGACGAGGTGAGAGCAGGAAAATAGAATAAGGAAGAAATGTTATTTTACATTTCATTTTATGTTTCACTGATTCGTCATAGAACACACTATCTGAAAAAAACGAAAAAGACTTGGCACAGGCCGAAAATTTGAATTCCTTCTGACTTCGCCAATAGATCGGCATCGACGAGGGAAACCAACGAGCATTGCCAGAATTTCGATTCGCATCCGCGCGCGCGGCCGCGCGGATTTTGAAACTACCTACAGTAATCCTCGAAAATGTTTATATCGATACTAACAGCTGCGGCGGTAGGGGCGCTGCACTCCTTGACAAATTTTAAGACTTTTTTGCTTCGGGAAGTTTTTCGATCAGATTACATCTAACGCCAGAAATCGATAATTCCACTTTTACTTCCGACATTTTCGCAATTCCCCAGAAATTTTTCAAGAACTGTAGGAAATATTATTGGTGATTTAGCTTTTGCTTGAGCCGATGTATACTTTAGTCGAAAAGGCGCGAAATATAAGGTGCCTTAAGGAAGTCAAAATGAAATATGAATGAATTATGGTGTAATTTTTGGGTTACTGTAGGTGAGTGAACATGCCGGACGACTTTTCCCAATTGGTGTAACATGGGTTGAAAATTGATTTTAGACTATTTTACACCAATTGGGAAAAGTCGTCCGACATGTTTACTCACCTACAGTAACCCAAAAATTACACCATAATTTATTCATATTTCATTTTGACTTCCTTAAGGCACCTTATATATCGCGCTTTTTTTGACTAAGGTAAACATCGGCTCAAGCGAAAGCTAAATCACCAATAATATTTCCTAGTTCTTGAAAAATTTCTGGGGCATTGCGAAAATGTCGGAAGTAAAAGTGGAATTATCGATTTCTGGCGTTAGATGTAATCTGATCGAAAAACTTCCCGAAGCAAAAAAGTCTTAAAATTTGTCAAGGAGTGCAGCGCCCCTACCGCCGCAGCTGTTAGTATCGATATAAACATTTTCGAGGATTACTGTAGTTTGTTTCAAAATCCGCGCGACCGCGCGCGCTCGAAATTCTGGCAATGCTCGTTGGTGTCCCTCGTCGAGGCCGATCTATTGGTGAAGTCAGAAGGAATTCAAATTTTCGGCCTGTGCCAAGTCGCTGAAGAAATATGTTGATTTTCTCAGATAGTCTGTTATAGTTGTTAGCTCTTGAATGTAGCAATTACTCGAAGGAACCATGGTTCTAAAAATGTCCAAAGCACCTGTGAAAGCGGTCGAAATTGAGTAATGTTTATTTTTAGGCAAGAGTTGTTTTGTGTTTCAACGATTCCTTATATGGGGATAATGTTGAAATGAGCAATAGGAGCACTACTTGAAGCGAAAAAAAACAAACAAAAAATGCGTTTGCAAGTATATCACGCCATTCACGTAAGAATCGAGCTAAATTCCCCATTTCTCGGATTTGACCAAACACGGGCATCTGAAGTTTTTTGAGGAATGAGTAGCTCCACCTCTACCAGAAAGATCCTGAGAACTTCATTTACGTACCATCATTCTGAAGGTCATGGTACCGGGTCGTTGTTTCTGGTACTCACTTTTAACATTGATTTTCTCGGTTCTCCTGCACTTTTGGTGAAAATTGCTTCCTGAGTGACCCCCAGTACTTTTCCGAGCTCTATCTATTTGTACAACCTAGAACTCATGAAAATGGCTTTTAACAGTGCTTTTAACATTCATGACCAATTATCTCGAAAATCTATCGAAAGGCGCTGCTCAAATTTCAGGTTCGTATAGTACTTGACGAGAGCTTTAAAATAAGGGGCTTACGGTCTCTGAGAGAGGAACACAAAGACCTCTTTGGTAGCTTTGAATTTTCGAGTTAATTTGAAGTCGTTTTATTAGTCGCAGACCGCGCGTTTTCTCAGGCACGACATAGAATGAAGGGGTGAATTCATTTTTCAACTATGTTTTAGAAATTTATGAAATATTATTCAATCAATAATTAATGAAATATATTTAGTTTACCGTTGAAACACAGTTGGAAAATGAAATCACTCATTCATTCTATGTTGCGCTTGAGAAAACGCGCAGTCTGCGTCTAATAAAATGACTTCAACTTCAATTTGACTCGGAACTTCAAAGCTGCTAAAGAGGTCTTTGTGTTCCTCTCTCAGAGACCGCAAGCCCCTCATTTTAAAGCTCTCATCAAGTACTATGCGAACCTGAAAGTTCAGCTGCGCCTTTCGATAGATTTTCGAGATAATTGGCCATGTAGCACTGTTAAAAACCATTTTCATGAGTTCTAGTTTGTTCACATAGATAGAGCTCGGAAAAGTACTGGGGGTCACTCAGGAAGCAATTTTCACCAAAAGTGCAGGAGAACCGAGAAAATCAATGTTAAAGGTGGGTACCAGAACCAACGACCCGGTGCCAGGACATTCAGAATGAGGGTATGGCAATACGAAGTCGGGCTTTTGTTTAGGGACACCAGTAGAGTATAAAACCGAAGAAACCTCGGTTTGGGTAATTTTGTCAAATCCGACATTGAGATCGATTCTTAGGTGAATGGCGTTTTTTTTTGTTCACATTTCTTGTTGGCTAGGATAAACTGGAGGCAAAGTGGGATAGTGCTGATTATGAGAGCAGCTAGATCACTATCGTAATCATCTTCGAATGTTGCAGATTGGAGCAGATCTGTGAGTGCGTTCGATCGGGCGTCGCGGCCGTTCCCTCGCCGCCGGAGCAGCAGAAGCTGCAGGTGAGAGGAGTGATCACGATGAGATTTTGTTGAGAAGATCATTACAAACTTTTAGCCACATTAGTACAACCACAATACTCCTTGGCGCGAACAGGAAGAAACATCGGCAATTTTTTGCAGTTTTGCATATTACCTTCGTGTTTCATGTATTTCTAAAGAATGGATAGGTTCTTGAAATCTGATTTCATGCGATTTTCAGTTAAATAGACAGTTTCAGTTGTAGCCATACTTTTGTACCCATCAGGGTTGGCAAATCGAAGTCGGATTGCGAATTCACAATCGGCCTTCTCGCATATTACATATAGCCCGAGGCAGATGAGGAGGAGGAGGCGATTGCGAACTGCCAATCCTACCCCTCACTTAATTTAGACTCACGTTCGTTTCAGAATCGATCGATGATCTGGGGTCAATTGCAGCAAGTTTTGGAGACGCGAAAGATGGCGAGTAACGGAGGAAAGAAAGAGGAACCAGTGGATTCGGACGACGAATAGACGAGTACCGTACCCCTTTCGTGCTCTTACAGTAATCGTCGTTGACCTACCGTAACCCTTACATTTTCATAATTGTTTGTTTGTAATTCCAGTAAGTTATTGTGCTAATCTCGGGTGTAAGAAATGATCTTTTTTCCACGTTGGTGAGGTATCTGAATTGTACACGCAATGTTTTAACGAATAATAAATTCGGATGAGATTAGACGCAGCAATGCACTGGGTAAGGCTGCCAGAGGATTGATATCCACGAGAATGGGGGGAAGAGCCACGCAAGTGCAGTAATATACTAGTGAGGTAGTCAGCAGCCTACCAACGAGTTTCATGATTCAACTTTGTCGCATAGGTTGTTTGATTCATGAATCTTCGATTGCTTCCGTGTGTACAATGAAATATTCCATGAATAGATAATCGATCGATATTTACGCAGGCTGGGGTTTTGGTAGGACTGTATTAATGTAGCATTAGATTTCGAATTTTGTTCTTTTTTTTTGCTATATTTGGGTTGATTTGAAACTACCCAGTGGTTCCGGCGTTCGTGGTTTAAAAATAATTTTATAAAACATATAACACACTATCTGACAGAATCGAAATAGATTTGGCACAGGCCGAAAATTCGAATTCCTACTAACTTCACCTATAGGTCGGCCTCCACGAGGGAAACTGACGAGCATCGCCAGAAATTTGATCCGCATCCGCGCACGCGGCGGTGCGGATCTTGAAAAAAAACTACAGTAATCCTCAAAATTTTTTATATCGATCCCAATGACTGCGGCGGTAGGGGCGCTGCATTCCTTGACAAATTGTAAGACTTTTTTACTCCTAGGAATTTTTCGATTAGATTCCATCTAACGCCAGAAATCGATAATTCAAGTTTTAATTCGGACGTCAATGCAATTCCCCAGAAATTTTTCAAGAACCAGAATAAATTAAATTGGCCGTATCGATTCTACTTGCACTAATACACATTATGGTAGACAATTATAATTTTTATAATATACGAAGTTTGTTAATTTTGCCAAAATTGGGGTTCAACACGAATTATGGTGTAAAAATTACGGTAAGGGCATTTTCCGAAATAGCGAATTTTCCAGAAAATGACTTATGCCTGCTGACCTATTCCATGGCAATGGCGACAACACTAGCGAAGGAAATTCGCACTCTTGATACGAAATAAAGAAGTTCGGAAAATGCTCTTACCGTAATTTTACACCATAATTCGTGCTGAACCCAAATTTTGGTAAAATTAACCAACTTCGTATCTTCTAAAAATTATAGCATTCTACCATAATGTGTATTAGTGCAATTAGAAGCGATACGACCAATTCAATTCATGCAGGTTCTTGAAAAATTTCTGGGGAATTGCATTGATGTCTTAATTAAAACATGAATTATCGATTTCCGGAGTTAGATGGAGTCTGATCGAAAAATTCCTGGGAGTCTTAGAATTTGTCAAGGAATGCAGCGCCCCTACCGCCGCAGTGATACGAGTCGATCAAAACATTTCGAAGCTACCTTAGTCAACTATTCAAAATCCGCGCCCGCGACCGCACGGATGCAGAATCTGGCGATGCTCGTCGGTTACCCTCGTCGAGGCCGACCTACTGGTGAAGTCGGAAGGAATTTGAATTTTCGGCCTGTGCCAAGTCGCTGAAGAAATATGTCGATTTTCTCAGATAGTGTGTTATATTGTCTCCGCATACATCACCTCAAGGTTTTAAATTTGCATAATTAGTTAATTTTATATAGTTAATATTCTTTAAACTTTCTCCATGTTGCTCAACTGGCGTAGGAGACGTACTCGGCATTTAGGGTTTCACCGATAGTCAAAGTACGCGTCTTCCCGGAATATTCAAAATCGGTTGTGAATGTCTAAAAATAATGGTCAGTCTGCTTCTGAGATACTCACCAATATTCCTCAGATGGATTATTTTCCCTTCCTGTCGGTAGTTTTTCAGTGTACGAGACAAATTCCGGTATTTTTTTCCTACTAGTACCCGAGTTAGTATTTTACTAGGGGAGAAAATATCCTCGTTTTCCATACTCTCTCATCACTCTCTACTTGGATCCTACTAGGGTGTTTCGAAACAGGAAAAAAATACCGGAGAACGAGGTTCGACCATTCTGGCAGACCACTGTTCTTTTCTCTCACGATGCAGTTGAACCGGGCGACCTTGACGAATCAAGGTGCAGAGGCGCTTCAATGTTTAGGCATGACGATCCCCGCTTCCTTCAAATCAATTGTCTGTAGGCATGCTCCGTAATAAATAAAAAGAACTAGTATTTTTGTAAAAAAATATTGTGAAGACTGTTCGTTACTGGGGCAACTCTACGACACAACAAAACTCTAAATATCAAAATAGTGCACCTAGGTTCAACTGCTCTTCACTGTTGCATATTAGCGGCAAGCGAAATAAGTACTGTTAATGTTAGACAAGGAATAACGGCTATTCTCTCGCTGCTGAGTCGAAGTGAAAGAGCAGACGAGATTGAAAGAGTCAGGCACTTCCTCCAGACAATCATGAATGCCCCTCACACTGCAGGTACATCTCTAACCCGGATAACCTAAAGCTGGTGCTGAATCTGCTGAAGGAGAAGAGCATCCAGTTCGAGGCCTTCCACGTATTCAAGGCTCTCGCCTGTCAGAGAAAAGGAGAGAGAGAGATCATGATAACAGGAGAGTCTGACGATTGATCTGTTAACGCCGTACTTCGTCTATTGCAGAATTGCTTGCTCACCATGAAAATTCGCGCTTAACAGTCTAAAAAAATCTGAGAACACAACCTCGTTGATTCCACTCTATTTTTAGTCGCAAAACACAAAGATGGAAAATGAGCTTAATTTGTGCGGTAGATTCATGTCATTTTAAATATCGCGAAACACCTACCGCGAAAAATTTTTTTTGCAGCTTTTCCCGAATAGCAGTTGTCGATCAACTAAAAAAAGTTTTAAAATCTGCCATCTAGTCAATTCATGCGATACGGTCGTATGCCTGTCATATTATGCACCGATGAAGTTCTTAACCTTTAGGTAAGTACTAGATGCAATTATACTGTGCAAGGGTTGAAAACCAATATTGAACGCCTTGCTGTACAGTTCGATCATTTTTCGCTGTTTCGAAAATATTGTATAGTTCCTGACAGATTTCGCGTTTCCATGCTGCCCAAGATCACTATGAAGTCCCGTTTTTTAATAGGCTCTGCGTAACATCTTCAAAAAACTTTTCCAACAAGTCGCATTATTTTAATTAATCAAAATTGAAAACTGTTAATTAATTAATTGATCTAGCAGCGTCCGATTTCAGCAATTCGACTGCGAAAATCGTGAGAAACTCTTCGAGTTCCTCACCGCCTTCCACAACGATAGACGAGTTGAGTGTATTGATATTATTTTAGATTTGCATAGATTTTAATCATATGCCATCTTTGTTTTTTTTGTTGAACAAATCTGTTCAGTGTCGCCCAGAATGTTCGTGTTTCGCAAACTTGCTAATGTTAGTCAGATGGGTCGCCTCATTTTCCACCCCTGATATTTCCGCAGCATAAGTCGCACAACAACAGCAGTGCATTCGATTTCGGTAGAGTGAGGCAGCAAGCGAAATAAATACTGTTAATGTTAGACAAGGAATAACGGCTATTCACTCGCTGGTGAGTCGAAGTGAAAGAGCAGACGAGATTGAAAGAGTCAGGCACTTCCTCCAGACAATCATGAATGCCCCTCACACTGCAGGTACATCTCTAACCCGGAAAATCTGAAGCTGATGATGAATCTGCTGAAGGAGAAGAGCAAGATCATCCAGATCGACAAAACCAGCATTTGATCTTTTAAGGAAAGTTTGTTCAGTATTTAGTGAACATTTCGCTCCCGTGAATGTTCGCGCTTCACAATCTAATCATGATTGGATGAAATGGATTTCCGCGATTCAATCGACATTTTGCAGGAGTACAAAATAATACTCGTTGATGGATTAATGATCTGTATATTAAACATCAATAATGTTATTAATACTACTTCCTGAAGATATTTCGAATACGTTATCGCAACGAACTTCAAACTCTATGGCCTAAGAACAATGTACACAAGCCGCGTCCGATCGCCGACATTCTACTGCGAAATCGGGAGAAACTCGTCGAGTTCCTCACCACCTTCCACAACGATAGGCAAGGCGACTGTATTATTATTATTCATTTTAAGTAAATATTATTTGTATCACGTTGTAGCGATAAAATACAAAATAGGAACATCATTGGGTTTCGCCCGTGATATACGTACTTCTCAAAATGCTCAAGATAGCTGGGAAGTTTTCATCGGTAGTATCTGAGTGGAGCGATTTAAAAATGAATGTATTTGTTGATCTCAATAGGTAATTTAGTGATAATATTCCCTTGAGCCCTATTAGGCTTCGTATTTCATAAAATGAACAACTGTTCTGGAAAACCTTGGATTGTAATATGCGTCGCGCTAAATGGAGTATCTAATAATATCAAACAGCCTTAGAACTTTACTCAATCGGGATATGACGGAAATTCCTCAAAAATATTTAATGTTTATTTGTCAGCGAATTTCGCTCTGTGTAAGCTGGTCTAGGCATATTTAAGTATTTTGTTAGATTTCCATCCAGTAGATTCCTGCACATGTACTCGCAGACATTTATCCCATCAAGTTCATGTTTCTCAAACTGCTAAAAGTTCATGGAAAATGGTTGCGATCAGTGAAAAACCTCATTTTCAGAACGGTGGACGAGCAATTCAACGACCAGAAAGAGAGTATCTAGCGAAGCAGATACAGGAGATGAATGTGTGATAAGCCGACCGATTGATAATTGATCCTGCGTGATCTACCAAGAGACTAAACGACATTCCTTGATACGACCACTTGACTACACTGGTACTTCACGAGTCCTTCTACCAGTTTTTCGACTACGTAGAGATGTCTTGATTCGACTTCGCGAGCGACTCTTTTCCCCCACCTTCAAGGTTAATGAATTTACAAATATTTGTTACTTTCATATTCGTGTGCTCGATTCAAATATGAGGTGTGGCTGAAACATGGTTGCCCCGTATACCCAATACATGGTCATTTTCTCGTTAAAAGTGGCGAGTAGCCTTTTCGGTTGAGTTTTTTCCTAATATGTATTTTTAGACACGGCAAACGACTTGCTATTGCTTCTCGCGCTCCACCCGAGGTTACGAGGAGTTTAGGAAACAAGTAATGACATAGTTTGCTGATGTGACTTACTTTGTTGATAATGCTCCAGCATTCGAAGGGAATCATGTTTTTGTCCATTGTATTAGCATTGTATACGACGTCCATTGTATTAGCTATTTCCTGTGCCTACATTCTATGGAATAAGATCTAGTGATTCACCCGAAGATAAATGGCAAGCATGAACAATTCAATAGCATTGTAAGGTGGCAAAGCTTTTTCGGTGGCTTGTCATAATTCGCGTCCAATTTTGATTTGAAAGAAATGAAAGTGTAGATGTATTGTAATAGTATTTTGGTAAAATTATTAATACTTAAATTAATGAACTATTGACATCCGGGACAAGATTATGGCTTCGGAATTCCTCGACGTCAACTACGACGTCTTCTTCGGCCAAGTGGCACGACGCCAGTCGCTCAATTAGAGCAGCATCGACTACCGTGGAGTGCCAGGGTCAGACGACACGATACGCATTTTTACGACGAAAGAATTGGAGGGTAGATAGAGTGGAAGAATAGTGGGTGGTTGGGAGAACCCGAACGTGTAGGAATACTTTTTGGACGATACTAGCTCACTGAAAGATTAGTTTGCTTCGGATCGCAACCATGCACATTCTGGATTCATCAGTAGCTGAAAAGCTACCTCCTTAGGTTTGAACCAGTACGCATGGAATACCGCATTTAAAAAAAACGAAAATAACTATCCTGGGCACATTCAGAATTCGATGTGGAGCCTAAGCGATTCTTGAGTATTCCAAAGCTAGTCGTCAGGAAACAATGGGTTCAATACTATTAATAAAAGGTGAACAGACAAGTACTAGATATTTGTTTTCACCGACAGTCGACGTGCGCGACACCTCTTGCGTCACGTCTTAAATTTCTGTAGCGTTTGTCTAAATATTCATGTTAATATTTTAGTTCTAAGACATGTAAACATCATTTTTCCACTTGAAGATATGAGGGCCTCCAATCTGATAGACAACTGTTCTTTTCTGGATTCTCATGAAATTCCGTGAACTGTGTGACATTGATGAAGCGTGCAGAGCAGCTTCACTGTTTAGTTATGACGATACTTGCTCACTCCGAATTAATACTCGGTAAATGCTCCATAAAAAGAAATGAAACATTTTACTTTTGAACTATCATCGTAAAGATTGGTCTTGGTAGTGGATTCGTTTTTCTGGAAAGAGTGGAAAGAGGCTATATTAGGACGAGCACGGATGTTCTTGGCAACAGCAGTTTCCAGAAAAGGATAAAAGATGAAATATCAAAATATTTCTACAAGGATCAACTTAGAGACCGCAAGGTGGCTTACCGAATCGCTTAGGCAGGGTCATTTGTGGTTCTAATAGATCCCTTTGGGGCTAAATAAGGTCACATTTTTATCGTTTGTTGATATCTTATCTCTGCCTAGCCTTACGGCCCAAAAACACCTCTAAAGAGTCACAATGGAAAGGTAGTAGAATTCGGGACGAGAGCGGAGTGGGGGAGCTCGCTTTGACTAGTTTCTTCAAAAATTTGAGCATAGCTCCGCATCGAGCTTTGTTCGGGGAGGAGAGGAAAGGCAGAGTTCCTTTAGAGCGTGCGCTCTCTGCACACGCCGGGTGAGAGACAGTGCCAAAGAGCGCGTTAAGACTCCGCCCCGATGCACTCCAATTTGCGCGCGTTCGGCAACCGCAAAAATAAAACTATTTAATGTCTCCCCTTTCTATTATGTCGTACTTTAATCGTAGTTGCGCTCATTTCGTTGTAATGATGCCACCCGTATGTAGTTGTATTTTGAGGTTAATGAATAAAATATGAATAAAAGGCGGCTTAATTACGATGCAGCTCTGTGGTCCGCTTCCAGAGATTTGATACCTATGAGAAGAGGGGAGGACCCTGAAAATGCCATGCGAGACTACATCACTCATTTAGATATAGTATCTGATTTATTCGACTAGCACTCAGAAGAAGGAATGGACGTTTGCCTCAGTAGATGAGCTCACGGAGAGAAGGGAGGCAGCGAACGCGGAGGTACGGTAGGAAGGGGTGCTGTATGACGATCATTGTTTCTTACAATGATCACGACGGTCGAGACGACTAGTGAACAATTATTTCGTTTCTATTCAACATTGATTAGGAGATTATTTTGTTCCAACAACATTTAAAATTATTGCTTCCGCATTCCCGAATTCTTTATGACACTCCTGAAACACCAGATCACATTTTCGATTGTCAATATGATTCGGCTCATTGAACTCCGAATTAGATGTTCTGCTACTCTGAAATAGGTCATTCTTTTATTACGGTTCAGTAGTTTTCTATTACGGTATTGTTCTGATTTCATCGGATCACGATCATGATTTTTTAGTATCGCGCGCGCTTCGCTCCTTTCGTGCAACCACAGGAGGAGGAGGGATACCTGACTACGGAAGAAGAGCAAGCAATCATACGAATGGTGTCGGAGAGAGGCGTCGCGTGAGTTGAGAATCTGGCACAACGAACTACCGTAGTTGCTGTAGATCGGACATTTTGTTAAAACCGGGGAATGTCAGGCTTGCTAGATTCTTTTAGAATATTCAGTTCGATCGATCAGTTTAAAGCCCAATTGCAGTTTCATTCCGTAAACTTTCGAAAACAATGCTGGTGTCGTTGCTGTTACGTAGGTAATTCAATTGTATTTGGTCAGGGATAGCTTCGATGAATCCAACGCAGATTGTACATTCTATATCATTTAAAAATCGATTCCTATTTATTTATTATTCCAGATTCGGTGAGTCCTTCCGTCCTCAGTTGTGGCCTTCGATTCGATGGATGGCCTACGCCTACTTCAAGAAATTCTTCCTCGTTAACTCAGCCATGGAGTACAGTCCCAAGGTGAGGAGAGGAGAGGGCGTGAAAGGAGTAGTCCAACATTTTTACTCGCACTTCTTTGCCTAGAATAGGTAACAAAGATGAGGAATGACACTCCATCGTTTTGCTCCTACTAAGTGTCATTCACGACATCTGAAATAGCTACATTCCAATGTGATAAGTTGTAAAGGGGAGAAATGGTGTATGTGTAAGCATTCGCACATAGTTTTAATTTCTAAAACGATATGGACTCTTCTCGCCATTGTTCAAGTGTTCAAAGTCCGATTAAGTATCGTCCCTGAAACTTGAAATAACATTTATGCAATTGGTTCTTGAAGTGGATAAGTCAGTTGTTTGCCTCAATCGTCATTATTATTGAGACTGTTAAACCATCCGGTGGTGGTGACAGCTTCCCACTTCGCATTTGGTTCCACGATAATACTATCTAGGAAGGAAATATATTAGCATTTTTTATCGCAAATGTCATTGCTTTTGTCACTATTATTCCATCAGGTGGTATTATTCTATCACTATAATTCATTATTCCATCAGGTGGAGATGACAGCTTGCTACTACCTCGCAACGAAGATCGACGAATTCTACGTTCCCGTCGATGAATTTGTGGAGAATCTCAGGTAAGTGGAAAGTGATAATCATCGACATTAGGAAATGAAGATCGAAAATGATTAGGTATCGTAGTTGAAACTCAAAACTATGGTTAGTTCGAAATGGAAATGTTGTTTTCCTAAGATGTTTATTAGCCTTCGAAGTTAGTATAATGATTTAAAACGCTGTCTCCGTAAGAACGTCAGATTCAAGATGAGAGATGGCACAATCGTTCAAAATCATCTCCTGGAGCTCAAACTTTGGGGTTAGAGTGCCTAGGGGTGGGATACACTTCAGCCGAAAATTTGACCTGAAAAGTTGAACTTTGATCTTTCGGATCGAAAATTTTCAAATTGATTTTAGCCCGACAAGTTGTACACCGTTCGAAAGAGCATGAACAGTTATGTCAGAATCCAAAGTTTCGTGACAATGGACCTTCAGGTGTTCATGAAATATACAAAAAAGTGAAAATTTCATAAATTTTATTGTTAGTACTATATTCCAACGATTTGTACCGCGTGGATTTTTAGTACAAGGTGTGAAATTGCATGCTGAATTCAGAAAAAAATACTAGGTTACGATCCGAGGTTGATTACACTTGCTGCATACGAAATACTAGCACGCAATTGCCGACACGGGTTCGATTCCGCTTGCCTACATCAACTTTTTGCCAAGTTTTTTAGTGCCTCTACTGCCTTTTTATGAACACATTTTCACTTTTCCTTCATTTCTACGCTGTAAATATGTGGTCTTGCAGTGTTCTGTTTGGCTCGAGCGATTGTAAAGAAAACTACTCAAAGTCAATGGAGAGAAATCTTCTGCCTTTCTCTCGTTCTTTCGGTACCCTCGCTTCATCCCAACTGCAATATTGAGGACTTCGAAATACTAGATGATCACTCCGCCGCACTGCACTACACCATACGAGACATGACACATCCATTTTTACGGGTGACATCGAGGGAGTCATCGCTCCCGTGATTCCCGAAGTGGATGAGGCCTTAGAGGAAGTGATTACGGAGGAAGTGGATGTTGAATCTGTTATCGACCAAAAATACACAGCCAACAAGAAGAAGAAGGCGTCCTCACGAAATCTTGATAAGGCGAAGGCGTACATCGAGAAGTTGTTCGATGAGTGACGTTGTTCGATGATCACGACGGGAACGGAGGTGCTTTCAGAAGAAGGGGAACAGCGAATGCGAGAACTTGTGAATGCGATAATCGTATGTTCACTCCTGAGGAACGGCTGAATGTGATGCAGAGACTCGTATTACAGTAGGATCAAGGCAGAGAGAATATACGGTACCGTGAAGGCCGTAAAGCAGAAGGGAGGAAAGAATTTAAAAGAGGACGAAGAGATGATAACGAAATGGAAGCACGCGCAAGTTCGGAATTCGGAATTGTCGTGGAAAATCAGAACTCCGGGACAGATCAACTCGCGAGTACTTCAGATGAGAAAACCCTGAGCAGATCACGCAAAGGTATGCGACTGCTAACTAGCATGATATTCATCCATAAAAGAATTTTCAGCTTAGCAAAAATACAAACCACATACTTACAGCGTAGAAATGATTGAAAAGTGAAAATGTGTTCATAAAAAGGCAGTAGAGGCACTAAAAAACTTTAAAAAAATGGATGTGTCATGTCTCGTATGGTGTAGTGCAGTGCGGCGGAGTGATCATCTAGTATTTCGAAGTCCTCAATATTGCAGTTGGGATGAAGCGAGGGGACCGAAAGAACGAGAGAAAGACAGACGATTTCTCTCCATTGACTTTGAATAGTTTTCTTTACAATCGCTCGAGCCAAACAGAACACTGCAAGACCACATATTTACAGCGTAGAAATGAAGGAAAAGTGAAAATGTGTTCATAAAAAGGCAGTAGAGGCACTAAAAAACTTGGCAAAAAGTTGATGTAGGCAAGCGGAATCGAACCCGTGTCGGCAATTGCGTGCTAGTATTTCGTATGCAGCAAGTGTAATCAACCTTGGATCGTAATCTAGTATTTTTTTTCTGAATTCAGCATGCAATTTCACACCTTGTACCAAAAATCCACGCGGTACAAATCGTTGGAATATAGTACTAGAATTTTTTGAAACAATAAAATTTATGAAATTTTCATTTTTTTGTATATTTCATGAACACCTGAAGGTCCATTATCACGAATCTTTGGATTCTGACATAACTGTTCATGCTCTTTCGAACGGTGTACAACTTGTCGGGCTAAAATCAATTTGAAAATTTTCGATCCGAAAGATCAAAGTTCAACTTTTGGGGTCAAATTTTCGGCTGAAGTGTATCCCACCCTTAGGCACTCTAACCCCAAAGTTTGAGCTCCAGGAGATGATTTTGAACGATTGTGCCACCATCTACTCCGCTCTTAGGGAGACAGCGTTTTAAATAATCTCTCAATTTCCGTAATCAATCAATAATTCCTTCAGATCGGGTACTCGCGAGCAGAACACTGCTCGAATTCTCGCCCTCGAATCGGAAATCCTTCGAGTTCTCAAGTATCAACTCACCATCCACTGCCCATTCCGACCATTCGAGGTGGGTGATTGTGAAGTTGTGTAGTCTTTTTCATTTTCCTATCGGTGAGCTTTCAGTCAATCTGGGAAAATGATTTGTTGAATCAGAATATCACTGGGTGTGGTAATGGGACTTTTGCTTTCAAAAATTCGTTTGTTTCTTAGTATGCGTGATTGCCTTAACACATTCCGACTAATCCTGTCACAATCAATTATCGTGTCCTACCGTATCCCTACCGTATACTTCTCAGGGTCATCTGATGGAGATGAAGCGGACGTTGCTTCTTCTCAATTTCGACATCGAGACACTGCGCCCGGCTGCGAATAAATTCATGAGGGTACGGTAGCCTGTTATGCTCAGGAGTTATTATAACAATTTTTTTTTTTGACAACTTGTAGTTGTTTACAATTGTGAGACTTCGTAATGGAATCCTGATCTCCCTTTACGTCTCGCTCAACAGAGTCACTATCTCTCAGTAGCTTTGTTGAGTGAATGGTGCTCGATATTCACAGGCTTGACCATGTTTTCTCCACACAATGCACTATTCGATATTTCCTATATACCGTAATCTCCTCTTCCCTTCAGGAGGCACTTCTGGGCGAGACGATGCTACTGTATGCTCCCTCACAGATCGCCCTCGCTGCCATCAAACACTCACTCGAAAGCAATGGTGAGAGAAGAGAGAGAGGATGATTGCGGTATCGATTGGTATTGAGTAATTCTGGTAAATAAAGCTTTGATTTATTAGCATAGAACGCTGCTGGTCAATCATTGCTTGTGATAACTTCAGCATATGGTTAATCATTGAAACATCAATCTTATTTGAACATCGCTTAAAACATTTCTCGTCTACCATGCCTTTTCACTTGTCAATCGAAAAATGGTTTTGGAAATTGCGAGATTCAGAGAGTAATTGCAGCCAAATCTCCCGAGGTGCTGCGGGACTTCGTGCAGAAACTGCTGGGCGTGGATGACGCTAATGGTGAGTTTAATTTATTTTATTGCTGTCGATTTCTTGTCTGTTTTCATAAGTCATGGAGCTTCGACTTTTGTAGTTGTGCGCGCATTTGCATATTTTAAAATAGGGTTTCGAATGACATCAAAATATTAATGAATATTAGGGAATTATAAAAAAATCTTTTCCAGCCGGTGACAGTCGGTCTGCGAGCGCCGAAGCTGCGGCTGCTGGAAACTGATAACGAGATAGGAAAAAGGGAGGGAAGAGCAACAAATGTCATTTGTTGCATTTTGTTTTATGTTTCACTTAACCGCCATAGTTGTTAGCTGTTGAAGTTTACGATGTCGCTATCGACCTTGCATATAAAAACATTCAAAGCAGTTGCGAAAGTTATCGAAATTGACCATGTTTATTTCTAGGCATCAGTTATTTTGTGCTTCAACGATTTCTTATATTGGGATGATGTTGAAAGGAGCAATAGGAGCACTACTTGAAGCGAAAAAAAAGCAAAAATGTGTTTCCAAGAATGTTTCTTTTGCATTCACATTTCTTGTTGGCTAGGGTATACTGGAGAGAAAGTAGGGTATTACTGACTATGGGTATTGCTTTAGAACTATTGTGTTTATTGATGTGCTTTTCAGGCTTGAGCAGGTCTGTGAGTGTGTTCGATCGGGCGTCGCAGTCCCTCGCTGCCGGAACAGCAGACGCTGCAGGTGAGAGGGGCGTAGTGATGATGATGGAGAATCAAAGGCTGTAGATATAAACATGGCATAATTAAGCCGAAAAAAATCATACAACGGTTATTCGTGTAGACGCAATCCGCTTGAACATCTGTTAGCGCATTTGTTAAACGGCATTTCGCATTAGTTTAGGGTTTCACAGAGTTCTAAAGATCAATTCTAAATCGGTTCTTCAATTTGGAATCGATTTGAAGCTCTCGAATAAATAGGTGGTTCATATTTAGTTCTCTGTTATTATTACCATACCCCCTTCCCCTTTCTACCGTAGCCAGTCCTCCCTTTCAGAATCGATCGATGATCTGGGGTCAATTACTACAGGTTTTGGAGACGCGAAAGATAGCGAGTAACGGAGGAAAGAAAGAGGAACCAGTGGATTCGAACGACGAATAGAAGAGTACCGTACCTCCTATATGCCGTACTCTCAAACTACCGTACTACTCCGTTTTGACCTACCGTGATTCCTACATTTTCATAATTATTTGTTTGCAATTCCATTAAGTTATTTTTTTCACTAATGGCGGGTGTAAAATTATTTTTTTCCATGTTGGTGACGTATCTGAATTGTTCAAGCGATATTGCAATGAATAATAAATTCGGAACCGGTTTTGCTCACATTGAAGTGGCAAATAATGTACATTCAGTCTCTATAGTGATAGCACTATCGACAGCACCTAGTGGAGAGAGTGAAGAGAGCGCAGACGAGCAGAGAGACGTATGCCTACTGCAATCTTCCGTTTAGGAGTTCCTGCAGGCGAATTTAGAAAAAATTCCAAAAAGCCATTGTCCTTTCTCACTATGGAGTCACCCCCATGGCCTGGAGGATGTGTGACCACCCCCTCCCCCTCCTCCCTACAAATGTAAGGGCATGATATAATTTTTGTTTTAAGCACCGAACGAATCAGAATTACTGTTCCCGTCTCTTCTGAGTTTACAAGGAATTTATGAAACAGACAATTGCTTAGCCGATTTGTGTCATTTTGTTTTTGATGATCCAGCTTACAAACGGAATCTAGTTCGTGTTCTTCAGTTACTTTTATTTTTTATTATTTCATCATTGTATGTACAAAATAAAGCCGTTAAATTCACCTGGAGGAACATGGTGAGCATGAAATGTGATTGCATATTGAGATTACAATGCCACTGTTTTTTTTTGGCTCCACTGTATTCTCATTCCTTCTTTACTAAATATTTGAATGGGATTTCAATAGGGAAGCGTATTAAAAATTTTGAAAGTATTAGTTATATTTTTAATTAATTAAATAATGATGTTACTGACAGGAGCTGATCACCAGGCATAGGGTGATGGCTTCGGAATTCCTCTGTGTCAACTACGACGTCTTCTTCAACCCCTACCAGAAGCTGCTCAACAGCTAAAATTACGTGCACGACACCAGTCTCTCAAGGTGAGAGGATATCCACTACAGTACTCAGGGTGGTGATGGGTCAGACGACGGGACGCCCTTCCTTTCCTGCTTATAAATGAGGAGGATGGGTGAATAGAGCGGCAAAGTGGGTGGAAGGGATAATCCGTGATCCTAGGAATACTGATTTACTGGCAGTTGCTCATCGAAAGATTTGTTTGTTTCGATTAGCAAATATTCCGATTCTGTTTTTTGCAGCAGTTGAAGGGCTGTTTGCTCTTCTCGAACTAGTGCAATTAGAAATTTTTCTTTAAAAAAAACGAAAATAATGTCCTGGGCAATTTTACGATTCGCTGTGGAGCATTACCGATTCTCTTGCCTTCCTTTTTTTGACGTTTGTAATCGGTTCAAGACGATTTTAGATAAGGAACCGCTTTCAGACAATTTGCATTCGGATTTCACCGATAATCAAAGTGCACAGCGCATCTTCTCGGAGTATTCAAAATTGGTCGTGAATGTCTTAAAATAATTTTCAATCTGCTTCTGACATACCCACCAATATTGCTCAGGTGGATCATTTTTTCCCTTTCTGTCGGTACGAGACAAAACGAGATTTGACCATTCTGGTAGACCATTGTTTTTTTCACGACTCACATGATGCCGTTGAACTGTCATTGATGAAGCAAGGTGCAGAGGCGCTTCACTGTTCAGTCATGACGATACCCGCTTCCTACATTTTAATAATATTGTAGGAACGCATGCTCTCTAAAAAAAGTAAAAAATTTTGAACCAGGGGATGACTTTGAACGTTGAGGAGGATTAGAATTTCTGAAATGAGAAACTAAGTTTTCTTTGAAAAATCCCTCTTCTTTGAAAACATTGAAAAAGCAATCTGGACTCTACCATAATTTTCTTTTCGATATTGCTCAAACTTTTGTAGCTAGTTCAATACGCAACAGTACGAGATCCCCAACACGTCTTTCACTCAACAAAAAAAAAGTTTATAGAAAAAAAAGTAGATCAACGATCAATGCTATCCCCCGAAATACCGAGAAATTATTTGCCATTCATTCTTTTAGAAAAAGTAAATAAAAAAATACAATTAAAGCATGTGCAGCTTGAATTTCTCCAAAAATTGAAATTTCCAAAAAGGAAACGGTAAATAATGCTTACGTGATTTTCCATAATTAGAAGGTTTTCGATTCCTGGTCGATTGTTCGGTCCTCTGATGAACTTCATCACTACATAATAGTAGTGGCGGGAGACCTGTAATTGGAAACTGATATTTAGAATTTATCAAATGCAAGATAATAGCAAACATTCCTCAATGAACTACACATGTTGCAATATATATTTTTGATCCTTATTGTGATAACCAAGTGATAATAATAAAAATAATTTGTCTACGTCTGAGACGGTATCGTGAATACATTAGTTAATGATTAGTCAATAATATGATATTAAATTTGAAAAATACAAAAAATATATGACGTCATACCTTTTTCGAGATTGGCCAAATCAGTGCCATTATTGGGATTGTAGAGGAAACGGCAGATTCGCTCGAGAGGAGAGGAGGAGAGGAGGACACAGCAATTGAGATTAGGGTTTCACCGGTTGGTCTCATTCCCTGAGATACTGCTGCCGCTGAACCAATTGGAATTCATAGTAAAAATGAGAGAGCGTGGAGAATGAGGGTGTCCCTCTTTCATTCCCATACTCTATTGTTTTACTATGAACTCCAATTAGTATGGTGGCTGATGTCAATGAGAAGTTGGGACAGTTGGGTAAAACTAATATTATGATTATCAAATGCTAATTGCAGTTTCGTTCACCCTCCTCCTTTCGCCTGGATAGTGATGAGAAGGAACATGGCAGGGAAGGAGGATGAGGGAGGGAGAATGAGGGACGAGGGAAGCAGGCGACCAGTGACACGCGCATCGAGAAAGACTGTCGATGAGGTTGAGTGGGGGAAGAACCTGCCCCTTTAAAGGAGGAGTAAACTCAAAATCCAATTTTTGAATCTATCATATGCCCTGCCTAGAGCTCCACAACGATAAGAAGGTCCGAAATTTTCACAGTGATATTCCATCCCGAACAGAGTTATAGCTAGTTGGCTGGGATCCAGATCAGGGAAAGCTCAGGGAAGGGGGCGAGATAGCACGCGACTTGAAGAGAGTGCGTCCCTAGGTGAAGCGCGTTTGCATTTACTCATCCTTTAAGGAGTAATTACCTAAATGTCCAGATATCCCATTAAAGGAGTCTTAATGAAGAAGAATGGCTTAATTTGTTTTTGGGAGTAAGGGTAGGTGGAGAGGATCGAAGTTCCTAAATGACTGTGGGATTTGTTGTAGGTACGAAACGTGAATGCTCTGAGTGGAGACATCTTCTATTTTGGGATAGATTGGGTTTATTTGGAAGTGATTGTGTATAGGGACGGCCACGACTCCCTGTCCTTTAAGGGATAACTGCTGAAATGGCCAGATATCAGATTAAAGGAGTCCTAGTGGAGAAGAATGGCTAAATTTGATTTTGAGGAGTTTGGAAGGTCAGAATCAAAGATCCTGCGTGATTGGGGGAATATGGCATAATTGCGAAACGTGAATGTCCGCGCGGGTGCGGGCGATCGGAATGATCAGCATAGGTGCTTGACAAGGCTAATTGTTTTTATTTTTTCTGAAATGCTCCCCTGAAGAACATCGAAGTTCCTGGATGGTTGGGGAATATGGAATAGACGCGAAACGTGAATGCTCAGAGTGGAGCATTTTCTATTTTAGGGATAGAGCGGGGTTATCACAAGCTATACATATTACCATGGACGGGAAATTATGCTCTAGTGGTTGTCCTTAGAATACCAAGGCTGTCGAGGAGGGTGACGTCGGACGAGTCTTAAAGCAGGAGTATCAGCAAAAACGCTCGTGGTTGAAATATGTTTCAAATAGGAAGAGAGCTCCCTTCAAGTCACGTGCTCTCTCGCTCGTTGCCTGTGCGTCAGGGTCAATTTTGAATGCTTTAATGGAACCATATCTCACATCTGAATAGAGATTTCAAAATTGGAATTTCGAAAATGGGTTACGGTTTACGATTGTCTCGAAACTGCGTTGTCAGTTTGTCCTGGCTAGTTTTGCTGATAGTCCCCCTTTAAGCTCATAAAGGAACTGTTCCTGAGCAGTGAAAGTTAGAACTAGTAGATGATTATGGTTTAATTTTTTTCACTAAGAATTGTGGAATGATCGAATTTTCTTGAGGAATTTGGATTGGGCGCGAAACGGTAATGTTCAGAGTGTGGAATCACACTTTATGTTTTGGATGATCAGGTCATCTGCTGAATGTGTTACATTGTACGGGAAATTATATTCTAGTGCGAATATGTAGGAGTATCTACATCTCATCTAAGCTCAGTGAAACTTTAAGTATTAAGCAACGATGTTGGTCCCGTATTCGCCAGATGCAAACTCGTAAGGAATGCTTTCATTATATTAGTTTTAGTTTTCCGATTGCAGATTACACTAATAACTCTGTCAAATATTTTGCATTTTATTAGGGACACCGCTGAAATTGCTTTCTTCCAGTCAAAGTAAGCGATGAAAATGGAAATAGCTAACTCTTACTCTAATAAGTAATTATAATCTTGATCCGTTATTGCCTAAAACGAGCATATTTTACATTTATTGATTAACATAATAATTAATCCCTTCAGGCGACCGTTACTTCACTACGAGCACGGCGGAGGACGACGAGGCGGATGCTGCAGCGACGCCCGCAGCAGCTGCAGCAGAGATGCTGCTGCAGCCGAGTGGGGGAGGAAGTGCTGCAGTTGCAGCAGCAGGAGGAGGAGCAGTGATGAGGAGGAAGGGATGACCGCAGACGCACTGGCTAAATTGGTATAATATTGCGGATTTCGACTACGCATTGACGGAATGTTAGGCAATGGATGAAGTGGAATGATTGAAGCGAGGAAAGGCCAGTTAGGTTCGTCGCAACGTAAAATCTATTGGAATGTGGAAAAATTATTCGTATTGAGATATTAGTGGAGCGATCAAACAACTTTCCGTTTTATGAGATGAACAAATCATTGCTCCCTCCCACTTGATCTCTGATCATTACATGGGCGCATCTCAGCAGCCCTTGCTCCCTCTCCGCCGCCTCTTCCTCGTTCACCAGCGGACTCTGTGGCAGTCGAGGAAGGTGGGAGCTGTTTTCGCAAATTTGTTTTTATTGTTTTATTTTTTTTTCATTGGCATCGTTGGAATAATTGTCGATTAAAGTTATTCTTGCGATTTTATGACTACGTAAAACACAAATCACAATTGGGCACATGGTGTTGGGGAAAAAAGTTCACTTTATGAAATGTGCGCCAGGCATTTGAACTTTTTCTTCTGATTGACACTTCTCGCGCTACAGAGACTGTTGTTACCGATTCGCATTGAGATGTTATCAGGTTGATGCAAAAGTTTCTTTACAAATTATCTTTTTGCGTTTTCGGATTACCTCTTAGTTCTCTCTTGAACTATGCTCATATGGGTTTGTATATTTTATAAGTGGGTGTGTACTCTCATTATCGCACACTAGTTCATATATGATCAATCAAGTATGCATACATGATAAGCGGCCAAAATCGCAAAATTGAAATTTCCGTGGGATTCTTTGGAGGATCAGTATACTTTTCGCAGTGATTATAACGCAACAATAACACAATCTGTGTAAAGCATGACGACTAGGCATCTGAATGTGAGAAGAGCACCGGATCATTCATGGAAGCGCTGGTCCAGAGAGGCACAAATTTCGGATTCGCGAGTTCGTGAAACTTGAAGGATTGGTTTATTCGCGCCCAACATTTCTGATGTTTGACCAAATGGTCTCAAATGGTTTGAAATCAGAAGGATCTCTCACACTGAAGCTATCATAGAAAGATGATGAAGATTCCTTGTTCCTGTCAAGAGCCGCATTTCCGTATATACAAATTTCGAATTTTTGATGACGAAAACGAGATATTTCGCATCACAAGTTTTCCGAGAGGTTCCGAAAATATGATTTAAATTGACCATATCACGTAACAACCTTTACTAATTAACTTCTCAAAAGAACGGAAGTGGGACTTTATTGGTTTTAATTTTCAGATTAATTTTGAAGAGGACCAAAAAACCGAAAATTTTCACTTTTTCGGTTATCAATGTTTTTCTACCGAACGAGGCTCGATCGATTCGATAGAAACCAATTATTGTAGTGGCCCAATACTACCTCAAATAATTCCTGCATGGCCTTTCACAGAAGTGAAGCATTCGCTACTAAAATTCAAAAATGCTTTGTAAAGAAACTTTTGCATCAACCTAATAGTTGTGGATGAAACGTGCTTGCCCCAATGAACGAGGCATACTTTGCTCTCGAGTACATTGAGATGTCCTCGCTAGACGCGGAAAGTGACACATTCTACGCTCCTAACAGTGTGATGTACTATCAATCAAGAGTTTGTTTCATCTTCCCGATCCAACCCTGATCCATTACTCCTCATGTTTCATGCGAGATTAAGGGAATTTTTTGAAACAGGAAATTGCATAGTTGTACATGCTAATTTGTGTTTGATGCTGAGTTTTGAAAGAGAAATTTTCTATCGACTAGTTTTCTAATTTTTTTGAAAATAATCGTTCTGTCAAAGTCTAACAACAACAACAGGGGCTTTCAACACAATACGCGATAGGAGTGCTGCGAGTGTTAGACGGATGAATGGTCTGCCATTCTCTCGTGGGTTAGACGAAGTGAGAGAACGCGCAAAACTGATAGAGTAAACTGATAGACTGATAGAGACTGATAGAGTAAAGGAAATCGACGTCCAATAATTACTGATGAAGTCGTAGTGGAAAAAAATTAAATACCATAATATTTCGTTCAGTGCGCTTGCAATTAGAGGCATTTTTTTACAAAAGACATTTCGAATCTTGCTCCCTTCAAAATGCTTGTTTCGCTAAGCACTCAACTGTAGTGGAATTCCCTTTTTAACAATCGTACGTCGACTTCTCTCTTTAAAGAAGGAGTAACACGAAAAATTAGTTTAATTAGCAACTATGTGTGTGTATTGGGGTGTCCGGAAAGTTCGTATAATGCTTCG
The DNA here is from genome assembly GCA_036245805.1 of Pristionchus mayeri. Lineage (NCBI taxonomy): Eukaryota > Metazoa > Nematoda > Chromadorea > Rhabditida > Neodiplogasteridae > Pristionchus > Pristionchus mayeri. The sequence continues at coordinate 9,048,766 of BTRK01000001.1, read as the reverse complement.
GAAAAAAGTCAGTTCGCGATCAAATGCAGTGATTGCGCAATCTGTTTGTCAACAATGTATTGCATCATTCTGACGTTGAGTAGTGAGAGGATTTAATCAGTCTCCTAGTTGCTACATTGATTCTTGTGATGGACTCCCATCTCTACCTCCGAACAGTTTTACTTCATTACTACCGTCTTGGCCGATCCGTGAAGGAGGCCCACTCTGCCCTGGCCCAGTCGGAAGGAGCTGACGCCCCCTCCATACCCTTCTGCTATAAGTGGTTCTCCCGCTTCAAGAAAGGGGAGTTTGGTCTCGATGATCAACCCCGCTCTGGACGCCCTCCCTCCCTCGATCAGCCTCTCGTTCTCCGCATACTGAAGCGCAAGCCCATGGCCAGTGTGCGTGAGTTGAAGAAGGATACTGGTACTCCCAGATCAACGGTGTCCGATATCCTCCATCGATCTGGGAAGAAGCCGAAACTCCCACAAGTGATTCCCCATGACCTCTCCCCCGAACAGCTGAAAAATCGTGTTCAAGTCTATCGGGAATTACTCCATCGTAGATCCAATCTTCGATGGGTCAATTCCATCATCGCTACAGATGAGAAGTGCATCACGTACGATAACCCTGTGAGGAGACTGCAATGGGTGCAGATGAGAAGCCCACGCCCGTCCCGAAGAAGGAAGAGCACGGAAAGAAGGAACTCCTCTGCTTCTTCTTCTCAGTGCTCGGTCCCATCTACTGGGAGATCCTCGCCCCTGGCACCAGCATCAATGCCGACCTCTTCTCTGAACAACTGGATGATGTCGCGATCAGAGTCCCTCCCAGCCTCCTGAACCAGGGCAAAATTCTTCTTCTGATGGCTCGCCCACATCGAGCGAAGATGACCCAGAAGAAAATGGACGAGCTGAAGATCGAGAGGATTCCCCATCCACCGTATTCCCCGGATCTCTCCCCATGCGACTACCACTGCTTCCGCTCTCTCTCTGACTTCTGCAAAGGAAAGAAGTTCAAGATTCGAGATGAAGTTGTGAGGGCTTTCGTGAACTGGGCGGTCTCGAAGAAACCCGCATTCTGGAAGAGAGGAATCGAGACCCTGTCCAATCGCTGGAGGGAGGTAGTGAGAAAGAAGGGGGCATACATTGGTCACTGAGAATTGTAAAGCATTGAATAAAAAATAAAAACAAAAAATTATACGAACTTTCCGGACACCCCAATACTTACTACGGATGAATTAGAGAGATTGTATCGGTGATGTTTCAGTAAACTTGGGAAGATGATTTGTTGAATCATAAAATCACATGAAGTTGTGGTAGAAATTCGACAAGTGCATGCGGACTCACGAGGCACTTCGGGGCGAGACGATACTGTTGTACGCGCCTTCATAGATTGCCCTCGCTGCCATCAAACACTCACTCGCAAGCAATGGTGAGATGCTGTAGGATGTTTTATTGTATTCTGATGGGGATATAGTTAGGGACCGCAAGGTGGTTACTCGAAATCGTCACACAGGTCTAATTATGCTGTTAATGTGTTCATATGGGGCTAAATAGTACCATGCATTTTGAATTAGGTTGATACCTAATGTTTGAGCCAAGTTATGACCCAAAATGTGGGTGAATTGATCATAACGTGAAACGCCCAAAAAGCGAGAAGAGAGAAAGAGGGGCAGAGCCTATTTCTTCATTGTTTTTTTTTTAGTTCTCGAAACGATCGGGTAGGGCTTCGCCGGAGTCTGCAGAGGAAGAAAGGTGGCTTTCTCGTATTTAGAGTGTTCTCTAGTCACGCCTGGTGAGAGACGGGTGGAGGGAGGGGAGGGAGAGGGATGAGAGTACGCAGAATGAGTTGCCAGCCATGCGCGCTTCAAATTCGAAGAAACACAATCTTCATTCCCAACCAGATCGTTCGTTCAAAATTGAATTTGGAAGCTCTTTTCATCCTCTTTCGAATGAGCCTCCGTGACCCTGGAAAATCCATCTCTAAGTAGGTCAGCATACGAGTTTTATAGTTTTCTAAGTCAAGTCGGTCTATAAAACTTGTATGCTGACCTACTTAGAGATGGATTTTCCAGGGTCACGGAGGCTCATTCGAAAGATGATGAAAATAGCTTCCAAATTCTTTTTTGATCGTATAATTTGGTTGCGAATGAAGACTGTGCTTCTCTTGTCTCGCTTTTGCAGGGAAAGTGTCCGAGCCGAGTGGGCGGAGCTTGCGGAGTCTAGATATAGTAGATGGGGGTAAGACTCTCAGGTATAGGAAATGGGCTGGATTCAGATTTCCTGTTTGGAAGTATGTAAATGATTTATCGTTTTTAATATTTTTACCAGACATGACAGGAAAAACGTCGCGCACCAGAGCTTGTGTCTTTCATTACTCTCTGAAACTCAAATATGCAGATTTTACCGAAACAGTTGCTTCTCTATGCGATCTCGATGGTTACGAAGCGATGGCTTTGTTGCCGCCAATCCCCGAATGCCATTATTTATTATTATTGCAGCCAAATCTCCCGAGGTGATTTCGTGCAGAAACTGCTGGGCGTGGATGACGCTAATAGTGAGTTTAAGTGCGAGAAGCTTTTTCAATCTTAGATATTCGATGTTTCAAGGATTCTTCATCGGCGATAGGTGTTGCACTCGACAATGTTCTCGGAATTAGCGAGTTAAAGAAAAACATTCAAAAATTGTGTTCACTGTGTTGTCCATTTTGAGCCGCGCGTTTTGGTTCCCCCGGTTTTTCGGTTCCAATCAGTCACTATATCCGGGTGTTCGTGGGGAGCGCAATCCCAGCGCGGGTCCGTGTTTTAATAATAATAATTATAACAACATTTCTTTATATTATTATAAGAATATTTGTGCATTAAATATTGTGCTCACGCGCTACATAGATTGAAGGATTTGGGAAACGTGGAAATACCGTAATCACTCTCGTATCCTACTTGCAGAGCAGACCTTCGAGTGCGTTCGATCGGGCGTTGCTGCCGTTCCCTTGCCGCCGGAGTAGCAAAAGCTGCAGGTGAGAGGGACACAGTGATGATGATGGGAGAGGATTAGACACAGCCGATAGGAGTATCGTATGACATCACAAATGCGATAACTGTTTGGTCCACACAAGCCCCCGCGTCAAATAATTTTAATATATTTGTACCTTGCACTTTTGCTGTTTCGCGGCGCTCTGAAATGATATTGTGGATTTGTACTTAGATCCTGCTCGTAAATTCATCCAAAAAATTAAACAGATCTGATTTACCAGGAAAAAATATATTATCTTACCTTGCTTACTTTTGCTTTGCTTTCAGAATCGATCGATGATCTGGGGTCAATTGCAGCAGGTTTTGGAGACGCGAAAGATGGCGAGTAACGGAGGAAAGAAAGATGAACCAGTGGATTCGGACGACGAATAGAAGAGGACCTCCTATCTACCGTACCCCTTCAGTACTCTTACAGTACTCCACGTTGACCTACCGTAATTTCTACATTTTCATAATTGTTTGGTTGTAATTCCATTAAGTTATTGTGGTAATGACGGGTGTATTAATGTTAATCTTCCACGTTGATGAAGAATCTGATTTGTACAAGCAGTGTTCTAACGAATGATGAATTTGCATTTATTGTGAGAAATTACAACCTGTAATGCACTAGATTACCTCGCCAGAAGATTGTTATCTACAAGAATGGGATGATGAACCATGCAAGTGCAGTAAGAGAGTAGTGAGGTAGTCAGCGGACTACCAACGAGATTCTTGCTTCAACTTCGTCACATAGGTTGCTTGAGTAGTGAGACTTCGATGCTTCGACCAGTTTGTATCCTACATAATAATACTTTATTAACCTATTGGCCTACTAATCGATAATCAATCGACATCTGCGCATGTCGGCAATTGGCTGCAGGAGGCGAAGGGCATCATCTACATCCTGGAGGGACAGGAACCGCTCCGATCAGGTGTACGGTATCCTTGTATTACGGTAGCGTTAGATTGGTAGATTTCGATCAATATTTTTGACTCCGAGACGAAGTGGTGTAGTGGTCTATGGCGCGTCATCGTGACTAGATTACGCAGGTAAATAGGTCTGGCGAAAGGTGGGCACTCCAGACTGAATCCGCCCGAATTGACACTGGACTTGCAGTATGCTCCCGCGAGCCCAGTCTCGAATACGGGATGAATCCTTACCTTTATTTCTGACTCGGTGTTTAGTTATTCCGTAGGGAGATTTCTACAATATGTGAAGGACAAAATGTGTGCTGTGTGATAGTGTTACAAATCCGAACGAAACCGATTTCGAACAGACGTAATGACGAATGAGTGGGAAATTGTTCGGCTTTGTTCAATTTCGGACGAACGTTCGTATTGTTCGGGTTCGTTCGGAATTAATTGAAGGATGTTTTTCAATCGTGAAACATAGCCGAATATAAGTCGCCTCGATTTACCTGGAAAAATAGGGGCAGGTTGTATTTGGTTATGTTTCACGATTGATAGATAACCTTCAATTAAAACCGAAGGAATCCGAACGAATCCGAACAATCCGAACGTTCGTCCGATCAGACAAAGAAAGTCGAACAAAGGGGAAATTATATTGACCGATGATTCTGTTCGGAATTTGTTCGAATTGTTCGTCCGTTTTCGCAACACTACTGTGTGAGACCCGAATAAGTGCCGTTGCACATCTTGTGTTTCAGCCTCGTCATATATTTGGGTTAATTTTCAACTGTCCGGTGATAGTGACGATGACTATATAGACAACAAATCCGTTGATCTCTTTTGTAATCACCTCAATAATTCATATTTTTCTCATTAATTAATTATTTATTTATTTCTCCTCTTCCAGGTTGCTCAACTAGCGCAGGACACGCACTCGTTGAACGTCCCACCCATGCTCATCAAGAACCTCGCCAAGTTAGACTTCGATAAGAAGGTGAGATCGTATACTATCGACTACCGTAGTCCAAGAGTTGCCCTGGGACAGAAAGCGGGGCGTGATAATAAGTGTTCTGCCTGGGTCTCTCAACTTGACATACATTCTCGCGCTGGATGATTAGACAGTGTTAGAAAACAAATTAGTAGCCTTTTTTATTGATTTATTGTCCACCTTGTAAAGTCACTTAAGCGTAGGGGGAGGCACCCAAGGGTAAAACAGGGCTGATTCCAACTTGGGCGCCTCCTCCTGAGGAGACCAACATGGATGGATGATCGTATGATTTCGGATGATAGTGAATGTAACACTTGGCGATAGAGCTTGCGTGGCTCGAAAAGTGGAGTTTCAAAACATTTAATTTACTACTAACGAATGTGCCGATGCTGAGGGAGTGCATCCGGTGAGTGCTTTTTCTTCTTATGGATACTCGCTCTACAGAGACTGTTGTTAGCGATTCGCATTGGGATATGAGAAGTGGGTGAACCGTGCTTGCCCCACTAAACAGCGAGGAACATTATGATCTCGAGCACAACGAGATGTTCTCGCTAGACGCGAAAAGTGTTCTACTCTCCCGAAATTTTCATGCACTGTAAATTCAAAAGATTTTTTACTTTTCCCCGATCAAACCAAAATTGATTACTCCTCATGTTTCATGTGAGGTTAAGATGACTTTTTGAAACAAGCAATTGCATAGTCAACTAGTGTTATTTTGTTTTTGTTAACCAACTATTTTTGATACTCAAAATGGATTTTACGATTGGATTAGCTAATTGTGTTAATTCATTATGGTCATTTTCCGTCGCACTGGATATTGTTGTTCCCGAGATGGTAAATGGAAACCCTGAAAAATGTGATTGCAGAGTGAGGTGGCATTTTTTTCTGGTGTCACTGTAGTCTCCATCTTTCTTATCGTAGAATTACTGTTTGAGTGATGTGAAGGGAGGAGGAATGTTTCCTTTAATATACGATTCTATGGGATCTCACAAAGATCATGCACATTCTGGGTTCAGCAGTAGCTGAAGGGCCGCGTGCTCTTCTAGGACCATTGAATCTACCTCTTTTGTGGGTTACGAAATATAAAACAATAATGTGCTAGTCAAACTCTGGGTTAGATGTTTAGCTTCACCTATCCTCTTATGTTGTAGTCGACACTCAAAAATTGGTTCTAATAAATTAATGATGACGCGCTATCCGTCATTTGACTTTCGACTATATTTAGAGTACTCAACGCGTTAACTGGAGGGCTTCACTCTCCAGTTAACGGCTTGATCGTGCACATCCTGGCAATCAATCGTGACCGGATTTTACGAATGATAAAATTGTATGGCAAGGCCCAGTGGAGTTTCAACGTTGCATCATAACTCTATGCGTTGCCTTTCTTTCAGTTCGGCGTCGACTTTTCCCTAAACAAACTATAATTATTTTTTTCCTTTTTTCAGTTGCTCGGTGAGCTGCTGCTGGATCGCCAAAATTCTATTGTAATGACCAGGTAGATTGGTATGTATATTTCTATTTATTCTATTATATATTTTTTGCTCGTACGGATGCTCAGAATTGACTTCAACTGTCTTGAGCATACTTCATCCCTATCTGGAAACAGCAATATCATAGGCACAAATTCACAATTTTTCTGAATTTTCGGTTCAAGATTGTTCTTTCAAAGTCTAACAACAACAGCGTTAAACAAGGAGCAGTGATCAACAATTCTCTCGCTGGTTAGACGAAGTGAGAAAGCAGTCCTGGGATGTGCAAAAATTTCTCGATTATTCGTTTCGCAATATGTTCTCGTTGGTCTGAGAAAGCGGGAAAACATTGTGAAACGAGAGATCGAACTATTTTCGTGCACATCCCAGAAGCAGACCATATTGAAAGAGTCTGACGCGTCCCCTAAAAGGCCATAGATGGATTGCTTCTCTGATTACAGCAAGCTGAAGGGATGCTTGCGCTTCTCGAACCATGTGGTTTCATCTCCTTTACAAACAAGTGATAATATGATTCTGTTCAAATTCACGGTTTTCTATAAATTGACTTTTGTGCACCTCTCCCAACTATGAGCACAGACATCCACAGATGACCTCAGCAGATATGAAAAACATGGAAGTTCTTAGAATTTGATTCTCTTTCGATCCCGCTAGGTCTCATTCTAAAAATCCAGCCTACCCTCGCGGCCTTTCCTTGTAAGAGACCCTTCAATAGCGAGCTTCACTTTTCAGTCATGAAGATCCCCGCTTCCTTCAAAATCCTTCAAAAAAATAACGAAATAATTGGATGATTTGGTATGAAGCAGGTTCAATGAGCCAACTATAGAGTCGAACATTCTCTCATGTTGAAGAGCACTTCAAAACACACATTTCAACTGCCGCACGGTTTTGCCTAGGTCGAATATCAGCGGAGATACGAGCAAAAAACGGAATCAATTTTTGATGTGATCTACCAGGACTGCTTTTGATCTACCACATCTTTTACTCGGGTTCAGAGATTCCCTATAGATACAGGGTCTATCGAAAATCGATAAGAACATGGGGGTTGTCTTTTCCATGTGCAAGGGTTGTGAAGAAACTTTGCGATTCTACGCTGAAAAGCGTGATATGATCAGTTTCAGTATTATGATTCCCGTGATCGATCTCCAGAATTACGGATAGCGAAAAAAAGGATTTGGTTGCTATTCAACGTTGATTAGGAAATTATTTTGCACAGCGTGTCAAAGGGGGGAAAACCCCTCATTTGCGTGGCAGATTTAATCCCTTTCATTCGTGGACAATGGGAGCGGCGAACAAAGGAACGAGACAATGGAAGCGCTGTGAAATGCAGGGTTTTCGGAACGTTAGCTCATGCCACCTTTGACTGAGATCGAAATTAACCAATCGGCCAGATCAGATTGTGCGGAAGGGGTTTAGGCAACTTTCTGCGCAATCGCCATATCCATATCTTAACTTCCATAGGAGTTAATAGCTCTGGAGTGGGCAAAATAGTCGATTTTAGCCGTTTTCGCAGGGTTTTCGGAACGTTAGCTCATGCCACCGTTGACTGAGATCGAAATTAACCAATCGGCCAGATCAGATTGTGCGGAAGGGGTTTAGGCAACGTTCTGCGCAATCGCCGTGCCCAAATCTTCATCCCCTTTTGAGTTAATAGCTCTAGACTGAGCCAAACTGCCATTTCATCGCAATGTGTTTCAGATTTCAATTATGTTTCAGTCAAATTATAATGACAAATTTTGTCACTCGTTTGATCGAACGGTATTTTAACTATGTTTCAGAGGTTAATAACGATTGGGTTTTCTGATTTTCTCGAAATTTAGCTTACATCAAAGAGTCGAAATATGTTTCGCTAAATCAATAATATATTTTGTCTGATATTTTTGAAATTAGCGGTGAATTTCCACCGACCGACTATAGAGGTGATAATGAGACACAGTGAGAGGGCGATTGTGATCCGAGAATCGCTCCCCCCCCCCCTCTGACACGCTGTGTTTTGTTCATGCAATTGCACCCAAAACTACTGCTTCCAAATTGATTATGTAGAGATGAAACGTTACCGTTCCACATGCCATTATATCACTTGAATTTTGAAATCGGTTCATGAAAATTTATATAATGAGGCAGGTCATGCAAGTAGCAGTTGGGTTTCACCGATAGTCAAAGTGTGAGACGCGTCTTGAGGGAGTGTTAATTGTCAGATTTCCAGTGCGTAAAAATAATTTTTTAATCTGCTTCTAATCTGGAATGGCCGAGAGGGTAGGTTGGAGCTTTAGCACGAGACCTAGCGGGATCGAAAGAGGGTCAAATTCTAAGAACTTCTACTTTTTTCATATCTGATGAGGGCTTCTGTGGACGGCTGGGTTGTAGTGGGATTTCAGGACGTGTCTGATAAATTGACTTTTGTGCACCTCTCCCAACTATGAGCACAGACATCCACAGATGACCTCAGCAGATATGAAAAACATGGAAGTTCTTAGAATTTGATTCTCTTTCGATCCCGCTAGGTCTCGTTCTAAAAATCCAGCCTACCCTCGCGGCCTTTCCTTGTAAGAGACCCTTCAATAGCGAGCTTCACTTTTCAGTCATGAAGATCCCCGTTTCCTTCAAAATCCTTCAAAAAAATAACGGCCGGGAAACGAGAAATTCCCACGGTCGGAAAGGTTCCTGAGAGGGTAGGGTATCGACTACCGTTCAAACTCAAACCCAAGTGTTCATCTTTTGGGAGTCTTAATCGGGAACATAGGGGATGCTAAATCCAAAATTTCAAATCTCTATCATAACCGGAAGTGCCTCAGGCTGACTCCAATTTTTGTCGGTTTCGTGGTGTCCGCCTAAAATGAGTTGCAGCCGCGAGCATCGTAGAGAGACGTGCTATAGCTCATTCGATAGACCGTACACGGTTGCCCGAATAGAGACTTTTCAGAATTGTAAAATTCCTACTGCAAAGGTGCGAAAAATGCCTTCAAAGTTCGAAATTTTGAACCATTTGGCAGTTCAGCTACATTTGGGTTATCCAGCTTTCAATGGAAAATCCAAGTTGCTACCGACCTATTGTAATGAGCATAAATTCGAAAGGATTGGTTTCCATCTGTAGGTGCTGACGCCTTTCAAACATTTTCCCGCGCGAATTTATCCCTCTGCCTCCTCCTCCCTCCCTCCCCTGCTCCTCTCTCTCTCGGCCAGGTCAAAGGTCGTAAACGCGGCGAGTCATCTCAAGTTGTCAACACTCTGGCTACTATGAAATACAAAGTTGAAATTATTGTAAAACAAGTATAATTTTCGAAATCAGCGGGTGAAATTACACCTGGTGGTATCATTGGTTGGGGTCGAACAGGCACTTTCACTGTTGTACCCTCTGGATGAGGAGGGTGAGGAGGAGGGAGATGAAAGCTTCCGACTTAAGCTATTTTATATGGGTATTACGATGTTGGTCGGCGACGTCCAATCAGAGACGGATACTTTCGTCCTTAAGCCAGTCGATTTACGCTCCCTCAGTCATTTACGCTCCCTCAGTCACCTGTCAAGTTACACTAACACGGCCTACGGCTATGTTTTGATGACTGCGCGGTCTAGTTAGATAGTTGCGTCGATAATGACAAAGCATGAAGGGCGAGGGAGATAAACAAAATCAATCGCTCCGCGTCAATAAAAGTCCCGAGATCCACCTTCCATGGGAAGGTGGTGTATCCTGGCTTTGCTAGCAAAGTCAACAGCTTAGTGAATTTTGGCAAAATCTCAAATCAATAAAAGGAGTGAGATCTAGCTATTCAAAACAATCAGTTTAATAAAAGTCCCGGGATCAAAAGCCAAAATTCGCTCTATATTTTCTGAGATCTCGCCAGGAAATTTGAACAATAAAGGTAGAAAATTTAAAATATTGACGCAGGAAAATATAGAGCGAATTTTGGCTTTTGATCCCGGGACTTTTATTAAACTGATTGTTTTGAATAGCTAGATCTCACTTCTTTTATTGATTTGAGATTTTGCCAAAATTCACTAAGCTGTTGGACTTTGCTAGCAAAGCCAGGATACACCACCTTCCCATGGAAGGTGGATTCTTCTTCAGATCGGGTACTCGCGAGCTGAACACTGCTCGAATTCTCGCCCTCGAGCCTGAAATCCTTTGAGTTCTCAAGTATCAACTCACCATCCACTGCCCATTCCGACCATTCGAGGTGAGCGATTGTGGAGTTGTGCAAATTCCTCCGCTCATATCGCCGATGTCTCAGTCAACCTGGGAAGATGATTTGTTGAATTGGAATATCACAGGGTGTGGCGATAGAAATTCGGCTTTTTAGAATTCATTTTTTTCTTCTTCATCATTATTCCGTTAATGCATGTAAACTTTTATTCTTTTTAACAACAAATAGTTACCGTATCCTACCGTATTCTCTCAGGGTCATCTGGTGGAGATGAAGCGGACGTTGCTTCTTCTCAATTTCGACATCGAGACACTGCGATCGGCTGCGAATCAATTCATGCGGGTACGGTAGCATGGTCTGCACAGTACTTTCAGTAAGAACAATTAACTTGACAATATGTCAGGTTTACAATTATGAGACGACGTAATGGAATCATGGATGACGTTCAACTTTTTATTTTCACAGGCTTGCCTATATTCTCCACACAATTATCGAAATGTCCAACGTACAATAATCTCCTCTTCCCCTAAGGAGGCACTTCTGGGCGAGACGATAATAATAATAATAATAAGTTATCATGTTATCGGGCGCAAGAAAATAGATTATGAAACGTAAGCAACGAAAAAAACATGAGATACGATGTCACAACTAGGCAACAAAGAAGTGGGATGAGGGTTGGAACTAAACGAGCTTTTTACGGAAAGTCATGGCACTAAAGTCATTCCACTTATTGACTACGATGCTGTTGTACGCCCCCGCAGATCGCCCTCGCTGCCATCAAACACTCACTCGCCAGCATTGGTGAGGGAAGGGAGCGGGTAGGATTACTGCATCGATTGTGAGACAGTAGTTCTGGCAAATATAGCTTAAATTTTTAACAGACGCCTCGGATCTATCACTGATCGCAAAAATTTTTGCACTTGATTAATCGTTGAAACATCAATCGGATTAGAGCAGCGCTTATTGCATTTAGTCGTTGCAACTTCCCAATCGGGAAAGTATAGGAAATACAAATTGGGACATTCAGCGACTAATTACAGCCAAATCTCCCGAGGTGCTGCGGGACTTCGTGCAGAAACTGCTGGGCGTCGATGACGCTAATGGTGACTGGAATTTAATTTATTGTAATCGAATTCTTGCCTGTTTTCCTAAGTCGTATTGTAATTGTGCGCGCATTCGCATATTCTCAGATATGGTTCATACTCATTATGATGTCTCAAAAATATAATTTGTAAATTATAATTAATAATCTTTTCCAGTCAGTGACAGCAGGTCTGCGAGCGGCGCCGAAGCTGCGGCTGCAGTAGAGAAACTGATGACGAGGTGAGAGGAGGGAAAGAGAACAGGCAAGAAATTCTATTTTTTTGTATTTTGTTTTATGTTTCACTGAATCGCCATAGCTTTTAGCTCTTGAATATAGCAATGACACTAAAGTCCTTGCCTTTAAAAATATTCAAAGCAGCTCGGAAAGTAGTCGAAATTGAGCCATGTTTATTTTTAGATATCAGAAGTTTTGTGTTTCAACGATTCGTTATGTGCGGATAAAATTTGAAAGGAACAATAATAATACAACTTGCATCGAAAAAAACAAAGTTACATTTGCAGGATATAGTGGGGGCAAAGAGGGATATTACGATGGGAATTGCTTTATAACTACTGTGTTCATTGCCTTACTTTTCAGACTGGAGCAGATCTGTGAGTGCGTTCGAGCGGGCGTCGCAGCCGTTCCGACGCCGCCGGAGCAGCAGACGCTGCAGGTGAGAGGGACGTAGTGATGATGATTGAGAAAGATGTACTCTGTAGATAGAAGAACAGCATTATTAAGCCGATAAAATCACAACTTTTTATTCGCGTAGGCGCATTCCTCTTGAACACGCTTGAAGCTTGAGGTTTCACAGTGTTTTAAAGATCAATTGTGAATCGGATCTCCAATTTGGAATGGATTTGCAGTCCTCGGATAAATAGATGGTTAATATTTAGTTCTCGAGATATTGTCATAGTCCCTTTGTACCGTACCTTCTCCTCCCTTTCAGAATCGATCGATGATCTGGGGTCAATTGCAGCAGGTTTTGGAGACGCGAAAGATGGCGAGTAACGGAGGAAAGAAAGAGGAACCAGTGGATTCGGACGACGAATAGAAGAGTACCGTACCCCCTATCTACCGTACCCCTTCTGTGCTCCTACATTACTACGTGTTGATCTACCGTTACCCTTAATTTTCGAAATCGTTTGGTTGTAATTCCATTAAGTTATTGTGGTAATGACGGGTGTATGAATGTTAATCTTCCACGTTGATGAAGTATCTGATTTGTACAAGCAATGGTTTAACGAAGAGAAAATTCGGAATTGTTATCACGCCTCTCACCTAATAATCGAAATGTCTTCAGCATTTCTCGGATTTGGCTAAAAATTGACTTGTGTTTTTGCGACATTTGGGTAGGTCCGTCTATTTTTCGACATTTGGGTAGGTCAGTACTAGTTAGAGAGATCCCGAAAATTGCAAAGTATTATCATCATTTCGACGGCCTCGGCACCATGTGCTTACTTGTGATCTTTCAATTTGCGACTGCTTTGCTCAATTTTCGGCTAATTTAAAGAAAAGTTGCCTCTGAGTGACCCCTACTCATTTTTCGAGCTCTTTCGATCTGTATAAACTAGAATTCATGAAAGTGCCTCTGAACGGTGTCACATTCAAGATCGATTTTCTCGAAAATTTAAGTGAAAGCGCAAACAAAATTTCTGGAGTGTAAAGCGCTTATTACGGGCTTCAGAATGAGTGGCTTATGGTTTTCATCGCGTGGGGGTTGGATAGTATTGTTCTTTTAAAGTTTCCAGTTGATTTGAAGTTCTTTCATTCGATGCAGACCGCCACCTTTCTGAGTATCGGGGGAGAATGAGAGGGGTTTTTACGTTTTTCCACATGTGTTTCAGTTGAGGTTTAAACGAATTAATCGTTCGAACGTTAATAGATTCTCTGAAACACTCATGAAAAAAGTACAACCCCGCTCATTCTCACCCGAGTCTCAGAAACGAGGCGGTCTGCATTGAATTAAACGACTTCAAATCAACTGGAAACTTCAAATGGACAATACTCTTCAACCCCCCACGCGATAAAAATAGTAAGCCACTCATTTTGAAGCTCGTAACAAGCGCTTTACACTCCAGAAATTTCGTTTGCGCTTTCACCTAAATTTTAGAAATAGTCGATCTTGAATGTGGCTCCGTTCAGAAGCACTTTCATGAATTCTGGTTTATACAGATCGAAAGAGCTCGAAAAATGAGTGGGGGTCACTCAGAGGCAACTTTTCTCTAAATTAGCTCACAATCGAGTAAATAAGATTCAAAGTCAAAGAGCACATGTGAGCACATGGTGCCGAGGCCATCATAATTATGATATGCAGTTGAAATGTTGGGGGGATGCTTAGACGTGTCAGAAGAGTTCAAAACTGCATAATATCTGTTTCTCGTCATTTTATCAAATCCGACTGGTTGTTCGGTCCTTACGTGAGAGGCGTGTTATGAGAGATTAGAAGCAACAATACACTTGGTTACGTCACCGGAGGATTATTATCTACAAGACCGGAAGGAAGAACCATGCAAGTGCAGTAAGATACTAGTGAGGTAGTCAGCGGACTACCAATGAGATTCGTGCTTCAACTTCGTTACATAGCTTGCTTGAGTAGTGAGTCTTCGATTTTTCGACCAGTGCGTATCCAACATAATATTACTTTATTAACCTACTAATCGATAATCAATCGATATATGTGCAGGTCGGCAATTGGCTGCAGACTGTGAAGGGCATCATGAGGGACAGGATCCGCATTCAGAGCAGGTATACGATATCCTTGTATTACGGTAGGATTAGAGTACGATTGGCAAGATTTCGATTAATAATTTTACTGGGTACTGCTTTTGTTGAGATGTAATGGGATACCCACTTTATGTGCAGAATAAGAGCTATATTTACAAAGGTACACAGTGTCGGAAATTTAGAATATATGGTTGCAGATCTCGTGTTTCAGCCACGTCGTATATATAGGTTGATTCGAAATTAACCAATTTTTTTAGACTTGGATTTTGTTCAAAATAACCGATAAAAAATCTTTTTTCATTTATGTAATCATTTCACTAATTTAATTTATCAATAGTCAATTAATTCTATGCTATTAATTAACTATTTAAACTGCCTCTAGGTTGCTCAACTGGCGCAGGAGACGTACTCGGCTAACGTCCTGCCCATGTTCATCAAGAATCTATCCAAGTTCGACTTCGAGAGCAAGAAGGTGAGATCGTACCCTATCGACTACCGTAGTCTGAGCATAGCTCTGAGAAAGAAAACAGGGCACGATTAGAGGACGTTAGAAAACAGATTATATGCGTTTATTCCCCTTGATGCATTGTTCTTTTTACATATTTCTTGTTAGTAAGCTCAATGTATGGAGGACTGTTCATTCTGTCAAACACCCCGACGCGTAATTCGTGTTTCAGCACCATCTCATAACTTGTTGCATAGCAACTGCCGGCGGTCTGGCGAGCTCTCTAATTAGAAATAATAATCAAAAAAAACTTTCATTGATATTTTATTGTGTAATCCATTCTTATATACAGTATCGCCAGAAAGTATTGGCCAGCTTTTTCTTTTCATCATAGTTTTTGAATCGATCGATGTATTGAGCTAAAAATTGAACTACGAATAGCAAATCTAATGGGGAACAATCTGCTGTTATTGCGAACTTATCCAAATTTCTCATTCTTGCGTAGTGATGACGCGACGCAATCGCACACCACTTTTTCGAAAAATTATATTCCTATTAGGTTGAACAGAAAGTCTTTATAAACTGTTTTGCTCGATCACTGCTCAGTGCACGAGACCTTTGGTGTTCCCTCGCCTCTAGTGAATAACTCATGACAAAGGGACTATGTGGTCAACAACTCCCCATTCCACGCCTTTCATTCTGCCACTAGTAAGACCACGATGTTTGTTCCCACGGCCTTGCACATCCGCAACGTTCTGTTATTCGTATTCCTCTCTCACACTACAATGAAGGAATAGGAACGTCAGTTGGCTGAAGTGTACGATTCATATGCCACTCACTACCAGACCATGCGCAATTGGTACCAACTCTTCGAGAAGGGGGACTTTTCCATGGATGATCATGACCGGTCTGGGAGGCCACCCGAGCTGGATTTGGATGCGCTACGGATCGTAGTGGAATTGGATCCTTCCCAAATACCCGCGACATGGCAGCCACACTTGGGGTATCGCAAAGCACCATCGTAAAATGATTGGTCTCCATTGGCAAGAAGAAGAAGCTAGGCCGTTTCATACCCCACAAATTGACCCAAGACCAGTTTGACCACCGCGTCGACGATTCCCTTTCTCTACTCACTCTTCACGCTGGAGATCGATGGTTGGACCGTCTCATAACAGGGGTCGAGAAGTGGGTCTGCTATGAGAATCACCATAGGAGGGCACAGTGGGTGGATGCCAATGAGACCCCACAGGACGTCGCAAAGCCTGACCTTCACCCTATGAAAATCTTGCTCTCTGCCTGGTGGGGGGTGGATGGCCCGATTTACTGGGAGCTCCTACCCGAGGAGCGGATAATTACTGAATATGTCTACACTAAACAACTACGGAATCTCAAGAAGAAATTCGCACAATCTGCCCTGAACGGCAAGAAAGTGTACTATCAACACGATAACGCCCGACCCCATGTTGCACGGCAGGTCAAGCAGGAGCTGTCCAAATAAGGCTGGATGGTTCTCCCTCATACACCGTATTCTCCTGACTTGGCCCCTTCGGATTATTGGTTGTTCTCGGATCTGACCCGTCATCTCGATCAGAGATCCTTCATTTCCCGTGGGGCGATCGAGGCCGCACTCAAGCAATATTTTGATTCGCGCCGAGATGGGTTCTATAAGGAGGGAATCCATAAGTTGCCTGAACGTTGGAGATTTGTCATAGATAACAATGGTGCATACGTTTGATTTCGCTCTTGCGCTTTATTGTCAGAAGAAGGGAAATAAAAAGTTTATAAAGACTTTCTGTTCAACCTAATAGTAAGAAATTTTTCCTACAGCTCAAATTTCTTGGATATTGGGACATCTCCTAGGACTACCCAGAAAACAATTTTCAAATTGCTGCGACCCCGGACCACGTTGCTGCAGCTGCTGCAAGTTTGAAACTGAAAACGCATAACTCAGCTTCTAGGGAAGCTAGAGACTCGTACAAAGCAGAAAAATGATCGCCATCATAACCCGAGATGATCCTGAAAGTTTGGTATTGATCGGTTTTCGTTTGCCCTCATGGCACGAAAAAGTCACTTTTCGGAATGACCGTACTTTGGGTGCTTACCATTTCAAGAAATCATTAGCCTAAAATTTGGCTCCTTGACAGGGAGTTGCAAAAACCATAAAAGAATCGATTCCCAACTTTTGGTGGAGCTTGCACCACTTTCCGGGCCATAGTCAACGATCTACGGACGCGCGCCACTCTCGAAACGCACGATTTCTCTTCGCGCCGCTCTCTCGTCACTCTCTCACCGTGTATGGAAATGAAGTGGGCTCGAGAGGAGTGCGCGTCGGTAAATCGCTCGCCACGGGCCGGAAAGCGAACCAAAGTCTACGAAAAGTTGGGAATCGATTCTTTGATGGTTTTTGCAACTTCCTGTCCAGGAGCCAGATTTTAGGCTAATTATCTCTTGAAATGGTAAGCGCCCAAAGTACGGTCATTCGAAAAATTGACTTTTCCATGCCCTGAGGGCAAACGAAAACCGATCAATACCAAACTTTCAGGATCATCTCGGGTCATGATGGCGATCATTTTTCTGCTTTGTACGAGTCTCTAGCTTCCCTAGAAGCTGAGTTATGCGTTTTCAGTTTCAAACTTGCAGCAGCTGCAGCAACGTGGTCCGGGGTCGCAGCAATTTGAAAATTGTTTTCTGGGTAGTCCTAGGACATGTCTCAATATCCAAGAAATTTGAGCTGTAGGAAAAATTTCATACAAGAAATATAATTTTTCGAAAAAGTGGTGTCCGATTGCATCATCACTACGCAAGAATGAGGCTTTTGCATATGTTCGCAATAACAGCAGATTGTTCCCCATTCGATTTACTATACCTAGTTCAATTTTTAGATAAATACATCTAGTGGTTCAAAAACTATGGCGAAAAGAAAAAGCTGGCCAATACTTTCCGGCGATACTGTATAGTCGTATGTTATCCGTCCTAGCTATTATGTTTCTTTATAACTTGTATGCGGTGTTTTGCTCAGTTCTTTATTAATATAGTTGACAATTGGATTGATGCAGCGCATTTTCAATGTTATCATTTTATTTCATTCATGTTACAATACAATGTACTCTCATATTGAGGGCGTAGTTTCGAATGTTGTTGCGTTTTTCTCGAATGCGGAATGTGTACTGAAAGTGTTACACAAGGAGAAATACTCCTTGTGTAACACTTTCTGTCGCTGGTTAGATAAGTGAGACAGCACGCAACAGGGCCAGCCACTTCCCAGACAAGCATGAACGCCCCCTCGCACTGAAGGGACATCTCTAACCTGGACAACGGGGAAGCTGGTGATGAATCTGCTGAAGAAGAAAAGTAAGAGCATCCAGTTCGAGGCATTCCACGTTTTCAAGGTGGGCGATGTAGTTTTTGAAAACTATTCGATTTGTCTTATCTGAAAGGCTTGCTCCCCATGAAAGTTTGTGCTTCACATTTTACACAAGAGTGTGATAAGGCGCCGTCGATGATTCGGTCGTGTGTTGGTTGCTTAAAAATGCAAAAATACGATACGCTATTTTAGCAATTAAAGGAGGAGTAAACTCAAAATTTAATTTTTGAAACTATCATATGCACGGCCTAGAGCTCCACAACGATAAAAAGCTCCGAAATTTTCACATTGCTATCTCCATTCCGAACAGAGTTATAGCTAGTTGGCTGGGAGCCAGATCAGGGAAAGCTCAGGGAAGGGGGCGAGATAGCACACGACTTGAATAAAGTGAGTCCCTAGGTGAAACATATTCCAACCGGGCGCGCATTTGCATTTACTCCTCCTTTAAGGATTAGAAGGACGAGGAAATAAATGGAGAACGACGGTTAGCGATAAAAGCTGGCGCTTCGTCTACAGCACAAGAGTTGTTCTCTATCCCGATTGGTTGTGGTGCTGCGCTTATAGAAAACTATCGTTTAATCGTCGTTCAATGCCTTCGATACGATTGAATGCTTTCTGGTAAGCTTGTCTGTTTAACTGGTAGCTCACAATCATATTATAATTCAAGCTACTTTTTTTAAACCTGCTATATTCAGTTTCAATGAGTGCGTATGGTTTGAAAATAGTATTAATGGGAACGGTGTTCTAAAATTCGCCCATTTTTCGCTCATCGAAAATACTCGAAAAGCCCTGTCAAATTTAGTGTTTCACAAGATGCCCAAGTTGATGTAGTCCCGTTTTTTTCAATATTGTATGTGATCCTCTGAAAAAAACCAATTCTGCCACCGAGAAGTATATTTAGGCCCCGCAAGCCCCGCCCACTTGACTCCGACGCGATTCCGCCAGAAAGTGTTATCGGGAGAGCACAAGCGTCATTCTCAACAAAATCGTTCGTTTAAAAAAAGAATCTGAAAGCTCTCCACGAGAGGAATCCAGTGGTTGGTCGACGAACTGTGTCTGACTCCTCTGAGTAGGTCAGAATACATGTTTTGTTGTGAACATAGCTATTACGAACTACAAAACGTGTCTTCTGACCTACTCAGAGGAGTCAGACACAGTTCGTCGACCAACCATTGGATTCCTCTCGGAGAGAGATTTCAGATTCTTTTTTGAACGAACGATTTGGTTGAGAATGACGCTTGTGCTCTCTCTTCGCGCAACATTTCATAAAGGAGGGAATACGAGCGAACGAGTGCAAGGGGCGGAGTTTGGGAGCGCTATTTCTTCATATTTCTCACCCGGCGCGTGTAGATGGGGTAAGGCACAACCCGGAAAGGGCGAAGCTCTACCCAAATTTTTGGCGTTTTGACTGGGATGAAGTGGAATTGGCTCCGCCCCTCACTCCCCTGTCTCGCTTTTTGACGTTCTACGTTGTCGGTTTTTCGCGTACTTTATGCGCTCTAGTACGATTCTGGGTATCGACAAACGGCCAAAAGTATGATCTTATTTGGATCCAAATGGGCAAGTTGAGCATACTTAGGGTGACATAGCTTCATTTCGGCCATACCGCTTGTGGTCCCTACGTGTGTTGTCAATTGCTTGCTGGATTTATTTTTCATCGTTAATACTATTAGCAAATTAAATAAATGTTCCGTTGTTAAGGTATTCGTGGTGAATCCGAACAAGCCACGTCCGATCGCGAATATTCTATTGCGAAATCGGGAGAAACTCGTCGATTTCCTCACCGCCTTCCCCAACGATATGTGCGTTGACTCTATTAACATTAATTTACAGTTATAGAAACTGTGATCATATTATAAATACCAGTCATTACTGAGTTATGATGTTGATTCGTGTCGCTTCTTTTTTCTTCGGGGAAGTTGAACTTTTTTTTAGTTGAAATTCCTTTACTTGCCAGGCATAACAAGGCTTCACTGTCGAGTTATCGCCTTATCGAACTACATGGCAATTGTAGAGGAGTTGCTGGGCCAAAATACAAGTATAAAGTTCAAAATTGTGAAACAAGGTTCAGAGTGAGGCGCCTCGTTACGCCTTAGCGTTTTCCAATCTCGTATTTGCAGAATGTTTTCGCGTTGGTTCTATAAATCAAGTATGCAAAAATATTACTTTTCCGTTTCTCAGCGAGTTGCTGGACCGCTACAACTTCAAGGTGATGTCCGTTTATATTTAGTGTATTGCATTTTATTTCACTCGGATCCAAAAATAATCAAATTCTAAGAACTTCTACGTTTTCCATAGCTGTTGAAGAATTATTTTGACGGCTGGGTGGTAGTGGAATTTCGGGACCCTGAGAAATTTACGGTTTTGATCGACTTCTACAGAAGCCTTCGGCATCTATGAAAAACGTGAAAGTTCTTCGAATTTGATCGGCTGTCAATCCCGCGATGACTCGTTCAAAAACTCCAACTTACCCTCACCTTTCATAGTAAGACTAGCAACAACAGGGATGCACTCGATAGCAAAAAGAGTGATGCAGTAGGAGAAATGAGTACTGCGAGTGTTAGGCAAAGATCAATCCACCTTCCGTGGGAAGGTGGCGTATCCTGGCTTTGCAAGCAAAGTCAACAGCTAAGTGAATTTTGGCAAATTCTCAAATCAATAAAAGGAGTGAGATCGTACTATTCAAAAAATCAAGTCAATAAAAGTTCCGGGATCAAAAGCCAAAATTCGCTCTATATTTTCATGCGTAAATATTTTAAAATTCGTACCTTAATTGATCAGATTTCTGAGAAAATATAGAGCGAAATCTCAGAAAATATAGAGCGAATATTGGCTTTTGATCCCGGAACTTATATTGACTTGATTTTTTGAATAGTACGATCTCACTCCTTTTATTGATTTGAGAATTTGCCAAAATTCACTTAGCTGTTGACTTTGCTTGCAAAGCCAGGATACGCCACCTTCCCACGGAAGGTGGATCTCGGGACTTTTATTGACGCGGAGCGATTGATTTTTTAAATCTCCCCCGCCATATCCAACTAGACCGCGCAGTCTTCAAGACATAGCCGTTGTTCGTATTACTGGTACTTGACAAGTGAGTGAGTGAGGGAGCGTAAATCGACTGGCTTAAGAACGAAAGTATCCGTCTCTGATTGAAAGTCGCCGACCAACATCGTAATACCCATATAAAGTAGCTGAAGTCGGAAGCTTTCAAGTCCCTACTCGTCCCTCTCTTCTCCCAAAGGGTACAACAGTGAAAGTGCCCGTTCGACCCCAACCAATGATACCATCTGGTGTAATTTCGCCCGCTGATTCCAAAAATGATACTTGTTTAGCATTAATTTGAAGTTTATATTTCATAGTAGGCAGAGTGTTGACAACTTGAGATGACTCGCCGCGTTTACGACCTTTGACCTGGCCGAGAGAGAGAGGCGCGGGGGAGGGAGAGAGGAGGAGGCAGAGGGATAAATTCGCGCGGGAAAATGTTTGAAAGGCGTCAGCACCTACAGATGGAAACCAATCTTTTCGAAATTCAGCTCATTGGATTTGCCGTGTCAACATTAGTCTACAGTAGACCGGTAGGAACTTGGATTTTCCATTGAGAGCTTGGATAGCCGAGAATGTGGCCGAACAGCCAGAGGGGTCAAAATTTCGAACTTTGGAGGCCTTTTTCGAACCTTTGCAGATGGAATTTCACAAATCTGAAAAGAGTCTAGGCAGGCAACCGACTATGCTCTATCGAATGAGCTATAGCACGTCTCTCAACGACTGCTGCAAGCTAAAGTCAAAAAACCGGGACGCCGCGCAACCGACAAAAATCGGAGTCAGCCTGAGGCACTTCCGGTTACGATAGAGACTTGAAATTTCGGATTTAGCATCCCCCAGGCTTCCACCGAGGATACTTTACCGATAGAATTAAGACAACAACGTTATGGTCGTGGGGAAGTCTCACTTTGCAGTTATGCCAGTCCGTTCGAGAGACAAAATGTAATTGTGAGAACAAACAGTATGTCACCTAATATTTTGTTGTTCAACATTAGTAATATTAATTAATATAATTAATGAACCATTGTTAAGGTGTTCTTGGCGAATTTGAACACAATTTCACGGAATGCGTATGGCTTACAAATAGCAATAATGAGAATGTTCTACAGTTCGCCCAATTTTTGCCGCTTCGAAAATACTGGGAAATCCCTGGCTAATTTCGTGTTTCGCAAGCTACTAAGGTTGCTGGGAAGTCTCGTTTTGCAATTCCACCTGGTCACTTGAGGAAAAATAATTATCACCAAGCAGTTTATTGTCTATATTTTGACGGATTTATTTTCATCATTAAAGAAGGAGTAACACGAAAAATTTGTTTAATTATCCAGTATGAGTGTGTAATAGAAGCCGGCAGCCCGATCATGAATCACTTTATCCGAAGTTTCACAGACAGGTCTGAGGCTATTTACAAACGCGCAAAGTTCATTGATAGCGCAGGGTAGTGGCTAGTTCGTTTGTGTTTCACTCGCTCCACATATTTTTTGCCTCTTTCTAGAGGTAAATTCGCTACAGTTTCCCATTGCGAGCGCAATATCTTCGTGGTGGGACTCCCTAGCATTCATTCATGTTACCCCTTCTTTAATACTATTAGTTATTATGATTAATTGACCATGCATAATGTATTTGTGGCGAATCCGAACAAGACGCGCATCGCCTTCAACAACGAAAATGAACAAAAAAAATGTTCACTGAATGCTCGTGTTTCGCAATCTTCCTAAGACAGCTATGTAGCCATACTCAAAATCGTTGAATGTAGTGCAGAGCTTATGAGAAAAAAAACTTATTACTCAATGTGAAATGTTGAAAGCAATCTTTTACAAGGAAAGGTCGCGAGAGTATGTTGGAGTTTTTGAACGAGTCATAACGGTATCGAAAGATGATCAAATTTTTTTGTCATATATGGCCTTTGTGCATGTCTGCGATTATAGTCGGGAGAGGTGTAAAAAATTCAATTTCTCAAGCTTCCGAAATTTCCCTACCACACATGCACCCATAGATGCCTTCAGCAGATATGGACAACGTAGAAATTCGTCTAATTTGACCCTTTTTCGATCCTGCTAGGTCCCGCTCAAAAACGCCACCGAAAACTTCAGTGAATTTGCACTGTATAAATTGACCTTAGCATATTAATTTATTTCCGTAGGTTTCCGTCCAGTCATTTCCTGCACGTACCCGATGTTGGGACCATCAATTTCGCGTTTCTCAAAGTTCCAAAAAAATATGGGAAGTGTGTGTGAGCAATCCCTTGCCGACGTTTTCTTAGAAAACAAAATTTGTAAACAAGTCTACCCTCTTCGGCTTTAAACAATCGATTTTAGTAATATTTATATAAAATCAATTTTTTTTTCTATTTCAGGACGGAGGACGAACAATTCAACGACAAGAAAGCGTATCTACTCAAGCAGATGAATGTAAGGTGTGAAGACGATCGATAATTGAGTTTCTCACCGTTTCAACGTAATTGACCTCACCTTCTGTTTCTGGCCCTAACAATGGTACAATAAATCAAGCGATTCTCTCATGATCGCTTAGAGCCTTTGCACCGTGGTATATTTAGTATAACAACGATAGTCCGACCACCTGGCTGATCTCGTGTTGTACCACGAGTCTTTGCGCAAGTTTTTCGAATATGTCGAAACGAATGTCCTTATACGACGTCGCGAGCTTTCACCTTCAAGGTTAATGATTGTACAAATATTTGTTACTTTTGTATTCGTACACACATGTGATTCATCGACCAGTGGGATCGATTCAAATATGGCTATGAGGTGTGGCTGAAACATGGTTGTCCCGTGTACCCAACACATTGAAATTTCCTCATTAAAAGTGGCGAGTGGCCTTTTCCTTATTCTAGGTTGAGTTTTTGCCTAATATTTATTGTTTGACACAGGAAACGACTTGCTGTTACTTCTCGCGCTTCGTACGAGGTTACGAGGAATTTATGAAACTGGCGATTGCATAATTTGCTGGAGCAATGGTTTGACTCTCTTCAGTTTGCACGCTCTCTCGCCGGCCAGAGAGACGAAATAAAATATGAAAGTAAAATACAATAACTTTCGAACTATCATCGCAAATGTTGGTATTTGTGATTAGTCTTTCTGGAAAGAGTGGAAAGAGGCTATATTAGGACGAGTACCAAGCAGGTGTACATTTTTTTCTTTTTAAAAAAATAACTTCTTGGCAATGGGAGTTTCTGGGGGGGGGGGGGGGGTGACAAAACGTAAACCGACAAAAAGTAAACAAATCGCAGCTCCCTCGGGATTCGAAGTAGAGACATGGGAGTTGTTGTATTGTTATCAGTATGCCCTCCACTACACCACCCTGATTAGATCCTCTAACAAAGTGAACTTGAGTTTTACTCACGACCGACGTATAGGGTCGTATAGGTTCATGGTCTCAAATTAGGAATTTGAGTGGAAAATCATGGTTAGGTAAACAGTAAATGCCGAAACCAAACGATGTTCATGTTACTTTGTTAGAATACTTGCTGGTGTACTAGAATATCGATTGATTATGGCATTTACTGTTTATCTAAGCATGATTTTCCACACAAAATTACAAATTTTAGGCCATGAACCCTATACGTCTTTCGTGAGTAAAACTCAAGTTCACATAGTTAGATGATCTAATCAGGGTGGTGTAGTGGAGGGCATACTGATAACAATGCAACAAGTCCCAAGTCTCTACTTCGAATCCCGAGGGAGCTGCGATTTGTTTACTTTTTATCGGTTTACGTTTTGTCACCCCCCCCCCCCCCCGAGTTTCTGGAACAGAATAAAAGTTGAAATATCAAAATAATACTACTATGATGAAATGGTCAGGTAGATTTTTAAAAATTATATTTACTTTATTGTATTTTTTTGTAAGGAGGAATGATAGAATTGCAAACAACTATCTTGAACATGTCCATCTCGAAACCGAAATGTCATGGGCAACTAGATTTAACTTGTTTTCTGAATTGTTCTAAAAAAAGTCTAGCAACAACCGGGGTCCAATCAATTGCAATAGGTAAGGTCGATCATTCTCTCGCTGGCTCGACGAAGCGAGAGAGTACCCAACAGAGTTCTATACATTGCAGGTACATCTCTAACCCGGACAATCTGAAGCTAATGATAAATCTGCTGAAGAACATGAGCAAGGGCATCATATTCAAGGTGGGCACATAATTTACTATTTTTTAGTCTGTCCCGAATTGGGTGAGTGAATCACGAACTTTTAAGGAACGTTAATATATTGCGCTAGTTCAAAATAGCTCATTGATCTATGTTTGTATTTTTCCCACATGAATGATCACCGAATTATTCAGGGCATGTTCTTGCAATCTTTATCAGGTTATGAAGCGCAAATGTTCATGGTAGCGAGCTATATTAGGACGATCAACGACCTGGTGTAAACGTTCTTCTTTTTTGTATTAACTTCTTGGCAATATGAGTTTCTGGAACAGAATAAACGTTGAAATATTAAAATATTTCGAATAGGTTCAACTGTGCTTCGCTGACTCATCTTAGCTTTCTCCATCTTCTGCGCTGTAATGTGAAGTCTCCGTCATAGTCAAAATTTATAACATTTGCTATTGCATTTGCTCGACGAGCTGCTGCTGGACAGTAACAACTTGATGATCAAAAAATTTATATTTATTGGAATGTAAATTTTCATTTATTGTATTGTTGTAATATAAATTTATATTTATTGCATTATTTTTTTCGTAGGGAGAGGGAGAACTCAATTGCATACGAGAGACTTTTTGAGTCAGTGAACATAATTGCGAAGACCCTTGGCAAAGTGCGAAAAATCGAAATCGCCCTAAATGTGCCAACATGTAGTACTCGACGAACATAGCTCTGGTGCCACATCTTTAGTGTTCTAGACCGCTCTCTGCGAAATGGGAGCTCACTTGTACCAGAAATTTGAAATTTCGAATTTTGCCATTTCAAAACCGATGTGAATCACTGATGTCTCAACAAATTACTAATATTCCATAGATTATGTGTGACAAATTATAGAATAATTGGACATCAATTCGTGAAGAAACAGCGAAAATAAAATATGGAAATTTTTAATTATTAGGTTGATGCAAAAGTTTCGATACGATTTCACGCATTAAATTTTTGACCCATAACTTGGTTCAGCCTTTATCAATTCTTCCATTCTTTTTTGCATTATATTAGTATATGTGAGCTCTTCATAGCGCACTTATTGGCGAATCCGAACAAGTCGCGAAGGTCCGCCGACATTCTGCTTCGAAATCGGGAGAAACTCGTCGAGTTCCTCACCGTCTTTCATAATTGGCCAGTTCAATTTAGAACGATATTTTCCATTGTTAATTTAGTAAAATTTAAATTTAATCCTCTCCATTCTCATGTAACATCGAATAACAAGCGGTATACAAACTGCGCTAGAGTAGAATATGATGACAATGACACAAAATCGGATAGTGTTTACTTGTCCGCGAATTTTGCACTGTGTACTGTCTTGGCATATGAGCTTAGTATCGTATAGTTCTAACCAGTAGGTTCATGCACACGCAGCGGCAGAGATTAATCCCATCAAGTTCGTTTTTCTCAACCAGCTAAAATTTATTGAAATTATTCGTGAGCAATAGACGTTCGACTGTTGAGTTAAAAACAAATTAATTATTTTAATTTGACTATTTATCGATTTATTGTTCGATTATTTTGTTATTTGTCGATTATTTTCTGTTTCAGGACGGAGGGTGAGTAATTCAACGGCGAGAAAGCGTATCTAGATGAAGGTGTAATAAGACGACTGATCGATAATCGATCCTGCGTGATCTACCTCTCATGGCATATAGTATATCAACGATAATCTCAGACACGACCACCCTAGGCTGGTACTGTACCGCCGTCTAAATAGTACGTGGAGATGTCGTCGTTAAAAGTGGAAAGTGGCTTTTTCCTTGTTCTAGGTTGAATTGTTGTTTAATGTTTTGTTTTGCGCTGGACCCGAACTGATATTACTAATCGCGCTTCTTCTATGACTACGATGAACTTATGAAACATGCAATTGCTAGTTTGCTGGTTCTTGGTTTTGGTGCTCCAGCTCTCAGATGCATATTTCGGCTAGTTCAGAAAAATATAATATGTGATTTCAAAGACTATGCGACCTGGAAATGGATCTAGTAATTCACTCGAACGTCTAAGATAAGAAGCCGCTACTGACTACAGTAACCCGGGGAGTGCGAGAGTTGAGACTGCGCGCTTGATGCTTTTGGAAGTAAGGATGCAAAGAGCGATAAGGTCGATAAGAGAATGCCGAGATCATAGGAAGGATATTGGGGTAAAGTAACGAGGTATTCGACAATTAATTAGTTTCGGATCGCATTGAGATCATTCACATTCTGGCTTCGGCAGTACTGGCTTAATGGTTGTTTGTGCTCCTCCCAGTTCTTCGAATTTCGTCTGTGAAAAAAACGAAAATTGTTTCCTTCTAAAATTCAGGATTCGTTGTGAAGGCTTACCGATTCTCATGTATTCTTGACCGAAAAGTTAAAAACCAGTAAAAGTAAATACAATTCAAAATAGTACACCAAAGTAACGCTGCGTTACGTTGTCTTAATGCTATCCGTCGTCTCCCATGCAATCATCCTAGCTCTTCAAGCGAACTACAAATAATAATGTTTATTATATTTTAAATTGCTCGGCGGGCTGCTGCTGGCTTTACCGCCACTGCTGCAACGTTTACTGTGTTGCGGTTTTTACTTTACAACGAGGAAGGGGCTGCATCGAATGCACATGTCTTGAACATAATTCATCCCCATCTCGAAACCAAAATGGCATGGTCACAACAATTCTGAATTTTTCTGAAGAGAACTGGTTCTGTTACAGTCTAACAACAACAGGAGTACATGTGATTGAAACAGAATGAGAGAATAAGCGAAATGAGTACTACCAGTGTAGGACAAGAGGTAGCAGTCTGCAATTCTCTCGCTGGCTAGAAGAAGTGAAAGAGCAAGGAAAACAGAGAGAGTCAGACACTTCCTCCAGACAAGAATGAATTCCCCTCTCACTGCAGGTACATTTCTAACCCGGATAACCTGAAGTTGATGATGAATCTGCTGAAGGAGAAGAGCAAGAGCATCCAGTTCGAGGCCTTCCACGTATTCAAGGTGGGCGTAGAATTTACTATTTGATTAATCTTTTCAAAAAAATCTTGCTCACCATGAAAGTTCACGTTTCGTATCCTGCGTAAGATCGTGGGAGCATGCTCCCAATGATTCATTGTTCAATCCTGTGGTTAAAAATAGAAATATGGATCGATGAGCTATTTTAAAGGATGAGTAAAGGCAAACGCGCGCCCGGTTAAAATATGTTCCAATAAGAGGACAACTCTCTTCAAGTCGTGCGTTCTCTCGCACGTTGCCTGAGCTTTAACTGATTTGTCTTTCCGCCAACTACTGATAGCTTTGTTCGTAATGAAGATATCAATTTGAAAATTTCGGAGCTTCCTATCGTTGGGGAGATCTAAGCCGTGTATAAGAAAGCTTCAATAATTGAATATTGAGCTGTCTCCTCCTTTAAGCTATGCGTAGCTATGGTAGGCTGGAAAGAAAGTAACGCTCGATTTGAAACATGATGTTTGAGCCCGCCTGAAATCCTTTTCGTCAAAGATCTAAAGCTAGCTCGGTAGCGTGTAATAGATGTTTACTTAGGCAATGTATGCATTTGTTGGTATGACATCATGCCTTTCGAGCATCCGGAAAATCCAAGTTTTATCAAATGTCATATTTTTCAACTTTTCCAAAAATTGTTTCTGCTTCTCGTATTTTGCGGGAAACAATAGTCGTACATTCGCATATGCTGGAGTGAGAAGCCCATTGAGAGTACTTTAGAATAGTACGTCTGAGAGCATGCCTGCATCAATACAACACGATTTATCAAGAATTGAATTCACACCTTGATAAGGTAACGCTTCTAAAGCGATGACGTGTCCTGCTTCTAGGTTCATTCAGGCTGGCTTCTAAATAAGTGCGCATCCATGACCTACTATGGTGCTACATATCATAAATAAACATTTGACATCAAGTCTTTTCTACTTTTAGAAAACATTGATTTTAAGTATTGTTGAGTAAACGTCAAGAATGCCAAAATTTCTTCTTTTGGTGTACGGTGAAGGAATACATTTTCTCAAGACGGCGCTATCCCCTGACTTTGTCCAGCCGAATACTTATAGATAAAGAGTTGCTTTAACAGTTAACCTCAAAAGTGAGGGTTTTCCACCAATGCTGGGAACAGGAACTTGTCGAATATTCGAATTTCGATGTTCAAATTTCAAGGTCAAGACGATGAATTATGTATATTTTGGTAGATGCATCGTATGTTCACACAAATAAAAATTTTATTTAAGAATGAAAAGTGCTTTTCTTCTTACTGCACTTGAGATCGATACATCTATGCTTAAGAATACACGGTAAAAACACGTATTTTGGCTGATTTTCAGTTTGGGTCAAGTTCATAATTGAGTGTTTTTCCGGGAAGGCTTTCGTAGAGAACCGGATCTACATGATGTATTGTGACATTCGTATGCCGTACTTTTAGGATGTGGCGTAATGTTTGCCCTATCATAGCTCTCAATGGATTTATGTGCCAAAATGTAATCCGTTCAACTCTTGGTCGATGTACCTTTGCGTTCATCCTGTGGGCGCAATTCTAATTGAATAGGCTTGAATATATGTGCGATAGATAGAGTATCCAAGCACTCAACAAACGTACATAACAATATGACAATCAGGACGACACAAAACTCGGGGCATCTCAGAAAAGCGAGCGTTTCTTTCTTTTCAACCTGATATTAACGTTCCTTCAAGTGCGCAACACCTAGGAAATGTTCTAGACTATCCAGAACTTGCGAAGTTAACCATGGAAAATATCTTTTCAATAGAATCTTTTCAATGATTGCGACCGGTTTGCTCATCATGAAACTTTGTTCTTGAAGATTCTGGAAGCGTTGGCTCCCTTTCATATTTGGGTTTCATCCAGTGCTTAACATTTGGCAGAGTCTGCTGGAAACAGTTTGACGGAGTTTTCTGTGCAAAAAAACAATATCATTAGCAGTGTTCTGCCTTTTCAAAATTTCTTCTTGATTCAAAAGTCTGCTAGTCCCTGTCAAATTATGCGTTTCAAAAGCTTCCTCAAGTCGTTAGGAATTCTCGTTTTACGATGATGCAAGATCGTCCGGGAAACAATCAATTATCCAACAAACATTCTATCGTCAATTATTTTGCTTGATTTCTTATTCATGTGGGGAAACGAGATAGAGATTAAACAAACATACTAGTCTAAAGCGTGATTACTGGGCATGTTCGTGAATGCAATTCAGTATTTGGACACCGTAACGCCAAGTTCAGATGAGCGCCTGATTAGATATTAGTTCGAGATGCATTTCTGCAGAAATTCATTTAATATCCCCGAATGGTCAGTTGTTGACTCTGTAAGCCATAGTGTTGTGCACAATAAAGTACTCGCCAGTCTTAGTATTACCGTTAAACTTGAGATGAATACATCTACCTATTCGGGAACAGCACCATATTACAGCAAAATTACGAAATTTGAACAACGAAATCAGCACTTTTTCTAATTCTCATCTTCCAAAGCCTCTTGAAGGTCGGATATTCTGTAATATTCTGGAAGTGCAACTCGAGTGGTATCACTCCTCAAATGGGCAGAATCGATTGTTAGCGCGTATTCAAATGGTAGGGCCCAGCAAAGTACACCTAAAAATCATCATATTTTGAGATTTTGACCTTTTCTTTATTTATTGCCGCAACACGCGTCCCAGAATCGATTCGGTCCGGCGAGTGTAATCTATCTATATGTACACTAATTGTATTAAATGTAAATTCCGGTCAGGCAACTATGGCTCGAGATAATTTTAAAAATAAAATAGGGAGAAACTTTTGAATCAACCTAATTCTTAACGAACTGTTGTTAAGGTGTTCGTAGCGAATCCGAGCAAGCCGCATCCGATCGCCGGCATTTTGCTGCTCGTCGAGTTTCTCACCGCCTTCCACAACGATCGGAGAGGCGATTGTATTGATATTAATTTGATCTCTTGACAAAAAACTCATTGATCAATTTGTCAAGGGATGATCCTTTAATTGGTGTCAATTTACGTTTAGCAAATGTTTAGTGTTTCTAAAATGAACAATAATTTTTAACATCCTTGAATTCTAATGCTCGCCACTCTCATCCTGTCTAATAACGCACTGGATTGTAACTGTACTAGATTGGAATAGGCACTAGGTAGAACAGTCGGATGAGAACCACTAACATCTCCAGAACCCTTCTCCAGAAAATTTGGATCCCACAGTGTTAAAACGTGAGCAATGGTCTGACTCTCTTCAGTTTGCACGCTCGCCGGTCAGAGACGAGAGAGCATGCAAACTGAAGAGAGTCAGACGATTGCTCCAAAACGTCTTCTGCGAAAATACTACGGAACGTATTGTTTTTGATTCTCATCAAATGGGTTCTCAAGTTTTCTGATGTTGTTTTTCTACTTAGTGTACTAAAAACTTGGATGCTGACATATTGGTGTACAGTTCTAACGAGAAATTAATGGCATTGACTCGCATATAGTTCACGCTGGGATGTCCTCGTGTGAAGTATAGTTAATGCCACCTTTTCCATGTTCAAAGTTGAGAATTTGATTAATAGTTCTCTCCAATTTGTTTGCCCGAAAACATGCAGTGGCATTACAACTCGCTTTTCATCTAAGCCCGAGATGAATTTATGAATCAAGTAACAGGTTAGTTGGCTGATGCTGCTTTATTTTTGATGCCCCAGCTTCATAGAGGAGAATTTTAGTTCGCTTCCTCAGTCATTTATCAGGTTTTCAAGAAAGTAATTGTAGATTTTCGAATTTTCGATTCTGAGAAATCCCGTATTGATGTTTATACTCGTTGAGTCCTTGGATACTCTTTCCATCGCACATTGGTTCAAGCCCTTCCATTTGGTATTGAGGATACAAGGTGAAGTCAAATATATATCAATGCAGAGTTGCACTGATATCATTTTGGCCCAGCAATCCATGGAGAAGTAAGATATGAGGCGAATCACGAGAGAATCGACCATTTTAGAGGGGTGGGCGGCGGTAGGAAAAAAGTACGTCCTATCTGGCTACAAATTGAAAGACAAGTATTACAAATGATGATCTTTCAGACTGCGTCGTCAGAATTTTGATAACTATTAACGATTTGATAACGATTTGACCATCGAAAAGTGCAAGTACCAATTTTGGCCTTCTGAATCTCGACGATGACGATAGATATCAAAAGTCTGACGACGCAGCTTGAAAGAGCATCATTTGAAATACTTAAACCCAATTTTTCATCGAGATCGGTCGAATTTGGTTCTACCGCCGCGGGGTAGGTGATTCTCTCCCGATGTCTCTCATATCACTCTAATTTGTAACGAAAGGCCTGTCTGAAAAATCAGTCATTTCTGAACTTACCCCTTACGGAATGTCATCATAAATGTTTTTACTGTGCTTGTACCCGTAACAACAATCTTACGGAAACCAAATGCACGTAAACTAAAAGCGCATTTCGGGCTCAGCTTAAAATTTTATTTATATGTGTTTGCGATACTTCTGTCAAAACATGCAGCTTTCACCATCCTGAAGCTGAAATTTTTTTTTGAAATTCGACTATATGACAACTTCCTGATTCCAGCATTGGCGAAAAGTCCTAACTTTTGTGGTTACATGTTAGAGCTACTCTTTATCTACCAGTATTCGGCTGGGCTAAGTCAGGGGATAGCTCACTGTTGAGGAAATGTATTCATTCACCGTACATCAAAAGTAAAAATTTTGGCAATGTTGACCTTTATTCGACAATACTGAAAATCCATGTTTTCTAAAAGTAGAAAAGGCGAGAGTTGAAATGTTTCTCAGTAATAGGTAACTCCATAGTGTAAGCGCACCTATGGAGAAGATCGTCTGAATATTCATCGAAGCAGAAAACATTATCTCTTGACAAGTGTTAACTCGGTAGGAGTTGAATTAAATTGCGTGTAAATCGTGCTATCTTGAGGCAAGAACGGCCTTAGATCTAATTTTCGAAAGAACTGCAAATGGGCTTATCACTACACTACATGAAAAGTTACATTCATAATTCCCTTCAAAATACGGGACGCGAAAAAAATTTTCAGAAAATTGAGAAAATGTCATATATGGTAAAACTTGAATTTTTCGGAAACCCAAAAAGCATGAAGCGATTTGAGCACATATATTGGCCAAGTCACCACCTAATATGCACTAAAGAGCTAGTTTGAGATCTTTAACGAAAGTGATTATGGGATGGTTCAAACATCAAGGTCCAAATCTACCATTAGTTTCCTGACAGCCTAATATATATGAGAGGAATTGCGAGAGAAGCGACCATTTGAGGGGGGTGGGCGGAGGTAGGAAAAAAATGTGTCCTATCTGGCAACACATTTAAGTATTCAAATGATCCTCTTTCAAACTGCGTCGTCAGAATTTTGATATCGGTCGTCATCTTCGAGATTCAGAAGTCCAAACTTGCTACTATAACTTTTCGACCTTTAAATCGCGCTCACGTAAATGATCATAAATCCGTTTAAAATGAATATAGAAGGTCGTAACTTTGGAAATCGGAAAAAGATCATGGGTTATCATGTTTAAGTTGTAGTACCTATATATGGCTAACTTTTCGGCAAAAATTAGGGAAATCGGAGTATAAACAAAAAAAAGCGCTGGCACTTTTGTGCGACGACCCCAAAATGAGTTCTGGGCAAGAGTACTTCCGTATCTTCAATTGGTCTCATTTGGGTTCAAAATAATTCAAAATCATCCAAAACAACACTATAAGTTTCCACTTCCCATATTATAGCGCTTCCATTGGTCATAAATGGTATTTTTTTGAAATTCGGTATTTTTTACCTTTTCCTGCTGGATGGGCTCTATTGCACTAATTTTGTTTAAAATCATGTAACAACATTCCTCGAAACGGCTCTCAAAAAATTAGACCAATTGAAGATACGGAAGTACTCTTTCCCAGAACTCATTTTGGGGTCGTCACATAAACGTGCCAGCGCTTTTTTTGTGTATACTCCGATTTCCCAAATTTTTGCCGAAAAGTTAGCCATATATAGGTACTACAACTTAAACATGATAACCCATGATCTTTTTCCGATTTCCAAAGTTACGTAATTTTTGGTGCACCCGACCGCCCCGCACCAGGATGAACGGCAGGAATTATGGCGCCGGCAGGAAGTTGTAGAGATTGTTCTCAGCTTTCTTTCTAAAAAAGAACGACTCTCTAGCATCATTTTAAACAAAGTTATGATCACTTAAGTGCGCCCGATCTGACTGTCGAAAAGTGATAGTACCAAGTTTGGCCTTCTGAACCTCGAAGATGACGACCGATATCAAAATTCCGACGACGCAGTTTGAAAGAGCATCATTTGAAATACTTGTAGGTAAATTTGTTACCTGATAGGACACATTTTTTCATAGTACAGAACTACTTCACAAGACGTTTATTTATGCGCTGTTTTAATCACACTTGGGAAAACATGCCCTCCGCTTTCGATCGCAATAAGAAACTAGGCATTGAGTCCCTGGAGAAGCGTAGAATGGCGATCGATATGAGAGTAGCAAATAATCTTCTTAGAGGCAAATATAGTATTTCCAACAGAAAACCCCATTATTTTAAAATTTACTACGCTCGAAACGGCATGAACTTCAACAACCCTGGATCGAACTTCCATATTCTCAGGCATTGTCCTGACTAGGGTTGTGCTATTCAGAGCATAATTGCGACCTCGCAATTCAGCTAGGATATCGCTAAATTTGAGGAGGGGGAGGATGGCGATATCATTTTTCTGCTCCGAATTGCCAACCCTTGTTATGGATCATTGTGCCTTCCTAAAATGAAATAGGTAAATTATTATTAATCATCTTTTCCGGCCACTGACAGTCGCTTAGCGAGCGGCGCCGAAGCTGCGGCCGCTGTAGAAAAACTGATGACGTGCTGAGAGGAGGGAAAGAAAATAAGCAAGAAATGTTATTTTTTGCATTTTGTGCTATGTTTCACTGATTCGGCATAAATGCTAGATCTTGGAAGTCGCAATGACGAGTGGACCTTCCCGTTTAGAATATTCAAAGCAGTTGTGAAGGTGGTCGAAATTGAGCCATTTTTATTTAGGCATCAGTTGTTTTGTGCTTCAACGGTTCTTTATGTTGGGATAAAAAATGAGCAATTGGTGCACAGCTTTTATGTAAAAATACAAAACCCATCGTTAGCAAGAATATTTGTTTTGCAAATTACAATTCGTGTTGTTTGGCTAGGATAACCTAGAGGCCAAGTGAGACATTATTGACTACAGGGATTGCTTTAGAACTATTATGTTCATTGCCTTGCTTTTCAGACTGGAACAGATGTGTAAGTGCGTTCGAGCGGGAGTCGCGGCCGTTCCCTCGCCTCCGGAGCAGCAGAATCTGCAGGTGAGATGGACGTAGTAATGATGATGGGATTTTGTTGAGAACATCATTACAAACTTGCAAAGACAATAGCACAACTCCTTGGCGCGAACAGGAACAAACAGCTAAATGTTATGCATTTTTGCTAATTACACTCGCGTTTCATGGAATTCTAAACAGTCGGTAGGTTCCTGAAATCTGATATTGTTAATCTTTGATTGTAATATTTAAAAATACACAGTTAATCCCTAGGTCGCAGCCATACTACTTTACCCCTCACTTAATTTAGACTCACGTTCGTTTCAGAATCGATCGATGATCTGGGGTCAATTGCAGCAGGTTTTGGAGACGCGAAAGATGGCGAATAACGAAGGAAAGAAAGAGGAACCAGTGGATTCGGACGACGAATAGAAGAGTACCGTACCTCATATCTACCGTACCCACACACTACCGTATTCTTACAGCACTCCGTTCTGACCTACCGCAACTCCTCATTTTCATAATTGTTTGGTCGTAAAAGTTATTGTGCTTATATCGGGTGTAAGAAATAATCTTTTTTTTCCATGTTGGTGAAGTATCTGAATTGAACAAGCAATGTTTTAACGAAGAATAAATTCGGAACTGTTTTTGTTCGCATTAGAAGCAGCAACACACTGGGTAACGCTATCAGAGGATTGATATCTGCAAGAATGGGCGGAAGAGCAATGCAAGTTCAGTAAGATAATAATGAGTTAGTTAGCGGACTATTTTATGGAGATTCGTGATTCAACTTTTATCCTACGAACATCTCTTCCTTACTAGTAATCTCCAAATGTATACCATTCTATTTATTCATAGAGATACAGAATTACTAATGGGTTATTTAGCGGAATGCGTGCGTCACCAACGAAATGCGTGCTTCAACTTTCCCATATTGGTTGCTTGATGTATGAGTCTTCGATTGTTCCGTATTTGTTGAGCTTACATTAACATGTTTATTAATCGATTGATTGTACTTTTCGATAATCGATTGATATCAAAGCAAGTCGGAAAATAGGAGGTGAAGGACATCATATACGGCCAGGAGGGACCGGAACCGCATTCCGAGCAGGGGTACGGTAACCTTGGCTTACGAAAGCATTTCTACAGAGTTTGATTTTGATTACTTATTTGGATTGGCCAATTTTTGTTTGGTTGTAGTGCGAAATATATGTGCAGAAGAAGAGCTGCAAAAAACAAAGAACAACAACTTACGTCAAGTAATTGGAATGGTTGCGCATCTCGTGTTTCAGCCACATCATATATCTAGGTTGATTCGAACTATTCAATGTTATACTTGCCTTCTGTTCAAAAATAACCGTTGATCAATGTATTGTCAACTTACGTAATCACCTCAATAATTCATATTTGTGTCATCTTCCGGTCAATTCGAGTTTCAATACCTTCCCATAGCTTGGCTCATTGCACTTGTCGGTGTTATGCCGAGCACTGTTCTTGCAAATATTGAAATAACAATGAATTCAGCAAATAATGCTGTCTTTATTTCATGACGTGGTTTACACTAGTGTGTATGTTTCCAGAGAGAGAGAGATCAGCGTTTATGGATGATAGCGGATGATGTTGAATATAACAGAGGAATTCTAAGAGAATTCAGATATTCTATGAAGTGTCCATACAACAAAAAAAACCCATGATGGAAATTTGCCCCTGGCATAGTTTTTCACGTAGATTTCGAAAATCGATATTAGGGAGCCGTATCTCTGACCCCTCATTCCCTGTGGCGCACACAACGGCGAGGTCGGGTTTTGTAAGTGATGAACGGCTCATCCAAACTATAGTAATTCACATATATAGTAATTCTAAAAGAACTCGACGAGATAAGCATTTTTCTTGTTGGACGTGAAGGGCTAGCACATCTGTGAAAAAATATGGTCATTTGAATTTTCAAAATCGAAAAAAAAGGTGCTCGATAACAATCCAATTTTCGCTGCCATCAAGCACTCACTCGCCAGCAATGGTGAGGGAAGGGAGATAATAGGATTTCTTATCGATTGACATTTAGTAATTCTGGCAAATATAGCTTCGATTTTTTAAACGTGATAACTAGGGTTGACAGTTCGCAATACGCAATGGTTCACGAAACTCAATCAAAATGACTCTGATTGCGCAATTACGTGATTTTCGACAATCGATACGCAATGAACCATTGTTCGACTCTCATTGCGCAATCAATGCAAACTATAAAATTACTTTTCTGAGATCGCTCTTCAGACGTGAAACATATTTGAACAAAAATTTAACGAAACGCATTTCGAGGGGAATTATATTGGGTACATGAAACATAGGTGAATCGTCACTGTGGCCGCTCGCTTTCTCTCCGAATCGAAAAATGGGTTCGATACGCAATCGATGCACAATGCAAATGAGTCGAGTCTCATTGCGCAATGAGTTTCATTTCGACGACTCTGATTGCGCAATCGAATTGAAATTGAATTATTCGATTCGAAACTTGCGATTGCGTTTGCGTTGCGTCATCCCTAGTGATAACTCTCTCATCCATCATTGCTCGCAAAATTTTTAGCATGTGACTAATCGTTGAAACATTAATCGAATTGGAAAAGTGCTTCAAATATTTCCTTGACAATGCCCTCTCACTTGTCAATCGAATCGAGAAAGTGTGGAAAATTTGAGAATCGGAAAGAAATTGCATCCAAATCTCCCGAGGTGCTGAGGGATTTCGTACAGAAACTGCTCGGCGTGGATGACGCCAATGGTTAGTTCGTATTATTAGATACTTATAAATTATTCTCATATTCTTCGTATATCCTTTCTAACCAAATATTTCGGCGCATGGAACATATGATAATAGCCTTCAAATTGGCGTATGGAGAAGTGGTGTGGTTGCTGAACTAATATAGTGTGAATACATTCAAATATAATGTTGATACTATTTTCCAGCCAGTGACAGTCGGTCTGCGAGTGGCGCCGAAGCTGCGGCCGCTGCAGAGAAACTGATGACGAGGTAAAGAAAGATGTGTATCTTTTTTTTTCATTTAGCAAAAACTCGTTCACCACGTCCTGATATACATCGTTATAATAGAATAAACCGATAGAAGAAATAAAATCAACAAATTGCTGCATGTCTGTTTTAGAGCCGCGCATGTTTGTTCCCCCAGTCTTTCGGTTCTATCAATTCATTATGTTCGGACGTTCGTGGAGAGCGCAATTTGTATCCGGGATCAAACAGCATGAATAGTTAATATGATGTGGAAAATGGATAAAATATCGTAATCACTGCCATGGGCTAATTTCAGATTTGAGCAGATCTGTGAGTGCGTTCGATCGGGCGTCGCTTCCGTTCCCTCGCCCCCGGAGCAGCAGACGCTGCAGGTGAGAGGGGCGCAGTGGTAAGGGTGCAGAAGTTACTCTGTAGATAGGAACATAGCATAATTAAACAGAAAACATAACAACTTCGTTATTCGCGTAGAAACAATCCGCTTGAACATTTGTTATGTGCACCTTTGTGGTTTCACAGAGTTCTAAAGATCAGTTAGGGGGTCGGTTATTCAATTCCACCAAAAGAAGTCTTCCAATAAATAGGTCTTCAGCCAAAATCTCATTACCTTACCCATTTACCTACCGTACCCTGTCCTCCCTTTCAGAATCGATCGATGATCTGGGGTCAATTGCAGCAAGTTTTGGAGACGCGAAAGATGGCGAATAATGGAGGAAAGAAAGAGGAACCAGTGAATTCGGACGACGAATAGAAGAGTACCGTACCTCCTATCGACGGTACCCTTTCCGTACTCTTACATTACTCCGCGTTGAACTACTATAACCCCTAAATTTTCATGATTGTTTGGATGTAATTCTAGTAAGTTATTGTGCTAGTCTCGGGTGTACAATGATCTTTTTTCCAGGTTGATAAAGTATCTGATTTTTACAAACGAAGAAAAAATTCGGAATTGTTGTGAGATTAGAAGAAGCAATGCATTAGGTTACGTTACTAATAAGTTAGTCAGCAGACTGCTAACGAGATTAGAGCTTCAACTTCGTCACCTCGGGTGCTTGATTCATGAATCGCCGATGGATTTTCGAGCTTAAACTGTCATACTATATTGATCGGTGCGGAGGGACAGGAGCCGAATTCCGAACAGGTACGGCATCCTCGGTTATGGTAGGACTGGATTAATGTAACATTAGATTTCGAATGTTGTCTGTGCATTTGTGTTATTGGGATGTGGGAGGGAGGATATCCTCAATACGTAAAGGAGAAGAGCAGATTTTGCGGAGACTTGGATACATGCTTTTGCACTTCTTGTTTCATCCTCACCGTATATTTGTGTTGATTCTAAACTATCCTATTATTGTGAGGAGTACAAGCTCTAAAAAATGCATTATGTTCGCCTACGTAATCAGCTCAATAAATCATAATTTTATAATTGATTATTTATTTACTCTCACTCCAGGTTGCTCAACTAGCGCAGGATCCATAATCGGCTAACATCATACCCATGCTCATTAAGAACCTCACCAAGTTCGAATTCGAGAGCAAGAAGGTGAGACCCTATCATATCGACTACCGAAGTCTGACTGTTCCCCGATGCTGAAGGAGTGCATCAGGTGAGTACATGCAGTCATTCAGATGTCTTATTATTGTATTCCCTTATTGAACTTTTTATTCTGATGGATACTCGAGCTAGAGAGAGAGAGACTGTTGTTAGCGATTCGCATTGGGATATGAGAAGTGGGTGAACCGTGCTTGCCCCATTAAATAGCTTTGTTCTCAAGTACGACGAGATGTCCTCGCTAGGCGCGGAAAGTGTTCTACTCTCCCAACAGTGTCATGTACTGTAAATTCAAGAGATTTTTTTCGTTTCACGGATCAAACGCAGAGTGATTTAGGGATGGCAAAAAGTGTCTTAACGAGTTTCTCAGACAATTACATTCCGAATTTTTCGGACCGAGCGGTGTCTCGGACAATGAATTGTCCGAAATTTGGGACACTCGAGTGTCCGAGACACTCTGGTGTCCCAAATTCAAATAGCTTGTAAAAACGCTAAAAAAATTATTAAAAAATAAATATTGATGATATATTTATAGTAGAGTAGCAATACACAATATTCGGAACTTCCATGATGGATAATGTTAGGTTTCTACCCTATTTAAGATTTACAGGATCAATTTTGTCTAAATTGAATTATGTTTCAGTGAATGTATGTAAAATGTCAGAGAAACAAATACTGACGCGTCGTGACGTCGTCGTCGTGACGTCGCGTCATGACGGAACGCTTTAAAGTGCTCGAAACGATGGTGATGATTAGGGCGGCAAGCACCGATCATGGTGGACCCGTAATTGCGGGTTAGATACGGTTCTCTCCCCTCTCGCGCCCTCTCGTCTCTCTGCGCTCTCTCTGCGCGCGCTCTCTCTCTTCATCACAATATCTCGATCTTCCGCATCCTTTTCGCTATCACGCTTGACACAGAAGGAAATAGAATAAGAGATCGCTGCAGATCTCGTGAGCTCGGTCACATCTCGTTCTAAGAGAGAAACCTCCGAAAAATAAATGGCGAAAACAGCCAAAAACTGATGTTTTAATAATGCCAATTGATAATAAATTAATTACAATATTTGTTGTATTTTTATAAGTACATTTAAAGGGGAAACCCGCTTGTTGAATCTTTGGGACACTCTAGTGTCCCAACAATTTTCTTTTGGACAATTGAGTGTCCGAAATGAGGGAGCGCAATTTCATTCGGAATCATTCGTGTCCGAAACGCGCGCGCGGAGCGGCGAGCTAAGATACTTTCCCTAGAGTGATTACTCCTCATGCTTCGTGTGAGATTCAGAGGAACTTTTGAAACATGAATTTTACGATTGGTTTAGCTAATTATGTTTCATTATGGTCATTTTCCGTCGCAATGGATAGTGTTGTTCCCGTGATGGTAAATGGAAACATGAAAGGTGTGATTGCATGTTAGGCGGCATTGTTTTTTTTGTCTGGTGCCACTGTAGTCTCCATATGAGGCCGTTTGCCTAAGAATCGAGCAAGATCCGGCACAGCTCAAAAATCTCATTTCTCCGAAACTCGGTGATTTGGGGTTATCTAAGGTGCTGAAAACGATGGGCACTTTCATTTTGACCCCAGAGTCGTCGTTGGCTCCAGACGACGTCTCGTCGAAAACAGATATTTTAATGTAACGTTGCTCTCGAATGTGCTAAAATTACGTGAACATGGTTCCCGGGGTAGAATTTCATGCTGCTTACGCCTATACACTTCATTTTTCGTGAATTATTAAAATTATTTTTAAAAAATCATCTTTTCTCAGAGGCAAAAGTGACCTTAGCAAGTTACATGGTTAGAAGCGGCATGACGAGAAGATTTAGAATCTCAATTTTCGTCCAATTTGATGCAGCGAGTTTTAAAACAGCCAAATTTTACTGATGTCAAAACGTGGGAAAACATACCAGCTTCACCTCTCCTCTCCTTCGCTCCCTCGATTGAAGCGAGAGACTATGCAGATGCGAGAGAGTGGAGAGGCGAGAGAACTGACAGGGGGTAAACTGACGAGGGAGGGCAGGAAGAGGGTAAAATTTCTGCGTTTTCCCACGTTTTGACATCAGTAAAATTTGGCTGTTTTAAAACTCGCTGCATCAAATTGGACGAAAATTGAGATTCTGAATCGCCTCGTCATGCCGCTTCTAACCATGTAACTTGCTAAGGTCACTTTTGCCCCTGAGAAAAGATGATTTTTTAAAAATAATTTTAATAATTCATGAAAAATGAAGTGGATGGGCGTAATCAGCATGAAATTCTACCCCGGGAACCATGTTCACGTAATTTTAGCACCCGGCCTCATATACCAGACTATCTGAGAAACACAACATATTTCTTCAGCGACTTGGCACAGGCCGAAAATTCGAATCCCTTCTAACTTCACCAATAGTTAGTACTCGGTAAGGGAAACCGACGAGCATCGCCAGAATTTCGATCCGCATCCGCGCGCGCGGCGGCGCGGATCTTGCAAAAAACTACAGTAATCCTCGAAAATTGTGATATCGATCCCAATGACTTCCTTGACAAATTCTAAGACGTTTTTACTCTTGAGAAATGTTTTATCAGATTCCATCTAACGTCGGAAATCGATAATTCTACTTTACTTCGGACATGAAAGCAATTCTCCAGAAATTTTTCAAGAACCCCTACATATTAATGTTGATTTAGCTTCTGCTTGAGGCGATACATAATTCAGTACAAAGGCGCAATTTAACATTTTCCGTAAGTTAGCTAAAATGAATGTTGAATGAATTATGGTGTAATTTTTTGGTTACTGTAATCGAGCGCAAAAGTTACGACTTTTCCCAACTGGTGCAGTATACTCTAAAACCGATTTTCAGATAATGTTACACCAATTGGGAAAATTCGTCTAACTTTAGCACTCACTTACAGTGACCCAAAAATTACACCATAATTCATTCAACATTCATTTTAGCTAACTTACGGAAAATTTTAAATTGCGCCTTTGTACTGAAGTATGTATCGGCTCAAGCAGAATCTAAATCAGCAATAATATTTAGGAGGGTTCTTGTAAAATTTTTGGAGAATTGCAATCATGTCCAAAGTTAAAGTGGAATTATCGATTTCCAGCGTTGGATGGAATCTGATCGAAAAACTCCCCTGAGTAAAAAGTCTTAGAATTTGTCAAGGAACGCAGCGCCCCTACCGCCGCAGTCATTGGGATCGATACAAAAATTTTCGAGGATTACTGTAGCTTTTTGCAAGATCCGCGCCGTCGCTCGCGGATCTTGCGAAACGCTACAGTAATCCTTACGATGCTCGTTTCCCTCATCGAGTACTAACTATTAGTGAATTGAGAAGGGATTCGATTTTTCGGCCTATGCCAAGACTATTTCGATTCTGTCAGATAGTGTGTTATATTTCTTATCGTAGAACTACTGTTTGAGTGATGTGGAGGGAGGAGGAACTTTCCTTTAAGGTAATATTGCATCGGATCTCACAAAGAGCATGCACATTCTGGGTTCAGCAGTAGCCGAAGGGCTACTTGCTCTTCCAGGACCATGAGGCTATCTCTTTTTGTGGGGTAAACAATATAAAAAATGTGCTAGCCCATTTGAATCATGGTGCTTCATTTTTTTCTTATGTGCAGTTTGTTTAGGATAATGCACTTTACAATAATTATTCCTTAACTTGACCGTACAATGTACTGTTTTGATCCACAAGTTTTAAAAAATCGAATTTTCGATTGCTCGGCGAGCTGCTGCTGGACCACCGCAACTTCAACGTGGTGACCAGGTACATGGATTTTACTTACATTTATATTTATTGTATTGTATTTTTATGAGGAACAGATGATCGGCAAGAATGGATAAACCTGTCTCGAACATACTTTATCCCCATGCCGAAGCCGAAATGTCATGGGCAACAACAATTTCAATATTTTTCTGATTTTTTTCTGAAAAAGAGCAGGTTCTTCGCTTTTGCCAAGTCTAGTAACAGCAGGGGAGCAATCAATTGCAAGGTGAAGTCCGTATTGATATTGGTACAGTAAATCAAGCGACACTCTGAAGATACCTAAGCGCCTGGCATACATCATATCACCGATAATCTCAGACACGGCCACCTCCCTAGGCTGGCACTGTACAACGAGTCCTCCTAACAGATCTTCGAGTACGTCGAGATGTCCTTGTTCGACGTCGCAATCGACGCATACTCCCCCTCCAGATCAACGACCTTACAAATATTTATTACATTCGTATTCGCGTATTTGAAACTAGTGGGATGGATTCAAATATGGCTATGGGATTTGATGGAAACATGACTGCCCCGTCTTAATAGTACGTGGAGATTTATTCGTTAAAAGTGGCCTTTTCCTTGTTGAGTTTTATTTAATATGTTGCGTTTGGCTGAGGATCCGAACTGCTATTACTGATCGCGCTTAT
The DNA here is from genome assembly GCA_036245805.1 of Pristionchus mayeri. NCBI lineage: Eukaryota > Metazoa > Nematoda > Chromadorea > Rhabditida > Neodiplogasteridae > Pristionchus > Pristionchus mayeri. Next base: position 9,004,191 of record BTRK01000001.1, on the reverse strand, counting down.
TCTAAGACTACTAGGAATTTATGAACCAAGAAATTTCTAGTTAGATGGTTTTTTTTTGGTTTTGATTCGACTTCTTTCAGATATTTATTTCAACAATTCCGAAATTTTAATATTTGATTTCTAATACTGCGACCTGAAATGGGTCTAGTAATTCACTCGAACGTAAATGGCAATCCTGAAACATGCGAATGCGTAGTGAGGTGGACACGCTTTTCTGGCAACTATTTTCAATACTCCTTGACTAATTATTTGATCGCAGTATCAATAGTGATGAGTTTTTTTTATTTAGAGTTTTTTTAAAATATTAACAGTATTTTATATCAATCAATTAATGATGTTATTCACAGGAGCTTAACATGAGGTACAAGACAATCCCTCGGGGCCAACTATGAACTCTTCATCAGCTACTACCAGAAGCTGCTCAACATCTAAAATTAAGTGACACGACACCAGTCTCTCAAGGTGAGGGGATATCCACGATAGTACCCCGGGGGTGCGAGGGGTCAGACGACAAGGTTCTACGATTCTGGCAGACCACTGTTATTTTCTCGATCCTCATGATGTTGATCTGTTCCCCCCTTAAAGAAGCAAGGTTCAGAGGCGCTTCACTCTCCAGTCATGACAATGCTCGCTTCCTTCAAATTAATTGTCTGTGTATGTATTCCCCATACAAAATAAAAAAAATTGAACGAACTAACAAGCATAACATCGCTAAATACGTTAAACTACATAAACTATAAGATAAACTGCATAAACTTTGAGTTAACATCACGAAAGCACGTCCAGTTTTTTTTTGCAGAGGATAAGCCTTTCTGGAAAGAGAGACCATTATAACGAGTATAAATCTGTTGTAAATGTCTTTTCATTTTATTACTGTCGTCTTCTCTGCAGTGTTTTCTATGAATTCCTTTGCAACTTGTGCTTAATTTCTTACAGGCGCGGCCGGGGTGCGACTTAGAATTATGAACTTACTCATGCATTTTTCACAATTCACGAAGGGTTCCTGAACCAGAGCACAAGCAGAAATACTGGTTCAACTGCGCTTTTCTGCTACGCCGTAGCTCCCTTCGATCTCTTCCTTTCAATATGTGATCGCTCTCTGAATAAAAAAAAGTAATGCTAATACTTTTCAGTTGCTCTCGAGCTGCCACAGCGTGTCAGAACAGAAATCTGACGGCGTAGAGCAATTTTACACTCCCGATTCAACTATAATAAAGCGAAGTAATTGGACAAAAATAAATTCCGTGAAACACATATAACCGAAAAGGATTCAAGATCAAAATCAATTGACATAATTAATTCGTCTCGTGAAGCTCAAAATTACAATGCAAAAACGCAACACATTGTGATTTTCAAAAGAGAACTAGTCATTGGGCAATAACGGCAGATACCACTTGTGGGGTATTTTCCGAATCCTCATGAGCAGCTCTACAGCTGGTACATAGCGATTTTTGATATTGTTTGTAGTATTCGAGTAATCATGAAAAATGCATATTTTGCGCCACATTTGCAGCTATTTTTCGAATACCAAAAACAATATCATAAATCGCTATGTACCAGTTGTAGAGCTTCTCATGAGGATTCAGAAAATACCCCAGGAGTGGGGTCTCCCATTATTCCCCTCTGAGGAGTTCGAATTGAAATTTTTAAATTTCTAAAATTAAGAAAATTGATAAAAATAAGTCAGCAAGTGATGAAAAAAATACCAAAATTAAATAGGGGCTGTAAGCCTCATCGGAGAAAATAACCTTGTAATTGGAATATTATATTTCAATTTTTAACCTGAATTATGGGGTAAGTTTCTTCCACTTTCAACAATCACATCACCGCTCAGCAACGACTGTTGAAGAAAAATGCGCCGCGAAGAACAAAGGAACATTTTTTTTTCTGACACGCTGTGGCTGCTGCAGGACCGCCACAACTTCAGCGGTAGAATTTATTTGAATTTACGTTTATTGTATAATATTTTTATGTGGTTGTATGCTGATGGGCAAGAATGAATAACTCTCATTCACTGTCTCGGACATACTTTATCCCCATCCCGAAGCCGAAATGTCATGGGCATAAAACAATTCATTATATTTCGGATCTTTTTCTTAAAAACTGGTTCGGTCAAAGCCTAACAACAACAGGGGGTGCACACTCAACAGAGTGAAGCAGTAAGCGAAACGAGTACTGCGAGTGTGTTTGACAATGAGCAATTGCCTACCATTCTCTCACCGGTTAGACAAAGTGAGAAAACACGAAAGACTGCGACAGTCAGCCACTTCCACCAGACCAGCTTGAATGAGAGTTAGAAAAATCGATATCACGATCCATTCAGAGAACGTGTAGTCGATGACTCGGATATGTGTTCGTAGCATAATTTAAAAAAAGAACAATACTATTTTTTGAAATGCAACTTTAACTTGTGTGGTATATTAATGTTCCTTCAAAGCTCGCGATTCGTCTACAGAACATGAGTGGTTGCCGTCTACTCCGATTAGTGGTTGTGGCACTGAAGGTGTTGCACAATTCGAAAAATTTTCGCCGCTTCGAAAATACTGGAAAATGCCACTCAAATTTCGTGTTTCATCAGCTGCTTAAGGTTGCTGGGGAAACTCGTTTTGCAATACCTCCCTCTCTAAGCGATGAAAAAAAAACAATTCTACCATCAAATTGTATGTTGCAAATATTTTTGCTGTATTTATTTTTCATCATTAATTATAATAGTTTGAATTGAATTAATGAACCGTTGTTAAGGTATTCGTGGCGAATCCGAACAAATCGCGTCAGATCGCCTACATTTTACCGCGACATCTGGAGAAATTCATCGCCTTCCGCATAGGTTTGATATTTACATTGTTATTAGTATTTTAAAATAATTATTAGTATCGCGTTGTGGCCATAAAATATATAAAAGTTGAACCCTCTTGAGCCAAACACTGTTCGCGTTTCGCAAAATGAACAAGAGTTCTAGAAAACCATGCATTGCAACCTGCGTCGCGCTAGTGGAATATCCAATAACATCAAACTGACTTGGAAGTTTACTAATTCTTTGAATATTACTCAATGAATATGACTCAAAATCGCATAATGTTTTATTGTCAGCGAATTCGCGCTGTGCAAGCTGATCTAAGCATATGAAAGTATTTTGTTAAATAGTTTCCTGCACACGTTCTTTCTCTTTTTTCTCGCTTTTCTCAGATTTTTCTCCCATCATGTTCGTGTTTCTCATACTGCTAAAAGTTCATGGAACGTGTTTGTGGGAAATGAAGAACAGCGACTGATCTCGCTAAAACCAAATGACTTATAATAATCGAATTTGGCGGATGATTTCCACTTCGCATTGACTTATCGACTTATTCATCGACTTTCATCTTATGTATCGATTTTCCTCATTTTCAGAACAGTTAACGGTCAATTCAACGACCAGAAAGAGAGCATCTAGTAAAGCAGATACAGGAGATGAATGTGTGATAAACCGCCCGATTGATAATTGATCCTGTGTGATCTACCAAGAGACTACTGTAGTTACGCTGGCGCCAAAAGTGGTACAGCGAAATAAGGTACGCTCATGATCACTATGTGCCTTTTACGCCGTGGCATGTTTATTATGTAAACGACGTTCCTTGATAGACTACATTGGTACTTCACGAGTCCTTCTACCAGTTCTTCGAGAATGTCGCGATGTCTTCGTTCGACTTGGTGAGCGACGCATTCGCCACCTTCAAGGTTAATGACCTTACAGGTACGTTCGTACTTATGCACGAGAGACTTATGCACGAGAGATTGCATATGCACGAGAGATTGTGGGATCGATTCACATGTGGCTACCAGCTGCGATTGAAACATGATTGCACTATCTAAGTTGTAAACCGATGTGGTTTCATCGACTTTACAAAAGAAAGTAATAAGATGGTTCTGTAAAATTCACGGTTCGCAATGGACCCTTACCGATCCACGTGCCTTCATATTACTTAACTTTTGAAATCGGTTCATGAAAATTTAGATAATGAGACAGGTAACGTGGTTACAAGTAGCAGTTGGGTTTCACCGATAGTCAAGTGTGAAAAGCGTCTTCAGGGAGTGTTTATTCTCAGATTGGCGGTGCGCAAAAATACATTTTTAATCTGCTTCTAAGAGACCCATTAATAATACGTTACGCAGATCGATCATGTTTGCCTTCCTTTCTGGTGATGAGTTTTTTTGTAACTTCTTGTATAATTTGCTCACACTTCCCAAATCTCATCTACCACATCGTTTCTTGATATCCCTACTAACAAAGCCATAATAAATTGCCGTACTCTTACCGTATCCTTAGCGAAATCGTATCTCAGGGAAATCTGATGGAGATGAAGCGGACGTTGCTTCTTCTCAATTTCGACATCGAGACACTGCGCCCGGCGGCGAATCAATTCATGTGGGTACGGTAACATGTTCTATTCAAGAGTTACTATAACAACCTTGTTCACGAACCCATCATTTGCGTTACATTAGATTAATCGGTGAAACATAAATCGAATTTGAGCAATGCTTAATACACGTAACCGTTGCCACTTGCCAATCGAAAAAAGTGCGGGAAAAGGAAATTGGAAGATTTGGCGAGTAATTGCAACCAAATCTCCCGAGGTGCTGCTGGACTACGTGCAGAAACTGCTGGGAGTGGATGACGCTAATGGTGAGTGGAATTTAATTTATTTTTTTATCTTGTCTGTTTTCCTAATTCTTGGACCTTCTATCCTCTACGGTGGCATATTGTAGTACATTTGCATGTTCTCTGATATGGTTCTGCCTCATTATGCCTTCCTAAAATGAAAAAACTTAAATAATTATTAATTAGCTTTTCCAGCCAGTGACAGGTGGTCTGCGAACGGTGCCGAAGCGCCGGGTGCTGTTGAGAAACTGATGACGAGGTGAGAGGAGGGAAAGAGTATAACACGCCACTCACGTAAGGATCGACCGACGTGTCGGATTAGCAGAAACATCAAAAACAAATTTCCATCAGTTTTGACATCCCCTAGCATGTTTAATTACACCCACAACTTCTGAATTAACCATCATAAGTTATACGGCCTCGGCACCATGTCGGTAGTGTTGGTGCCTCACTTTGATCAGTATTTCTCGCTTCCTGTGCAATTTTAGACAAAATGTTCTTCTGGGTGACCCCCACTCGTTTTTCGAGCGCTATCGATCTATGCAAACTAGACCTCATTAAAGTGATTTTTAACAGTGCTATCATTAAGGCCGCGTTTCTCGAAAGTGTAGGCAAAGGTGAAACCGTAAACCACTCATTTTAAAGCTCTCGTCAAGCTCTTTACGCTCTGAAAAATAAATTTGCACCTTTGCCTACACTTTCGAGAAACGCGGCCTTAATGATAGCACTGTTAAAAATCACTTTAATGAGGTTTAGTTTGCATAGATCGATAGCGCTCGAAAAATGAGTGGGGGTCACCCAGAAGAACATTTTGTCTAAAATTGCACAGGAAGCGAGAAATACTGATCAAAGTGAGGCACCAACACTACCGACATGGTGCCGAGGCCGTATAACTTATGATGGTTAATTCAGAAGTTGTGGGTGTAATTAAACATGTTAGGGGATGTCAAAACTGATGGAAATTTGTTTTTGATGTTTCTGCTAATCCGACACGTCGGTCGATCCTTACGTGAGTGGCGTGTTATACTCTTTCCCTCCTCTCACCTCGTCATCAGTTTCTCAACAGCACCCGGCGCTGTGTTTCAGAAATAATACAACATATTTTATATGATCCCACAATAAACAATATTTCTTAAACTTCTGAAACTCAGATGGATTTGAAATAGCTCCCCTCATTTTGCTTTGCACCTGAAAAAAGGGGCGGTCTTCGTCGAATAAAATGACTTCAAATCAACTCGGAACTGGAAAGGGGCATAGCGCATTTTTGCCTGGATGAAAAAAAAACGTAAACCACTCATTTTAAAGCTCTCGTCAAGCTCTTTTCGCTCTGAAAAATAAATTTGCACCTTTGCCTACACTTTCGAGAAACGCGGCCTTAATGATAGCACTGTTAAAACTCACTTTCATGAGGTCTAGTTTGCATAGATCGATAGAGCTCGAAAAATGAGTGGAGTCACCCAGAAGAACATTTTGTCTAAAATTGCACAGGAAGCGAGTAAATACTGATCAAAGTGAAGCACCAACACTAATGACATGGTGCCGAGGCATTGGGAATGATGATATGGGTATGGAATCTGCAGGGTCTCCCTTAAGGAGTTAGACCTACCCAAATCTCTAAAAACATCAGACACCATATTTTGGTCTAATCCGAAAAATTTGAAAACCAGGTCGATTCTTAGGTGAGAGGCGTGATAAGCAATCAATGTTATTTTTGCATTTTGTTTTATGTTTCACTAATTCAACATAAATGCTAGTTCTTGAAAATCGCAATGACGGGTGGGCCTTTCCGTTAAAAGTATTCAAAGCAGTTGTGAAAGTGGTCGAAATTTAACCGTCTTTATTTTTAGGATAGAATTGTCTTGTGCTTCAACGATTCGTAATGTGGAGATGCTGTTGAAAGGAACAATAGGAACGCAGATCATTTCGAAGGAGAATCAAAAATCAATTGTTTGCAAAACTTTTTTTTGTTTTGCATTAACATTTCTTGCTTGCTAGGATAAACTGCTGGCAAAGTCGGACTATGGGCACTACTTTAGAACTACTGCGTTCATTGCTGCGCTTTTCAGACTAGAGCAGATCTGTGAGTGTGTTCGATCGGGCGTCGCTGCCGTTCCCTCGCCTCCGGAGCAGCAGACGCTTCAGGTGAGAGGAACGTAGTGATGATGATGGGAAAGTTAATCCGTGGATATTAGAATCGAAAAAAAAAACAGAACTTGGTTATTCGCGTAGACGCAATTCGCTTGAAGATTTGTTAAGTGCATCTTTGGTGTTTCACAGATTTGTAAAGATCAATTGTGAATCGGCTGTTCAATTTTATTGAAGAGAAATTGTCAAATAAATATACGGGCCATAGTTAATTCTCCAGACATATTTTTATTACCAATCCCTTTACCTACCGTACCCTGTTCTCCCTTTCAGAATCGATGGATGATCTGGGGTCAATTGCTGCAGGTTTTGGAGACGCGAAAGATGGCGTGTAACGGAGGAAAGAAAGAGGAACCAGTGGATTCGGACGACGAGTAGAAGAGTTCCGTACCTCCTATCTACCGTACCCTTTCCGTGCTCTTACAGCAATCGTCTGTAACCATTATGTTTTCATTATTTTTTGTTTGTAATTCCATTATTGTAAGATTCAAATACTCAGCTTTTGCAATTCTCTGTTTAGCATGCTCCGCCTCCAATCGGCCCAAATTGTTAATTATCGGAACGCTTTATCAAGGGGCGCACTTACTATTTCGATGAGCGATTTTGTTTCATTCGCGCAATTTACGCAATTTACTAAGCTATTGTTTAAAGTAGTATCTAAATCGATATAATACGAATTTCAAATATGTCAACACAACACGAAAGAACGAGTTTGGCGCAGTTTGCACTGCCGCGCGCAAATCACACTCGCACGCGCGATTATTAAATTCAGGCTCCGCCCAGTTTCACATCTGTAACCCGGAAAATCTGAAGCTGATGATGAATCTGCTGAAGGAGACGAGCAAGAGGATCCAGTTCGAGGCATTCCACGTATTCAAAAGCAATTTTTAAGGAAAGTTTAGTATTTAGTGAACATTTCGCTACCGTGAATGTTCGCGCTTCACATTTTAAATATGAATAGATGAAAATGGCTTTCAATGATTAACAGATCTTTTACAGGACTAAAAAAAAAATACTTTTCGTAGATAGATTAATGAGCTGTATTCTAACATTTGTTCGGGAAAGTGGCTCCACAATAACGTTAGCACTAGATGTTGAAGATTTTTCAAATTCATTGTCAATCTTAGTGGAAAATCATGGTTAAAAATTCGCTAAATGCCGTAACCAATTGATGTTAGAGATCAATTGGTCCCGAAGATAAATGATTAGCCTGAAACATGCGATTACATACTATGCCATCTCACTATTAGTGAGGTGGCAATGCGTTTCTGGAGATACCTTCAACCTAGATTTGAATTCAATTTCAGCCTCGATGAATTATAATAACGGTTTGGAAATAATACATTAATATATTAGTGAATTACATCATTGGTAGAGTCTGATCACAAGGCACAAGACGATGGTGGCGGAAATCCCACAATGCGCGCTTGCTGCTTTCGCTGGGGGGGACGTAGGGATACATAGAACGAGAATGAACGATAAAAAAGCCGAGATCTTAGGAAGGATATTGAAGTAAAGAAACGGTACTATGTAGTTGAAATTGTTTTGTTTCGAATCTTACTGAGAACATGCACATTCTGGTTTCGGCAGTAGCTGAAAGGTTGCTGGCGCTTCTCGAATCAGTGAAGCTCTACTCTAAGGATCAAAAATTATTTTTTAAAATATGTACTGGGCAAATTCATTGTTCACTGTGGAGACTTACATTTGGAAGAATTTCGCTAAGCATCCGTGCGCGCGGGAGTAGCTCATTAAAAGTTACCGTAATCTATAGGTAGTTTTTCAATACAAGTTCGCGGTGGCTCCACTGCGAATCCTTATTCTTAAGACTATTATTAGAGACCGCAATGTGGTTGGCCGAATTGGCTTTTCAGGGTCGTTGACGCGCTTAATGTATTCCTCGAGGTCCAAAAAGATTATTTTTTTACCACTTGTCGCTATCTTATCTCTGAACCGAGTTATGGATCGAAAACATCAGAAATACGTTCAACGGGAAATGAGTTGAAATCAGGACGAGCTGAGAGTGGGCGGAGCCCATTCCCAGATCTGCAAGTTCGGTGAGAGCTTCGCCTCGAGCCTTGCACGAAAGGGAGAGGAAAGCGAGAGGATGTCAAGAGCGCGCGCTCTCTATACGCGCTGGGGCAGAAACACGCTGCAAGAGGGGGATATAAAATTGGATTAAAAAGACTAAATGATGTTTATGCGACTATGGAATTGCTTGTTTCAAAGAGTCCCCTTAACCTCACATGAAACACGAGAAGTGATGATTCAGAGATTGATCTTACAATCAAAACAAAAACAACTTGAATTGACAGCACATTGCACTGTTGGGGGAGTAGAATACGTAATCACTTGCAATTTCTAACGAGGACATCTCCACGTACTGGAGAACACACATTTACTGCGCATTCTCCCGCGCACCATCACGCACCATCTTCCGCGCCCTCACATGCTGTTTCAGCTGATCTCTTTCCTTCTCCCGCGCATCTTTCCGCGCACAATCATGAGGTTCCCACTGAGCCTCCCCCTCCCCCAGCGCATGTTCCCGCGCAATCACTTGAGGTCTCACACGAGCCCTCCCACAATTCCGTGCACATCCCAGCGAAACCTCCTGAGGTCACATCGGAGCCTCAGCATTCCGCTGCGCCTACTTCCGCGCACTCATTCGAAGTTCTAGCGGTATCTTTCCATCCCGTCGCGCTCACTTCCGCACAGCAGTATGAGGTCCCCACGGAACCTCCCCATTCCTCAGCGCACGTTCCCGCACACTTACTTGTGGCGTCACACAAGCACTCCCACAGTTCAGCGTACCTACCAGCGCAACCTCTTGATGTCTCATCGGAAACTTCCCATCCTGTCGCGTATTCCCTGGCGCATCTGCCTGAGGTGTCAATCGATTCCTTCCACACCAGTTCGCATCATCCGCCAATCACCGGTTAACTTGCCATCGGTTCTCAGGAATCGACACCAGGGACTCAAATCATTACTACATCCCCGACTATGCATCTTTCACAGTGCAAAATCATCGATCCATGCTCACTGTCGATTCAGCGCAAGGAAGTTACCGTACCTCCATGGTCTCCCTTCCATTCCCAGTGCTCTTCAAGCCATCCTACGGTTACCGTAACCGCACTTCAGGGCAAGTACATTATAACCACATGCGCACCCAGCGCCACTAGTGCGAACATTCATGACCACATGGGACTCTCCCCTCTCACTCTAGACTCCTCTCACAGTGACATTGAGAGATCCCCTCACAAGTCCCTCTCTAATTCTTTTGCGTTCACGCGCGCCCCTCCCCGTTACCAGAAGGGCTCAATCTCTTTCAGTAGGCACACATCATCTAGTGCATGCAAAAAGTCACACGCTCACAACAGGCGCATTGCATTGCATCGCAAGCCCATCACTTGTAGTGAACACTCACTAGTAACTCGGGCTCTTCCTCGTTTCTCCCCCCCAGGATTCCAGCGTGCACTCACACTGACATTTTTCGACTACCATGCACTCAGTCACTCATTCACTTCCAGGCCCACAGCCATTTCCTCACTCAAGAGGAAGAAGAAGGGTCACATCCCTGCGCTGGAACCAGGGACTCAACTTTTCCTTCGCTCCTCGCCCACCCCGGCCGATGAAACGAGAGGACTACTGAAAAGAAAAAAAACGAGACTCGAAGAAATCGACCAACCCGATTGGTGCCTGGAGATTTCCCCAATTAGAACTTCGGCCAGATTGGCACTTACTTGTGCTAATATTGTCTCCTCTTCGTATTTTCTTTCTGCTTGATAGTTTCGTTCCTTGTATTAAGCACCCCACTTTTCCATCGCACATTCAATGCTTCACATAGCACCATCACCCTTCAATCCAGGGTCTCAATTCTTATCCATTCACCACACACCCTCACTTCCTTTTCTTTTCTTTCGTCTCCGCCCAGTGTAGCGAAATATCTACTTTCAATTCATTCATTCATTATCAATAATCAATAAACAAATCAATTTTAATAATTCAATTATAAATAAAATCAGTCATCAATCAATTTCCCTTTGCTTACTTCTACCGTATTACCATTCAGATCTCCCTCCGTTTTAGCAGGTCTCATATGGAAAATGGGGAGTACGGCCAGCCGGCCGTCGCCTATTTTTTCCGAGCCGCAGATGATTTTTAGCGTTGAAGAAGCTTATCCACGTTCACGTCGCTTTTACTTCCACTTTTTCTTTATTCATTCATCACATTACTAGGCCCACTTGTCTAGTATTCACTCATTAGCCGAGCACACCGTTTGCGGGCTATTCTCATCGCATTTTCACTCACTTTTCGTCGCCTTTCACTTTGTCACCATCTTATCATTCCCTCACTCAGGATACAGGGACTCAACTCAGTCCACTCTTCCGTCAAGGGACTCAACTCTCAACACAACCCCATCTTGGGACACACTCCAGCCCACTCATCCGTCCACGGACTCAAGTAGCTTCAACTGAAGGTACTTCCCTTTCATCACTTCCTAGCCAATCAATAGCATCAAAACAACCCTATTCTCTTCTCGTGATCTACCCATTCCTTTCGTGTTTCCCCTGTAAATCAAAGTAAATAAATTGCTTTTATTATCACACCTTGTCCATTGCATACCATAAAAGGGAAATCTAGCAATAGATTTTTCTACAGGTTGATTCAGTCTTGATATAGCCCAGGTAGAATTATTCTGAGGACCCTACAATCAATGATCCGGTATATTTGGCTGTGGTACAAAAATACACGGATGATACACAGTAAGCTATGCTGTATATTAACGTTCCTTCAATTTCACGTTCCTTTTGAATAGTCAGCGAGCATTTTTTTCGAATCTACTTTTTCACCATGTTTCTGGAAGTATTATAAGTATTATATGTTAAGTTTGGTCAGGTAGACTTTTTTAAAAACTTTATTTTGTGGTTACTCAATGGTTTGGATTTCGCACTGCAGCAACTGTCTTGAACATACTTCATCCCATCTCGAAACCGAAATGTCATGGGCAACATCACTAGTTTTCTGAATTTTCGCTACAAATTACCTTGTTCTGTCAAAGTCGAACAACAACTGGGGTACATTCGATTGCAATAGACTGAGGCAACAATCGTTATGAGTACTGCGAGTGTTAGACAAGGAGCGATAGTCTGCCATTCTCTCTCCGGATGGACGAAGTGAGAGAGTCAGACACTTTCTCCAGACAATCATAAATGCCGGCACTATGTCGGATGAGATGTCGGACCGGCATTATGATTATATTAGTTAATTACGAATTCGCCATTCACTGGAATTGAACATAGTGATTCACCCGAAGATAAATGACTAGCCTGAAACAAGCGATTGCATACTATGTCATCTCATGTCAGTGAGGTGGCAATGCTTCTGGTGGCACTCTGCATTTTCCAACTTCTCTACCCAATTTGAATGCAGTTTCAGCGGCGATGAATTACAATAACAGTTTGGAAATATTAAATTGATATATTAATGAATTACTTCATTGGTATATTAATGAATTACTTCATTGCTGATCACGAAGCTCAAGATGATGGTGGCGGAATTCCTACAATACGCGCTTGTTGCTTTCACTGGAGGACGTACGGATGCATAGAGCAAGAATATCGATGAAAGATACAAAGCCGAGATCATAGGAAGGATATTGAAGTTTAGAAACTGGACGAGACAGTTGAAATGTGTATGTTTTGAATCTTATTGAGAGCATGTGCATTATTTCTACGGCAGTGTCTGAAAGACTGCTCGTGCTTCTCAAACTGGTGGACATAGGTTCTTCGGTTGAAAAATTATTTTAAAAATACTGGGCTAATTCATTGTTCACTGTGGAGACAACGATTCTTGAGTCTTCTTGATGTTAGTTGTTAGGAAACAATCGGTCTAATAATTCCTATAGGAAAAAATATCGTAGCGTCTGTCTGTGAGTCTGTTCGTCCGTGGGGCATGACAAAAAGGCTAACGACAAAACGGCAACGGAGCATATCTCCGTCGGAAGTCGATCCTGCAGCTTGGGAATTGTCACATTGATATCTGTATGAGGCACCGTAACCCTACCGTATCCCAGTTCCGTGGGTCAGATCCAGTTCCTTGGGTCCTTGGTGCAATCGACCACTCAATTCGAACCCAAGAGCTAAAACGTCCGCGTGGCAATCAACTTTCAATCACTGAACCACTCCCCAAAAGCAGTCAAAGCACTTTTGCTCACTTGCAAACCACTTTCGATCACTTCCAAAACCATTTTCCATCCACTTTTCCCCGTTCACTCGTTCGCAACCCCCATTTTCGTCATTGCAAAATGGAGTCACCTGTCGATTCACTGTGGCACAATCTCAAAACCCATTTCGAAATCATCGATCAGGTTACCACCACATTCCTGACCACTATCTCACGTGACGAAATTGTGTCACTGTCACCCAAAGCGGACCTCGCATTCGTTAACGCCGAGTGCATCCTCCTTGATTTCAGTCAGGAATACATGCACTCCGGCAATCATCACATCACGCGCAAGAGCGCACGAAACTCTAGCAGTACACACGAGGAATGCGCCACTGTGCACGTGAGTCTTTCGCTTGTCCTGAAGCAGAAAAATGACAGGTATTACTCCGCCTTCTATGGCTCAATCGCCCGCTTCAAAAGGCTCTTTGCCCAAGCCCCTTCCCCATCCACCGCCTCAGTCAACAACGCTTCTCACGAGTCTCGCGCGCCTCTCCCCGCGATTCAAACGTCCATGCGCGTTCACCCAAGCGAAAGCGCATCTCACTCATCGCCTTCCCTGCATTCAGGCCCCGCTCCAATCATCAAACCAGGGTCTCAATTCATCACTTCTCCCCTTTCCACGTCCAATCAGTGTGCTTCCACTGCGCACTCATGTAAGATTCTGACTTCCTAAAATTTAAATTATTATTAATCATATTTTCCAGCCGGTGACAGTCGGTCTGCGAGCGGAGCCGAAGCTGCGGCTGCTGTAGAGAAACTGATGGCCAGATGAGAGCAGGAAAAGAGGACAAGCAAGAAATTCTATTTTTTGCATTTTGTTTTAAGTTTCATTGATTTTACATAGAAGGTATAACTCGAAAATAGCAATCGCGTGATGGACCGCGCGGTAAAAAATATTCAAAGCAGTTGCGAAAGTTATCGAAATTGATCAATTTTATTTTTAGGCATCAGTTATTTTGTGCTTCAACGATTCGTTATTTTGGTGATGGTTTTGGAAGAAGCAATTGGATCACAACTTTTATCGAAACATATAAAAATTGCATTGCTTGCAAGAATATGTTTTGCAAATTGGAATTCTTGTTGGCTAGGATATACTGGAGGCAAAGTGGGATATTGTTGATTATGAGGACAGCTAGATCACTACCGTAATCATGTTCGAATGTTTCATACTGGAGCAGATCTGCGAGTGCGTTCGATCGGGCGTCGCGGCTGTTCCCTCGCCCCCGGAGCAGCAGAATTTGCAGGTGAGAGTGACGTAGTGATGAGAGAGGAGAACGGATTGTTCTGTAGATTGATTCAAGGCATAGCTAACCCTAATTCGAAAACATTACAACTTGGTTGGACTTGGTTATTAGACAAATTATACTGGAAGATTTGTTGGCGCATTTTTAAGAGACATTCCACGAGAAAACGTACCTTTTGGGGGGGGGGGGTCGACGGATGATGTTTTTGTAACCCCTCTCAATATCTCGCTGGTGAAGTCCCGATACCGAGTACTGATATTTGGCCCAATATGAAGGGCTCTGGTGCACTTTCAGAAAAACGCCAGACCAGGCCCAAAAAAATCGGAAATTTCAATTTTTTGAAAAGTAAGATATTATAGGTTTTTCAGGATTACTTATCGATGAGAATAACGAAAAACATACTTTGAATGCGATCAGATGCCGATAAAGAGTCGAAAACGTCGATTTTCGACGATTTTTGGCCGTCCTGAAAATTTTTTCAACCAGCAAACAGTCTACCAAAACTAACTGCATTTTCGGATTCTGCGTGAGAAACTTCGTTTAAAATCAGAATTTGACGAAATTTTATCCATGCGCTCTGGAGTTATGGTGTCCAGAATAAGGATAACTTACGACTAGCTCTTTGAGCAAATTCATCACACTATCTCCAAATCATGCCGAATGGGCTCTTTTTCGCACCGAATCTTATTTTTATATCGAATCAAACAATTTGATATCATTGTCAGACAATTTGAAGTCTTCATTTTGAAATTTTCATTTTTGGAAATTCCGAATTTCTCTCATTTCACCAAGAGCGGTTTTTTCCACCAAAATCAGGTTTCCAATCATCCGAAATGCCTCATTTTACCATATACTCATTTCTCATGCTTATTTACATCGTTTTTATGTATTGCACGCTCAATTGCACGCTCTAATGGTTGGAAATCCCGTGAAAATGCGATTTTTTTCGAAATTTTGAGAGTTTGAGGCTCTCCCAGATTGCTATTTGAAGTTAAACTGCATTACATTTCGCTCAGAATTACTATATCTAACCCATATAATGATTTCCAGTTGGTTTGGGAGCCATCTGGCGAAAAAAGTTTTTTCACTGGTTTCGAGGTGGATCAAAATTTTCGAAAAAAAAATTTCTCCATATGGCTGCCAAATCAACTGGAAATCATTATATCGGTTAGATATAGTAATCCTGAGCGAAATATAATGTAGTTGAACTTTAAATAGCAATCTGGGAGAGCCTCAAACACTCAAAATTTCAAAAATTTCGAAAAAAATCGCATTTTCACGATATTTCAAATCATTAGCGCGTGCAATTGAGCGTGCAATGCATAACAACAATGTAACTAAGCATGATAAATGAGTACATGCCAAAATGAGGCATTTCGGATGATTGGAAACCTGATTTTGGTGAATAAAAAACCGCACTTGGTGAAATGAGAGAAATTCGGAATTTCCAAAAATGAAAATTTCAAAATGAAGACTTCAAATTGTCTGACAATGATATCAAATTGTTTGATTCGATATAAAAATAAGTTTCGGTGCGAAAAAGAGCCCATTCGGCATGATTTAGAGATGTGATGGATTTGCTCAGAGCTATTCATAAGTTAGCCTTATTCTGGAAACCATAACTTCAGAGCGCATGGAATAAATTTCGTCAAATTCAGATTTTATACGTAGTTTCTCACGCAGAATACGAAAATGCAGTTACTTTTGGTACTGATTGAAAAAATTTTCAGGACGGCCAAAAATCATCGAAAATCGACGTTTTCGACTCTTTATCGGCATCTGATCGCATTCAAAGTATGTTTCTCGTTATTTTCATCGAAAAGTAATCCTGAAAAATCTATAATATCTTACTTTTCAAAAAACTAAAATTTTCGATTTTTTTTTGCCTGGTCTGGCGTTTTTCGGAAAGTGCACCAGAGCCCTTCATATTGGGCCAAATATCAGCACTCGGTATGGGGAGTTCACCAGCGAGATATTGAGGGGGGTTGCAAAAAAGTCATCCGGGAGTTGTTACGTTTTCTCGTGGAATGTATCTTAAGTGCACCTTTGGGGTTTCACACAGATCTAAAGACAAATTATGAATCGGTTCTTCAATACTCCGTTCTGACCTACTGTAACCTCTAAATTTCATAATTGTTTGGTTGTAATTCTACTAAGTTATTGTGGTAACAGCGGGCGTAAAATGATCTTGTTTCCACATTGAAGAGGTATCTGAATTGTACAAGCAATTCCCATCTGACTTATTGCCTGAATGCCCCTCCTTTTGCAGGCACATCTTTAACCCGGTCAACCTGAAGCTGATGATGAATCTGCTGAAGGAGAAGAGCAAGAGCATCCAGTTCGAGGTGGGGGGGGGGGGTGACAAAAGCCCAACGGATCACCATTCGCTGGATAATTGAGCTAGCATCTGGGGAGTTGTGTAATTGTTACTAGTATGTGCTACACTACATCACCCTGATTAAACCCTCTAACAATTCGGTCTTGAGTTTAACTCTCAGTCACCGTATAGGTTCATGGTCCAAATTTGAGAAATTCATCAGAAAATCATGGCTAGATAAGCACCAAATACCGTAACCAATCGATATTCTAGTACCCTAGAAATCACTCTATCCAAGTAATACGGATATCGATTTGTTAGCTTATTCGATGTTTATCTAACCATGATTTTTCACATAAATTTGCATTTTTAGACCATGAACACCTATACGTCGATATAGAGTGAAACTCGAGATCGCCTAGCTTAAGGATCTAATCAGAGTGATGTAGTGTAGAACATACTAGTAACAATGAAACAACTCCCAAGATGTATTCTCAAATATCCAGCGAATGGTGATCCGTTGGGCTTTTGTCGGTTGGGCTTTTGTCACCCCCCCCCCAGTTCGAGGCCTTCCACTTATTCAAGGTGGGTGATATAGTTTTTGAAAACTATTCGATTTGTCATTTCTGAAAGGCTTGCTCCCCATGAACGTTTGTGCTTCACAACCTGCGTAAGTTTGTGGGAGATAATCAATGCGTTCGATAATCAATCGACATCTGCGCATGTCGGTAATTGGCTGCAGGAGGTGAAGGGCATCATCTACGTCCTGGAGGGACAGGAACCGCTCCGATTAGGTGTACGGTATCCTTGTATTACGGTAGAGTTAGATTGGTAGATTTCGAGCAATATGTTTGACTCCGAGACGAAGTGGTGTAGTGGTCTATGGCGCTCCTCCCCATTCTCTCCCACCCGGGGTCGATTCCCGGTCGTGACACCGTCTCCGCCCCATCAATGCGCCTACCCAATGGGGATGGGGAATTGGTAGTCGTGACTAGATCACGCAGGTAAATAGGTCTGGCGAAAGGTGGGCACTCCAGACTGAATCCGCCCGAATTGACACTGGACTAGCAGTATGCTCCCGCGAGCCCAGTCTCGAATACGGGATGAATCCTTACCTTTATTTTTGACTCGGTGTTTTGTTAGGCCGTAGGGAGATTTCTACAATATGTGAAGGACAAAATGTGTGCTGCGTGAAACCTGAATAAGTGTCGTTGCTCATCTTGTGTTTCAGCCTCGTCATATATTTGGGTTAATTTTCAACTGATAGTGACGGTGACTATATCACGCCATTCACCTAAGAATTGATCTAAATGCCGGATTTGGAGAAATTAGCCACATAGAGCTTTCTTCGGTTTTCTGCTCGTCTGGTGTCCCTAAACAAACGTCCGAATTATTCATGTGCATATCATAATTCTGAATGTCCTGGTACCGGGTCGTCGGTTCTGGTACTCACCTTTAACTATAATTATCTCGATTACCTTGCAATTTTGGTGGAAATTATCGTCTCAGTGACCCCCACTAATTTTTCGAGCTCTATCGATATGTACAAACTAGAACTCATGAAAATCACTTTGAACAGTGCTATATTCAAGGTAGATTTTCTCGAAAATTTAAGTGAAAGCGCAGCTGAAATTTCACGTAAAGTACGCACCGAGAGCTTTAAAATGAGGGCTTGCGGTCTCTGAACGAGGACCAGACAGATCTTTCCGGCCCCTTTGAAGTTCCGAGTCGATTTGAAGTCATTTTATTCGACGTAGACCGCACGACTTTTCAGGCGCTTCGTAGAATGAAAGGATGATGTCGTCGTTCAGAGATGTTTCAGCAATTACGGAAATACTAATCAATTAGAAATTAATGAAATTTCTATTTATTTTACCTCTGAAACACAGTCGGGAAATTGAATTATCCTTTCATTCCACGACGCGCCTGAAAAGTCGCGCGGTTTGTGTCGAATAAAATGACTTCAAATCGACTCGGAACTTCAAAGGGGCCGGAAAGGTATTTCTGGTCCTCGTTCAGAGACCGCAAGCCCCTCATTTTAAAGCTCTCGGTGCGTACTTTACGACCCTGAAATTTCAGCTGCGCTTTCACCTAAATTTTTGAGAAAATCTACTTTGAATATAGCACTGTTCAAAGTGATTTTCATGAGTTCTAGTTTGTATACGTCGATATAGCTCGAAAAATTAGTGGGGGTCACTCAGACGACAATTTCCACCAAAATTGCAAGGTAATCGAGATAATTATAGTTAAAGGTGAGTACCAGAACCGACGACCCGGTACCAGGACATTCAGAATTATGATATGCACATGCAATTCTCAGGATCTTTCTGATATAGATGGGCCTACTCATTCCTCAAAAAAATATCAGATACAACTTTTTGGCAAAATCCGAGAAATGGGGAAATCAGCTCGATTCTTAGGTGAATGGCGTGATATAGACAACAAATCTGTTGATCTCTTTTGTAATCACCTCATGAATTCATATTTTTTCTCATTAATTAATTATTTATTTATTTCTCCTCTTCCAGGTTGCTCAACTAACGCAGGACACGTACTCGGCTAACGTCCTGCTCATGATCATCAAGAATCTGTCCTAGTTCGACGTCGAGGTCAACAGGGTGAGATCATACCCTATCGACTACCATAGTCTGACACATGCGCTGGGTCAGATTAATGAACTAATTATTTTATGACCTGACTCTCAACAGCACGTACTTTTTCGCTATGGTTTATTAGATTGCGTTATAGAACAAATTAGTTGCCTCTTTTATTGATTCATTATTTTTATTTGTGTATTGTGTATTTTTGTGTATTTTTTTTATTTGTGAGGGCGTCTCGACGTACTCGAGAACAAAGTATACCTAGATGCCCTCGTCTAATGGGGCAAGCACATTTGACGCACTTCTCATATCCCCATGCGAATCTCTGGCAACAGTCTCTGTTGCGAGAGAAGTATCCATCAAAATAAACAAGATCAATATGGGAATACAAGAATAACAGAATAAGTTTATCTGAATGCACGCACCAGATGCATTCCCTCAGCATTAGCGCATTCGTACCTGTCAACGGGAGTTGTAAAATAATTGTTTTTTTTAACATTTTACTACCATGCATTCAAAAATAGAACCCTCAGTTAATGGCTGATTAATAATAATCAGTATGAGAGCATGTGGCAAAGTAATTACACGATCACGATCTCTCAACTGATAATCTAATAGTGCAACTGCAAAACTACCACTTTTGATTAAAAAACAATTCCAGTGTTATTCATCGATCAGACAACGAAACCTCAGAGACCAGGATGTTTCCCTACAAGAATGGATAGTGCGAAGCAAGACTCGCTGCACTAATCTATCTCGACAGGCAATTATATTCCCAGAAATATTGTAAAAGCGCTCGCCATGGGGATGCCAACGGTCAAGGTCCTAACCTTCTACGATGACTTTGAAGCGAGTTAGAGCCATTTGAAGAAAAAGATCAAACTACAAACTACAAAGATCAAAGATCAAACTTTAAAAGCGCTCGCCATGGGGATGCCAACGGTCAAGGTCCTAACCTTCTACGATGACTTTGAAGCGAGTTATAGCCATTTGAAGAAAAAGATCAAACTACAAACTACAATGATCAAAGATCAAACTTTAAGAGCGCTCGCCATGGGGATGCCAACAGTCAAGGTCCTAACCTTCTACGATGACTTTGAAGCGAGTTAGAGCCATTTGAAGAAAAAGATCAAACTACAAACTACAAAGATCAAAGATCAAACTTTAAAGCGCTCGCCATGGGGATGCCAACGGTCAAGGTCCGACGTCACACGGACGTGTTTGAGCAAAGGTAGAGCGATTTGAAGAAAGAGATATCAAAGATCAAAGATCAAGTTAAAAATTTTGGACGGACAGACAGACAGATGTTACGATATTTCTTTATACAGTAATAATTCAAATAATGATAATAAATAGCTGTCCTATCTTTGTGGAAGGCGGCGAGGAACTCGACGAGTTTCTCCCGATTTCGCAGTAGAATGTCTGCGATCGGAGTAGAATGTAGAATGTCTTGTTCGGATTCGCCACGAACACACTAACAATGGTTCATTAACTAGTGCTAGACTTTGGTTTTATAAGTGATTTTTTTCATCTGACGATCCAAGCAATATTGCAAAAAGGAACCACCAGCAACAATGAGAACCTTGTGAAACACGAAATTTGATAAGCTCTCAATAATTCGATGCGGCAAAAATGATTAAACTGAAGACAATATCTTTAGAACTTCTAATATTGTACGCATATATTCGTTCCCAACATAATATATGACAATTAAACGTTATTTTAATTTTAAAAAAACAATGAAATGTAATAACACGTCACGGGCTAAATTTCAATAACATATCGTCAAGATCCAACTACAGACTCCATAGCTTCTTCCCAAGAGCAGCAAGAATATATGTAAGAAACTACCATTCCAGTTCCCCTGTTTGAGTTTAGTCAGTTCGTGAATCACAATATTAATAATAATAATCTATTGATTTCTTGTCATTATCTTTCTCTTTGTACTCGCGTTTCTACCTGGACCGCATAAATATTATTATTATAACTAATCGGGGCATGAATGCAACACTTCTTCTGGTGTGAGTGAAGCACGAACTTTGAATGAACGTTTAGAGAGCATCCATTTTTTGAAATATTGCATCGACAACACATCATTGATGGCTTGCTCCCACAAACTTACGCAGGTTGTGAAGCACAAATGTTCATGATGATTGAGTAATTCGCGTAGGACTAGAAAACTAATGTTAACACTATTCCTGCACGTTGAATACATGGAAGGCCTCGAACTGTATGTTCTTGCTCTTCTCCTTCAGCAGATTCATCATCAGCTTCATGTTGTCCGGATTAGAAATGTACCTGCAGTAATGTCTTAGTTCGAAAATTGTATTTTTATTGTTATGGAGCACGAGCACCGTTAACTGATTCGAAGCCAGCGGATGTCGGAATGACCGAACAGTGAAGCGCCTCTGCACCTTGCTTCATCAAGGTCACACAGTTGAACGGTATATAACGAGAATTGAGAAAATGGTATATCACTACAACGTTTGCGATGGTGCAAAAATACGTTTACTGACAGAGCCCTGATCCCTGATTCATCAGAGCATTATTGGTGAGTTTGTCAGAAGTATATTAAGAGAGGAATCGCGAGAATATCACCCATTTGAGGGGGGTTCGCGGCGGTAAAACACAAAATCATCCTATCCAGATCTAAACTTGGTGGAAGGCATTTCAAATGATGCTCTTTCAAACTGCGTCGTCAGAATTTTGATAACGCGCTTCAGCGAAAAGATAGAGACTAACTTTCTTCAGATGAAATGTTTAGCTCATCGTGCACTACATTTCTAGCCATGACTCGGGGCGCTAACACTATGCAGACCCAAAGTACAGTTTTGCCCTTGTCCTTGGTTCCCTCAGGTGGAATTTCGTATTTCTAGGTGCGCCCTTTCTATGAATAGCTTAGAGGGACATTCCTACATTATTTGAAAGTGATTTAGCGCATATGGACCCAACTCTCAAGTCGAGAAGGATCTGAAAATCGACTTTCAATTTTCTGGTCTGGTCGTAATTTTGACCCAATGGAAGTACTGTATTGAGGTCGGAAACAATTTTAAATGTTGTTTTGGACGATTATGGACCAATTTGAGACCAAAAGCTGCCAGTTGGAGGTAATGGAGTGTTTCGGTTTATGACCCATTCTGAAGTCGCCGTACAAAAAGTCACGCCCTTTTTTTACCCCCTTCAATTTGGCTAATTTTTGGCGTGAAGTTAGTCACACATAGGGTCTATCAATCGCGCATAGTTATTCAGCGCAGTTTTTCCGATTTCCAGAATTCGGTCATTTTTGGTGGACCCGACCACCCTGCACTGGGGCGTGCACGGGGAATGACATGCTCAACATAAAAGTTGTAGAGAATGTTTTCAGCTTTCTTTCTATGTAAAGAATGAGTCTCTATCTTTATTGCAAACGGAATTATGAGTATTTAAGTGGGCCCGATTTGACCTCTGAAAAGTGAATGTCCCATGTTTGGCCTTCTGAATCTCGAAGATGACGACAGTTATCAAAATTCTGACTACGCAGTTTGAAAGAGAATAATTTGAAATGCCTTAGACCAAGCGTAGATCTGGATAGGATGATTTTGTGTTTTCCGCCGCGGAGAAGGTGATTCTCTCGTGATGTCTCTCTTAAAATGAATATTTAGACACATACTAGCAAAAGGTTCGGTTAACACACCCGGAAGACGCGTCGCGCATTTAGGCTTTCAGTGCAATCCAAAATTATTGGACCTATTGTTTCTTAACAACTGACATTAAAGTTACCGAGCGAGGACGAAACCCTGATCTTACCCTGATCTCGTCGCGTGTACGAGATAATATGCAAAAGTGAGAGAGCGCGGCATTACGCTGATCATTTCCGGCTTTCCCTAGACGATATTATTGATTTTTAACATTTTTTTATATTCATTCTCAACTAATTCAGCCATCCGCTATTCGATGGAGGACAAAAAATAAGGGGTCAATTTCGTCTTCATCCGGTAACTTCAAGAAGATTCAAGAATCGTTAAGCCTTCGCAGTGAACAATGAATTTGCCCCGTACATTTTTATTAAAAAAATAATTTTTAAGCCGAAGAGTGAAGCTTCACTGATTCGGGAAGCGCACGCAGCCTTTCAGCCACTGCCGTAACCAGAATGTACATGATCTCAATGGTATTTGAACCAAAAAAAAAATTCAACTGCCTCATCCCGTATCTTTACTTCAATATCCTTCCTACGATGGATTTTTATCTTTCATCGACATTCTCGCTCTATGTATCCCTTCGCCCCCACCGAAAGCAGCAATCGCGTATTGTGGGAATTCCGCCACCATCGTCATGAGCTTCGTGATCAGATCCTACCATTGACGTAATTAATTAATACATCAATTTTTAAAAAATATATATTGTTAATATTTCCAAACTGTTATTGTAATTCATCGTTGCTGAAATTGCATTTAAATTTTGGTTGCAGAAGTTGGAAAATGCAGAGTGCCACCACCAGAAAAACATGGTCACCTCACTAATAGTGTAATGATATGGAATGCAATCGCATGTTTCAGGCTAGTCATTTATCTTTGGATGAATCACTAGCTCTAATTCCAGAGAATGTAATTACTAAATATAATTGACTGAATCCACTAGACCCACTCCGATCGGGGAAGACTGTAACAACTCTTGTGCGGTACGTGGAGCGTTAGCAGAGCGCATATAGGAGGGGGGATAACGCATCAGCTTCAGGTTGCCCGGATAAGATATGTACATGCAGGGGGGGCACTATATTTCGTTAATATTACATATTTTTTCACGTGATTTTATTGTATTTCTAGCCATATTTCCGGGTAAAATCCCATCCGTTTTATGAAAACGCTTACGAAAAAATGATAGCAAAAAAGCAAAAGTCATAAAAATGAAAATTCACCATAATCCACGAAACGTGATATTTTTGGAAATTGCACGGTTTTCGTCCCTAAATTTCCATCACGTACGATAACTTACGCATAATAATTTAAATAATCTCAATTACTGTAACCAATCGATAATTTCTTCAGATCGGGTACTCGAGAGCAGAACACTGCTCAAATTCTCGCCCTCGAACCTGAAATCCTACGAGTTCTCAAGTATCAACTCACCATCCACTGCCCATTCCGACCATTCGAGGTATGCAGATGATAATGTATATACGCTTAGAAAGCTCGTACATATCGCCACAGTTTCAGTCAACCAGGGAAAATGATTTGTTGAAACGAAAACTATCGGGGTGTGGTGGTGGGAATTGGGCTTTTTAGAATTCTTTTTTTTTATTCTTCAGCATCATTCCGTTAGTGTAATGCATTCATTTCTTCACAACATCAGTGAGTTACCGTAACCTACCGTATTCTCTAAGGGTCATCTGATGGAGATGAAGCGGACGTTACTTCTACTCAATTTCGACATCGAGACTCGCACTCGCCAGCAATGGTGAGAGAAGGGAGAGGGTAGGATTACGGTATCGATTGGGATTGAGTAATTCTGGTAAATAACGGTTTAACTTATTAGCATAGAGTCACAGGTCAATCATTGCTCTCAAAAATTTTAGCATTTGGTTAATCCGTGATCAATCGAATTTGCGCTACACGTAATAATTTTTTTTCCGATTGCCCCATGCCAATCGGAAAAGTGTGGGAAATTTAAATTGGGAGATTGGGCGAGAAATTGCAGCCAAATCTCCAGAGGTGCTGCGGGACTTCGTGCAGAAACTGCTGTGCGTCGATGACGCTAATGGTGAGTGGAATTTACTTTATTGTCATCGATTTCTTGACTGTTTTCCTTCGTCATGGTCCTTCTATTCTCTTCGGAGGCACAGTGTAGTTGTGCGCACATTTGCATGTTCTCAGATAGGGTTTCACTCATTATGATTTCCTAAAATGAAATAGGTAAATTATTATTAATTATCTTTTCCAGCCGGAGACAGTCGGTCTGCGAGCGGCGCCGATGCTGCGGCAGCTGTAGAGAAACTGATGACGAGGTGAGGAGAGATTTTTGTTTGTCGCCTTTTCGATAGTTCACTGCTTCTCCATAGTTCTTAGTACTCTAAACCAACAATAGATTATGGCGACCCACGAAAAATAATCAAAGCAGTTGTGAAAACGGTCGAAATTGAGAAACGATATTTATACATCAGTTGTTCCATGTTTCAAAGAGTTGCTATGTGGGCATGATGTTGAAAGGAGCAATAGGAAGAACGTATCGAAAAAAGCAAAATTGAATTGATTGCAAGAATATTCGTTGTGCTTTTCAGACTGGAGCAGATCTGTGAGTGTGTTAGATCGGGCGTCGCTGCCGTTCCCTCGCCCCAGGAGCAGCAGACGCTGCAGGTGAGAGGAACGTAGTGATGAATATGGGAGCGGATTAGACACAGCCGATAGGGGTATCGTAGGACATCACAAATGCGATAACTGTTTGGTCAGCACAATCCGCTTCAAAAGCTTTTAATATATTTGTAATTGGACTATTGTTGTTTCACGGCGCTTTAAAAGGATAATGTGGAATTGTACTTAGATCCTGCTGGTAAATTCATCCAAAAATTAAACAGATCGGATTTACCGGGAAAAATTATATGCTCTTAACTTGCTTACTTTCGCTTTCCTTTCAGAATCGTTCGATGATCTGGGGTCAATTGCAGCAGGTTTTGGAGACGCGAAAGATGGCGAGTAACGGAGGAAAGAAAGAGGAACCAGTGGATTCGGACGACGAATAGAAGAGTACCGTACCTCCAATCTACCGTACCCCTTCCGTACTCTTACGTTACTCCGCGTTGACCTACTGTAACCTATAAATTTTCATAATTGATTGGCTGTAATTTCATTTTTTGTTGAAGAGCCTAAGTGATTGTCGTGTATTCTAAAACTAGTCGTCAGGAAATAATCGGTTCAATACTATTAAGAAATGGTGTGATAACAGACAAGTACTAGATATTTTGTTTTCGCCAATATTCATTTTAATCTTTTAATTATAAGACATGTACACATCATTTTTTTACTTGAAGATATGAGTCTCGTCCAATCTGGTAGACAACTGTTCTTTTCTCGATTCTCATGAAATTCCGTGAACTGTGTGACCTTGATGAAGCAAGGTGCAGAGGCGCTTCACTATTCGGTCATGATGATACTCGCTTACTTCGAATTAATAATATTCATTCTCTCTGAAATAAAAACAAATCTTACTTTTGAACTATCATTACACAGATTTGTCTTGGTGATAATTCTTTCACTGAAGAGTGGATAGAGCTATATTACGACGATCAACGATCTGGTGTAAACGTTTTTCTTCTTATATTAACTTCTTGGCGATAGGAGTTTCTGGAAAAGAAAAAGTTGAAACATCAAAATATTACTACTATGATAAACTGCGCTTCGCTGATTTGACTTAGCCGTCTCGATTTTCTGCGCTATAATGCATAATCTCTGTCGTAGTCAAAATTTAAAACTAATTGAATTTGCTCAGCGAGGTGCTGCTGGACCGGCACATCATCAACGTAATGATCGGGTAGACTTTATTTGTTACATTTATTTTATATTTTATTTATTGTTTATTATAGAATACCGAACAGATAGTAACTGAAGGTATCTGTGTCGAACATTCTTCACTCCCTTCTCGAAACCGTAATGTTATTGGCGACTACGGTTCAATTGTGTCCTCAATTTTTCTAAAAATACTGGCTCTGACAAAGTCTAACAACAACATGGATACATACATTCGATTGTAACAAAGTCAATAAGCGAAATGAGAACTGCGAATGTTAGGCAATGAGCAATGGTGAATTTCTCGCTGGTTAGAAGAAGTTAGAGAACAGGCTATATTGAGAGAGTAAGTCACAGCGTGTCAGATCAGACAATCTGGCGGCGGAGAGATTTTTCGCACTCTCGATTGCAATGCATCGAAATGAATTAATTGAGTAAATGTATTCGATGAAGCGTATTCCAAATTGTGTGTTCCAGGGAAAAATATAGAGGCATAATTAATACGTCTTGTGAAACTCATTTTGAAACATATATTTCGAAATTCCATTCCTCCATGCACTGAGCTTACTAACAAGAAATGTACAAATATAAACAATAAATCAATCGCATGAGATGTTCCTACTAATTTGTTCTTTAACGTTCCCTAATCGCCCAGCACGAGAATGTATGTGAAGTTGAGAGATCCAGACAGAAAGCTTATTAGCGCGCCCCGCTTTCTGTCCCATGACAACACTCGGAATACGGTAATCGATAAGGTATCTCACCTTCTTGCTCTCGAAATCAAACATGGAGATGTTCCTTATTAGCATGGGCAGGACGTTAGCAGAGTACGTTTCCTGCGCCATCTGATCAATCTGGAGGAAGAGTAGATAGTTAATAAATCGCATATAATTAATAAATTATGAAAAATTAAATTAGTTAAGTGATTACGAAAATTAACAAAAACATTTTTTACGGTTTATTTTTGAACAGAAGCCAAGTCTCGAAAATCGGAAGTCTCAAATTAGCCCAAATATATGACGAGGCTGAAACACAAGATGTGCAAAGACACGTATTCAAAATTTCAAAAAAGTCACTCTTTCATTTCACATATTTGGATATCCCTCAAGGACCCAAAAACACAAATACCAAGCCAAAAAGAATGATCGAAATCTACAACTGCAGTAGTCTATGATGCCCTTCCTGCAGCCATTTGCCGACCGGCGCAGATGCCGATCGATTATCGATTGGAAGATCAATTGATAAGTCAAGTATTTTTATGTAAACTCGATAAGAGAGACTTTTTGACTCAGTGAGCATATTTGTAGATACCCTTGGCAAAGTGCGAAAAATCCAAATCGCCCTAAATGTACCCACGTGTAGTATTCGACGAGCGTAGCTCGGGTACCACATACGGAGTGTTCTAGATCACTCTCCGCAAAATAGGACACACTTGTTTCATAGAATCCCAATTTCGAAGTTTGCCAATTCGGATCCGATTTGAATGACTAATGTCTCAAAAAATCACGAATATTCCATGGATTATAAGTGCCAAATTTTAGAACCATTGGACATCAATTCTTGATGGAACAACAAAAATGTTTTTCAAAATTTTTAAATTAATTTAGAAGAGTAGGTAGATACACTTTTTATTTCTCGATTATCTAGAGCAGCATGCTTGCTATTCACATAAAAAATTAAAAAGAAATAAAAAAAAAGGTTTTTGCGAAATCGTCCAAAATGTGTTAAAAAGTCACTTCTCGATCATTCCGAAACTACCGTACTCTAGGCTCTAGGCATCCGGAAGTATATTTATTGTCCTAGTTTTGAACTATGAATAGGGGGTCATGGTCAAAAGTCGATCGGTAGGTCAATGGTAGGTCAAGACTAGGTACCGTACCCAATCAATAGTACCACCAGATACCGTATACCACTACCGTAACCCCCGATTATCACAAAATAACTTTATTTTTAAAAAGTCCTGGTACCATGCCCAATCGTGTATACAGTACCCAAGAAGCTACCGTAACCCAGTTCCTTGGGTCAGATCCAGTTCCTTGGGTCAAACAATTTTCTAAAAATCCAAAACTGAGCTTACAATTATTTTAAAGTATCATACCGTATCTCTAATTACTGTAGAATAATTGTATGATAGGTTTAGGATTTTTAGAAAAATGCTTGAAATTTTACTTCAATATGAACGCCCTTTTGGTGGTTTATGTACCTGAGGTCCAATAACTTTCAGTTAAGTCGGTGGGGCCGTAAATTCAAAACTGCCTAAAATCCGGCTTCTACGTCCTTTTTAACCCCTGGAAAAATTGGATTCGTAAAAATTGCGATTGTGATTTTTTTAGATTTTTTGCTGTTTACATGCCAGATCACGCGTTTTTTGAGACATCTTTATGATATGTCTGATTGTACATACTGTTTACTGCCTACAATTGCCTCCAAATTTGGCGCAGAAGTTGTAATTGAACATATAAACATGTCCAAACTTAGAATATGAAATATGGCAAAATTTTAGAAATTTCGATTTTTTCGGTCAAAATGGTCCAATTGTAGGCAGTAAACAGTATGTACAATCAGACATATCATAAAGATGTCTCAAAAAACGTGTGATTTGGCATGTAAACAGCAAAAAAATCTAAAAAAATCACGATCGCAATTTTTTCGAATCCAACTTCTCCAGAAGTAAAAAAGGACGTAGAATTCGAATATGTAATAATCTCGCAGGTACAAGGAGAATTGTTTTTCAGGACAATTTCATGCGTTTTTCCGAATACCAAACACAATTTTTGTCCATTTTTGACATCTCATCGTTTCTCTACATATTTGTCATCAACAAGAGATTTATTCTATTCGTTGAGACGGTCATTTTTCGTTATATAGCGAACCTTCAGCTCAACTTTGAAGGAACTTATGATTTTTTTAATATTCGAAATGGCCAGTGCCGGATTTTAGGCAGTTTTGAATTTACGGCCCCACCGACATAACTGAAAGTTATTAGACCTCAGGTACATAAACCACCAAAAGGGCGTTCATATTGAAGCACTTTGAACAGTTTGTAAATAGGCACCTGCGATCTCTCAGAAGACCTCTGATAATGCATTGCCCACAGTCAATAATATCCCACTTTGCCTTCATATGCTAGCCAACAAGAAATTTGAATGCCAAAAAAATTTTGCAAACGATGCATTTTTTGTTTGTTTCGATAAAAGCTGTGATCAAATTGCTCCTTTCAAAACCATCACCACATAACGAATCGTTGAAGCACAAAACAACCGATGCCTAATCATAAAGATGGATTAATGTCGGCCACATACACTTTCACAACTGCTTTGATTATTTCTCGCCGCTGGCCGCCATCGATTGTTTATTTCCAGTACTAAGAATTATGAAGAAGCAGTGAACCATTGATAGAAGCTACACATACAATTCTCTCCTCACCTCGTCATCAGTTTCTCTACAGCAGCCGCAGCTTCGGCGCCGCTCGCAGACCGACTGTCACCGGCTGGAAAAGAAATTAATTTACAATTCCCTTATATTCATATTTTGACGTCAGTCGAAAGCATACCTGAAAATATGCAAATATGCACACAACTACAAAATGCTCCCGTAGAGGGTAGAAGCTCCCCATGGCAGGAAAACATACAAGAAATCGATAACAATAAAATCAATTGCACTAACCATTAGCGTCATCGCCTCCCAGCAGTTTCTGCAGGAAACCCCGCAGCACCTCGGGAGATTTGGATGCAATTTCTCTCCGAATCTCGAAATTTCCGAACTCTCGCCTCGTATCGCCAGTATCGTATCGTACTCGTATCTTATCGTATCTCATCTGTCCGATGTTTCACTTTTAGATGAAATAAAGAAGTAATTGCACAGAATGGAGCCAGTCACGATCCAAATCACGTAATTGTAAACATATTTTTCCCGAAAGTTCTCCATATGATCACCCCATCCCAATACCATCCCTATATAGTGAATCACTGAAACACGTAATAACTGAGGTCGGCACCATTTTTGCCTCTTTTCTTCGTAACAAACATCCACCCCTCTACCCAAATTACCATGATCTACAGTAGGCCAATTCCGTCACAAAACAATCCCTTTCCTGACCACTGCTGGCGAGAGAGCGCTTTACTTTTACGCGATTTTGATGGGAGGAATCTCCGCATCGGCTGGGTGCAAGAACCTACGACGGAAATCAAAGAAAATGACGATTTTATAAATTTTGTATAGTGCAAATTCCTTGATAAAGTAAACATTACGCGAGTTTAACACATTGGAGACATCTTCCACTCTAATAGAGTTTGAAGCCAATTTGTTATTAGATATGATCCGAACAAAGCAGGGATTACAATCCAAGACTTTTCAGAACCCTAGTGCATTTGAAATGCAAAACCGTTGTGTGGCAAGACAGGATAACAGCGTACTCGTTGTATTTTTACGCCATTGACAGACAGCTAAACCACCGAAGGCGCGATCCCACAATCTTATCCAGGTTGTGAAGCGCGAACTCGCATTGGAAGGTTTCACTTAGGAAATGAAGAAATGGAGCATCCAACGTATTCTTCTCTCCCAACAGTTCAATGTGCTGTCAATACATTTTTTTGTTTTTTTTGTTTTTGTTTTTAATATCTATCTCTGAACCATCATTTCTCGTGTTTCATGTGGGGTCAAGAGGAATCTTTGAAACAATCAATTACATAGTCAACTTATGATATTTCGTTTTGTTGCTCAGCTCTTTTCATACCTATGAAGGAGGAATTGGAGGATTAGATGGTGAAAGCGGGTGAAGCGAAGAACCGGAGAGCGTAGGAATACTGGTTGAGTCTCTGATTTCTCCCAACCGGTTGCTGGGGAACCCACCAACAACTGGTCAGAGCAATGGTTTCCAAGTGGTCAGGGCACTGGTTAGCATCTGATTAGCCTAAACTCCGCCCATAATAACTGGATAACCAGTTATTAGCCAGTTTGTTGTTACCAGTTAGAGTGGGCGGATCTTAGGCTAAACAGTTGCTAACCAGTGCCCTGACCAGTTGGTAACCATTGCTCTGACCAATTGTTGACGGGTTTCCCAGCAACTGGTTGTAGGAGAAACCAGAGGTAATAATTACTCATTGAAAGATTTCTTTGTTTCTGATAACAACCATTCCCGTTCTGATTTATTCAGTAGCTGAAGAGCTGCTTCTCGAACCAGTTGGTTACTTCGAATTTCGCTCCCCGTCCAAAAAAACAAAAATAATCTTCTGGGAAGAAATAGGATTCGGATCCATCGCACGCTTGTGTTGAAAAAAAACCACTTATAAATTAAGGTAACTTTTAATGGTCTGCTCCCGCACGCACGGATGCATAGCGAAATTTTTCCAAATGTAAGGCTTGTCGATTTTCCCCATAGAGTACTGCGTCTAGGAAAACTCTAGAACAACTCGCTTAGGATACTATGGGGTACGGAAGGTTATCGACCTTATTGCAAATTCAGTTCATACAAGTAGCATTCCGGTTTCGCCGATAGTCAAAGTGCGCGACGAATTTTTCGGGAGTGCTTTAGTGCGGTTCACTCTCTTTAAGAATACATTTTGAATCTGCCTTTGAGAGACCCACCAATACTGCACAGGCGCAATATTTGTCCACCTTTCGCGCATCCAGTTCGAGGTCTTCCACGTATTCAAATTGAAGGAATCTTGATCTAGCTAAATTATTTGTAGGAGTTAAATATGTCTGCCAAAATTATGTCTCTCGTTGTTCGCAGTGTTACTTTTTAGATTTGATGAACTTCATGTCGCCACTAAACCCAATTGATATACTAAAAATAATATATACATATTTCTGAAATATTTGTCTTCAAGACGGATTAATTATTGGATGCTCCATTTCTTCATTTCCTAAGTGAAACCTTCCAATGCGAGTTCGCGCTTCACAACCTGGATAAGATTGTGGGATCGCGCCTTCGGTGGTTTAGCTGTCTGTCAATGGCGTAAAAATACAACGAGTACGCTGTTATCCTGTCTTGCCACACAACGGTTTTGCATTTCAAATGCACTAGGGTTCTGAAAAGTCTTGGATTGTAATCCCTGCTTTGTTCGGATCATATCTAATAACAAATTGGCTTCAAACTCTATTAGAGTGGAAGATGTCTCCAATGTGTTAAACTCGCGTAATGTTTACTTTATCAAGGAATTTGCACTATACAAAATTTATAAAATCGTCATTTTCTTTGATTTCCGTCGTAGGTTCTTGCACCCAGCCGATGCGGAGATTCCTCCCATCAAAATCGCGTAAAAGTAAAGCGCTCTCTCGCCAGCAGTGGTCAGGAAAGGGATTGTTTTGTGACGGAATTGGCCTACTGTAGATCATGGTAATTTGGGTAGAGGGGTGGATGTTTGTTACGAAGAAAAGAGGCAAAAATGGTGCCGACCTCAGTTATTACGTGTTTCAGTGATTCACTATATAGGGATGGTATTGGGATGGGGTGATCATATGGAGAACTTTCGGGAAAAATATGTTTACAATTACGTGATTTGGATCGTGACTGGCTCCATTCTGTGCAATTACTTCTTTATTTCATCTAAAAGTGAAACATCGGACAGATGAGATACGATAAGATACGAGTACGATACGATACTGGCGATACGAGGCGAGAGTTCGGAAATTTCGAGATTCGGAGAGAAATTGCATCCAAATCTCCCGAGGTGCTGCGGGGTTTCCTGCAGAAACTGCTGGGAGGCGATGACGCTAATGGTTAGTGCAATTGATTTTATTGTTATCGATTTCTTGTATGTTTTCCTGCCATGGGGAGCTTCTACCCTCTACGGGAGCATTTTGTAGTTGTGTGCATATTTGCATATTTTCAGGTATGCTTTCGACTGACGTCAAAATATGAATATAAGGGAATTGTAAATTAATTTCTTTTCCAGCCGGTGACAGTCGGTCTGCGAGCGGCGCCGAAGCTGCGGCTGCTGTAGAGAAACTGATGACGAGGTGAGGAGAGAATTGTATGTGTAGCTTCTATCAATGGTTCACTGCTTCTTCATAATTCTTAGTACTGGAAATAAACAATCGATGGCGGCCAGCGGCGAGAAATAATCAAAGCAGTTGTGAAAGTGTATGTGGCCGACATTAATCCATCTTTATGATTAGGCATCGGTTGTTTTGTGCTTCAACGATTCGTTATGTGGTGATGGTTTTGAAAGGAGCAATTTGATCACAGCTTTTATCGAAACAAACAAAAAATGCATCGTTTGCAAAATTTTTTTGGCATTCAAATTTCTTGTTGGCTAGCATATGAAGGCAAAGTGGGATATTATTGACTGTGGGCAATGCATTATCAGAGGTCTTCTGAGAGATCGCAGGTGCCTATTTACAAACTGTTCAAAGTGCTTCAATATGAACGCCCTTTTGGTGGTTTATGTACCTGAGGTCTAATAACTTTCAGTTATGTCGGTGGGGCCGTAAATTCAAAACTGCCTAAAATCCGGCACTGGCCATTTCGAATATTAAAAAAATCATAAGTTCCTTCAAAGTTGAGCTGAAGGTTCGCTATATAACGAAAAATGACCGTCTCAACGAATAGAATAAATCTCTTGTTGATGACAAATATGTAGAGAAACGATGAGATGTCAAAAATGGACAAAAATTGTGTTTGGTATTCGGAAAAACGCATGAAATTGTCCTGAAAAACAATTCTCCTTGTACCTGCGAGATTATTACATATTCGAATTCTACGTCCTTTTTTACTTCTGGAGAAGTTGGATTCGAAAAAATTGCGATCGTGATTTTTTTAGATTTTTTTGCTGTTTACATGCCAAATCACACGTTTTTTGAGACATCTTTATGATATGTCTGATTGTACATACTGTTTACTGCCTACAATTGGACCATTTTGACCGAAAAAATCGAAATTTCTAAAATTTTGCCATATTTCATATTCTAAGTTTGGACATGTTTATATGTTCAATTACAACTTCTGCGCCAAATTTGGAGGCAATTGTAGGCAGTAAACAGTATGTACAATCAGACATATCATAAAGATGTCTCAAAAAACGCGTGATCTGGCATGTAAACAGCAAAAAATCTAAAAAAATCACAATCGCAATTTTTACGAATCCAATTTTTCCAGGGGTTAAAAAGGACGTAGAAGCCGGATTTTAGGCAGTTTTGAATTTACGGCCCCACCGACTTAACTGAAAGTTATTGGACCTCAGGTACATAAACCACCAAAAGGGCGTTCATATTGAAGTAAAATTTCAAGCATTTTTCTAAAAATCCTAAACCTATCATACAATTATTCTACAGTAATTAGAGATACGGTATGATACTTTAAAATAATTGTAAGCTCAGTTTTGGATTTTTAGAAAATTGTTTGACCCAAGGAACTGGATCTGACCCAAGGAACTGGGTTACGGTAGCTTCTTGGGTACTGTATACACGATTGGGCATGGTACCAGGACTTTTTAAAAATAAAGTTATTTTGTGATAATCGGGGGTTACGGTAGTGGTATACGGTATCTGGTGGTACTATTGATTGGGTACGGTACCTAGTCTTGACCTACCATTGACCTACCGATCGACTTTTGACCATGACCCCCTATTCATAGTTCAAAACTAGGACAATAAATATACTTCCGGATGCCTAGAGCCTAGAGTACGGTAGTTTCGGAATGATCGAGAAGTGACTTTTTAACACATTTTGGACGATTTCGCAAAAACCTTTTTTTTTATTTCTTTTTAATTTTTTATGTGAATAGCAAGCATGCTGCTCTAGATAATCGAGAAATAAAAAGTGTATCTACCTACTCTTCTAAATTAATTTAAAAATTTTGAAAAACATTTTTGTTGTTCCATCAAGAATTGATGTCCAATGGTTCTAAAATTTGGCACTTATAATCCATGGAATATTCGTGATTTTTTGAGACATTAGTCATTCAAATCGGATCCGAATTGGCAAACTTCGAAATTGGGATTCTATGAAACAAGTGTGTCCTATTTTGCGGAGAGTGATCTAGAACACTCCGTATGTGGTACCCGAGCTACGCTCGTCGAATACTACACGTGGGTACATTTAGGGCGATTTGGATTTTTCGCACTTTGCCAAGGGTATCTACAAATATGCTCACTGAGTCAAAAAGTCTCTCTTATCGAGTTTACATAAAAATACTTGACTTATCAATTGATCTTCCAATCGATAATCGATCGGCATCTGCGCCGGTCGGCAAATGGCTGCAGGAAGGGCATCATAGACTACTGCAGTTGTAGATTTCGATCATTCTTTTTGGCTTGGTATTTGTGTTTTTGGGTCCTTGAGGGATATCCAAATATGTGAAATGAAAGAGTGACTTTTTTGAAATTTTGAATACGTGTCTTTGCACATCTTGTGTTTCAGCCTCGTCATATATTTGGGCTAATTTGAGACTTCCGATTTTCGAGACTTGGCTTCTGTTCAAAAATAAACCGTAAAAAATGTTTTTGTTAATTTTCGTAATCACTTAACTAATTTAATTTTTCATAATTTATTAATTATATGCGATTTATTAACTATCTACTCTTCCTCCAGATTGATCAGATGGCGCAGGAAACGTACTCTGCTAACGTCCTGCCCATGCTAATAAGGAACATCTCCATGTTTGATTTCGAGAGCAAGAAGGTGAGATACCTTATCGATTACCGTATTCCGAGTGTTGTCATGGGACAGAAAGCGGGGCGCGCTAATAAGCTTTCTGTCTGGATCTCTCAACTTCACATACATTCTCGTGCTGGGCGATTAGGGAACGTTAAAGAACAAATTAGTAGGAACATCTCATGCGATTGATTTATTGTTTATATTTGTACATTTCTTGTTAGTAAGCTCAGTGCATGGAGGAATGGAATTTCGAAATATATGTTTCAAAATGAGTTTCACAAGACGTATTAATTATGCCTCTATATTTTTCCCTGGAACACACAATTTGGAATACGCTTCATCGAATACATTTACTCAATTAATTCATTTCGATGCATTGCAATCGAGAGTGCGAAAAATCTCTCCGCCGCCAGATTGTCTGATCTGACACGCTGTGACTTACTCTCTCAATATAGCCTGTTCTCTAACTTCTTCTAACCAGCGAGAAATTCACCATTGCTCATTGCCTAACATTCGCAGTTCTCATTTCGCTTATTGACTTTGTTACAATCGAATGTATGTATCCATGTTGTTGTTAGACTTTGTCAGAGCCAGTATTTTTAGAAAAATTGAGGACACAATTGAACCGTAGTCGCCAATAACATTACGGTTTCGAGAAGGGAGTGAAGAATGTTCGACACAGATACCTTCAGTTACTATCTGTTCGGTATTCTATAATAAACAATAAATAAAATATAAAATAAATGTAACAAATAAAGTCTACCCGATCATTACGTTGATGATGTGCCGGTCCAGCAGCACCTCGCTGAGCAAATTCAATTAGTTTTAAATTTTGACTACGACAGAGATTATGCATTATAGCGCAGAAAATCGAGACGGCTAAGTCAAATCAGCGAAGCGCAGTTTATCATAGTAGTAATATTTTGATGTTTCAACTTTTTCTTTTCCAGAAACTCCTATCGCCAAGAAGTTAATATAAGAAGAAAAACGTTTACACCAGATCGTTGATCGTCGTAATATAGCTCTATCCACTCTTCAGTGAAAGAATTATCACCAAGACAAATCTGTGTAATGATAGTTCAAAAGTAAGATTTGTTTTTATTTCAGAGAGAATGAATATTATTAATTCGAAGTAAGCGAGTATCATCATGACCGAATAGTGAAGCGCCTCTGCACCTTGCTTCATCAAGGTCACACAGTTC
The DNA here is from genome assembly GCA_036245805.1 of Pristionchus mayeri. Taxonomy (NCBI): domain Eukaryota; kingdom Metazoa; phylum Nematoda; class Chromadorea; order Rhabditida; family Neodiplogasteridae; genus Pristionchus; species Pristionchus mayeri. The sequence continues at coordinate 8,966,749 of BTRK01000001.1, read as the reverse complement.
ACGGAATTTCATGAGAATCGAGAAAAGAACAGTTGTCTACCAGATTGGACGAGACTCATATCTTCAAGTAAAAAAATGATGTGTACATGTCTTATAATTAAAAGATTAAAATGAATATTGGCGAAAACAAAATATCTAGTACTTGTCTGTTATCACACCATTTCTTAATAGTATTGAACCGATTATTTCCTGACGACTAGTTTTAGAATACACGACAATCACTTAGGCTCTTCAACAAAAAATGAAATTACAGCCAATCAATTATGAAAATTTATAGGTTACAGTAGGTCAACGCGGAGTAACGTAAGAGTACGGAAGGGGTACGGTAGATTGGAGGTACGGTACTCTTCTATTCGTCGTCCGAATCCACTGGTTCCTCTTTCTTTCCTCCGTTACTCGCCATCTTTCGCGTCTCCAAAACCTGCTGCAATTGACCCCAGATCATCGAACGATTCTGAAAGGAAAGCGAAAGTAAGCAAGTTAAGAGCATATAATTTTTCCCGGTAAATCCGATCTGTTTAATTTTTGGATGAATTTACCAGCAGGATCTAAGTACAATTCCACATTATCCTTTTAAAGCGCCGTGAAACAACAATAGTCCAATTACAAATATATTAAAAGCTTTTGAAGCGGATTGTGCTGACCAAACAGTTATCGCATTTGTGATGTCCTACGATACCCCTATCGGCTGTGTCTAATCCGCTCCCATATTCATCACTACGTTCCTCTCACCTGCAGCGTCTGCTGCTCCTGGGGCGAGGGAACGGCAGCGACGCCCGATCTAACACACTCACAGATCTGCTCCAGTCTGAAAAGCACAACGAATATTCTTGCAATCAATTCAATTTTGCTTTTTTCGATACGTTCTTCCTATTGCTCCTTTCAACATCATGCCCACATAGCAACTCTTTGAAACATGGAACAACTGATGTATAAATATCGTTTCTCAATTTCGACCGTTTTCACAACTGCTTTGATTATTTTTCGTGGGTCGCCATAATCTATTGTTGGTTTAGAGTACTAAGAACTATGGAGAAGCAGTGAACTATCGAAAAGGCGACAAACAAAAATCTCTCCTCACCTCGTCATCAGTTTCTCTACAGCTGCCGCAGCATCGGCGCCGCTCGCAGACCGACTGTCTCCGGCTGGAAAAGATAATTAATAATAATTTACCTATTTCATTTTAGGAAATCATAATGAGTGAAACCCTATCTGAGAACATGCAAATGTGCGCACAACTACACTGTGCCTCCGAAGAGAATAGAAGGACCATGACGAAGGAAAACAGTCAAGAAATCGATGACAATAAAGTAAATTCCACTCACCATTAGCGTCATCGACGCACAGCAGTTTCTGCACGAAGTCCCGCAGCACCTCTGGAGATTTGGCTGCAATTTCTCGCCCAATCTCCCAATTTAAATTTCCCACACTTTTCCGATTGGCATGGGGCAATCGGAAAAAAAATTATTACGTGTAGCGCAAATTCGATTGATCACGGATTAACCAAATGCTAAAATTTTTGAGAGCAATGATTGACCTGTGACTCTATGCTAATAAGTTAAACCGTTATTTACCAGAATTACTCAATCCCAATCGATACCGTAATCCTACCCTCTCCCTTCTCTCACCATTGCTGGCGAGTGCGAGTCTCGATGTCGAAATTGAGTAGAAGTAACGTCCGCTTCATCTCCATCAGATGACCCTTAGAGAATACGGTAGGTTACGGTAACTCACTGATGTTGTGAAGAAATGAATGCATTACACTAACGGAATGATGCTGAAGAATAAAAAAAAAGAATTCTAAAAAGCCCAATTCCCACCACCACACCCCGATAGTTTTCGTTTCAACAAATCATTTTCCCTGGTTGACTGAAACTGTGGCGATATGTACGAGCTTTCTAAGCGTATATACATTATCATCTGCATACCTCGAATGGTCGGAATGGGCAGTGGATGGTGAGTTGATACTTGAGAACTCGTAGGATTTCAGGTTCGAGGGCGAGAATTTGAGCAGTGTTCTGCTCTCGAGTACCCGATCTGAAGAAATTATCGATTGGTTACAGTAATTGAGATTATTTAAATTATTATGCGTAAGTTATCGTACGTGATGGAAATTTAGGGACGAAAACCGTGCAATTTCCAAAAATATCACGTTTCGTGGATTATGGTGAATTTTCATTTTTATGACTTTTGCTTTTTTGCTATCATTTTTTCGTAAGCGTTTTCATAAAACGGATGGGATTTTACCCGGAAATATGGCTAGAAATACAATAAAATCACGTGAAAAAATATGTAATATTAACGAAATATAGTGCCCCCCCTGCATGTACATATCTTATCCGGGCAACCTGAAGCTGATGCGTTATCCCCCCTCCTATATGCGCTCTGCTAACGCTCCACGTACCGCACAAGAGTTGTTACAGTCTTCCCCGATCGGAGTGGGTCTAGTGGATTCAGTCAATTATATTTAGTAATTACATTCTCTGGAATTAGAGCTAGTGATTCATCCAAAGATAAATGACTAGCCTGAAACATGCGATTGCATTCCATATCATTACACTATTAGTGAGGTGACCATGTTTTTCTGGTGGTGGCACTCTGCATTTTCCAACTTCTGCAACCAAAATTTAAATGCAATTTCAGCAACGATGAATTACAATAACAGTTTGGAAATATTAACAATATATATTTTTTAAAAATTGATGTATTAATTAATTACGTCAATGGTAGGATCTGATCACGAAGCTCATGACGATGGTGGCGGAATTCCCACAATACGCGATTGCTGCTTTCGGTGGGGGCGAAGGGATACATAGAGCGAGAATGTCGATGAAAGATAAAAATCCATCGTAGGAAGGATATTGAAGTAAAGATACGGGATGAGGCAGTTGAATTTTTTTTTTGGTTCAAATACCATTGAGATCATGTACATTCTGGTTACGGCAGTGGCTGAAAGGCTGCGTGCGCTTCCCGAATCAGTGAAGCTTCACTCTTCGGCTTAAAAATTATTTTTTTAATAAAAATGTACGGGGCAAATTCATTGTTCACTGCGAAGGCTTAACGATTCTTGAATCTTCTTGAAGTTACCGGATGAAGACGAAATTGACCCCTTATTTTTTGTCCTCCATCGAATAGCGGATGGCTGAATTAGTTGAGAATGAATATAAAAAAATGT